>PVKU01001392.1:145248-308484 GCA_004027475.1 Anoura caudifer
GAGAGAGAGAGAGAGAGAGAGAGAGAGAGAGAGAGAGAGAGAGAGAGAGAGGGAGAGATGCACAGGCATGAAAATGGCAATGAATAAGTACTTATCAATAATAACCTTAAACATAAATGGATTAAATGTTCCAATCAAAAGGCATAGAGTAGCTGAATGGATAAGAAAGCATGACCCACACATATGCTGCCTACAAGAGACCCACCTCAGGACAAAAGACCTACACAGACTCAAAGTGATGGGCCAAATTTTCCAAGCAAATGGACAGGAAAAAAAAAAAAAGCCGGGGTAGCAATACTCATATAAAACAAAATAGACTTTAAAAGAAGAGCCATAAAGAGAGACCTAGAATGTCACTTCATAATACTCAAGGGAAGAATCCATCAGAAAGACATAACCATTGTAAATATATATGCACCCAACATAGGAGCACCTAAATACATCAAGAAAATCTTAGAGGACTTCAAGAAAGATATTAACAGCAACACAATTATAGTTGGGGATTTTAACACCCCACTGTCAAAAATGGACAGATCTTCCAAACAAAAATACCAACAAAGATATTGTGGCATTGAACAACACTCCAGATGAGATGGAGTTAACTGATATATATAGAGAGCCCTTCATGCCAAAGAAACTAAATGCACATACTTTTCATGGAACATTTTCAAAGATACATCACATGATAGGAACAAAACAAGCCTCAACAAATTCAAGAAAATTGAAATCATGCAAAGCATTTTCTCCTACCACAAGAGACTGAAACTAGAAATCAAGCCAAAGGGAAAAACCCAAAACACTCAAAACCATGGAGCCTGAATAGCATGTTATTAAACAATGAATGGGTCAAGAATGAAATTAGGGAGGAAATCAAAACGTTTCTGGAAACAAATGAAAATGAACTCACAACGACCCAAAACTTATGGGACACAGGGAAGGCAGTCCTCAGAGGGAAGTTCATAGTAATACAGGCCTACCTAAAAAAGATAGAAACATTTCAAACAAACAACTTAACCCTATGCCTATAATAACTCTAGGAACAACAACAAAGACAGCCCAGAGCAAGTAGAAGGAAGGAAATAACCAAGATCAGAGCAGAATTAAATGACATAGAGACTAAAAGCACAATTCTAAGGATCAATGAATCCAGCAGCTGGTTCTTTGAAAAGATAAACAAAATTGACAAGCCATTAAGCAGGCTCATGAAGAAAAAAAGAGAGAGGACCCAAATAAACACAATCAGAAATGAAAGAGAAGAGATTACAACTGACCCCACAGAAATACAAAGGATTGTAAGAAATTACTATGAAGAACTGTACGCCAAGAAATTTGAAAACCTAGGTGAAATGGACAAGTTTCTAGAAAAATATAATCTTCCAAAACTCAATGAAGAAGAAGCAGAAAGCCTGAACAGACCAATAACGGCAGATGAAATAGAAGCAGTAATCAAAAAACTCCCGACACACAAAAGCCCTGGACCAGATTTTTTCACAGGAGAATTCTACAGAGCATTTAAGGAAGAGCTAACCCCAATCCTTCACAGACTATTCGAAAAAATCCAAAATGATGGAAGACTCCCAAACTCTTTTTATGAAGCCAGCATCATTCTAATCCCAAAAACAGATAATGACACAACAAAAAAAGAAAACTTCAGGCCAGTATCGCTGATGAACATAGACTCTAAAATCCTCAACAAAATATTGGCAAACCGCATTCAACAATACATTAAAAAGATCATACACCATGACCAAGTGGGATTCATCCCAGGGATGCAAGGATGGTTCAACATTCACAAATCAGTAAATATAATACATCCCATAAACAAAAGCAAAGACAAAAATCACATGATCATATCAATAGATGCAGAAAAAGCATTTGCTAAGGTACAGCACCCATTTATGATAAAAACACTCAGCAAAGTGGGAATAGAGGGAACATTCCTCAACATAATCAAGGCCATATATGAGCGACCTACAGCCAACATCATACTCAACAAGCAAAAATCTTTTCCACTAAGATCAGGAATAAGACAAGATTGTCCATTTTCACCACTTCTATTCAATATAGTATTGGAAGTTTTAGCCACAGTGATTAGACAAGAAAATGAAATAACAGGCATCCAGATTGGAAAGGAGAAAACAAAACTATCATTGTTTGCAGATGACATGATAGTGTACATAGAAAATCCTATAGACTTGGCCAAAAAGCTGCTTGACCTAACAAATGAATTTCTCCAAACAGCTGGAAACAAAGTCAATATCCAGAAATCAAAGGCCTTTTTGTGTACCAACAATGAAATAGCAGAAACAGAAATCAAGAAAAAAATCCCATTCGATATAGCAAAAAGAAAAATAAAATACCTAGGAATAAACCTAACCAAGGAGGTAAAAGACCTGTATGCAGAAAGCTACACAACACTGAAGAAAGAAATCAAGGAAGACACAAAGAAATGGAAACATATACCATGTTCATGGATCAGAAGAATTAGCATCATCAAAATGTCCATACTACCCAAAGCAATTTACAGATTCAATGCAATACCTATTAAAGTACCAATGGCATATTTTGCAGACATAGAACAAACACTTCAAAAATTTATATGGAACCATAAATGACCTCCAATAGCTGCAGCAATTTTGAGAAAGAAGGGCAAAGTAGGAGAGGTCACAATACCTGTAACCAAACTGTATTACAAGGCCACTGTAATCAAAATAGCCTGATACTGGCACAAAAACAGGCACATGGACCAGTGGAATAGAACAGAGAGCCCAGAAATAAACCCTAGTCTCTACAGTCAATTAATATTTGACAAAGGGGGCAGCAACATAAAATGGAGTAAAAGTAGACTCTTCAACAAGTGGTATTGGGAGAACTGGACAGCTACATGCAAAAAAAAAAAAAAATGAAACTCAAGCACCAACTTACACTATACACAAAAATAAATTCAAGGTGGGTAAAAGATTTAAATATAAACCATGACACCATTAAAGTCCTAGAGGAGAACATAGGCAAGAAAATCTCAGATATTTCATGCAGCAACTTTTTTACCGTATGTCCCCTAAAGCAAGAGACATAAAGGAAAGAATAAACAAATGGGATCTCATCAAAATAAAAAGCTTCTGCATGACTACAGAAAACAGTATTAAAATAAAAAAAGAACCAACTGTATGGGAAAACATATTTGCCAATGATACCTCAGACAAGGGTTTAATCTCCAAAATATATAAAGAACTTACAGGACTCCACTCTAAGAAGACAAGCAACCCAATTAAAAATCGGCAAAGTACTTGAACAGACACTTCTCCAAGGAGGACACACAGAGGATCCAGAGACACATGAAAAGATGCTCAATATTGCTAGCTATGAGAGAGATGCAAATTAAAACCACAATGAGATACCAATTCACACCTGTCAGAATGGCCATCATAAACAAAGCAACAAACAACCAGTGTTGGAGAGGTTGTGGAGAAAAGGGGACCCTAGTGCACTGTTGGTGGGATTGCAGACTGGTACAACCACTATGGAAAGCAGTATGGAATTTTCTAAGAAAACTAAAAATGGATCTACCTTTGGAACCCAGCAATCCCACTGCTAGGATTATATCCTAAAAACCCTGAAACACCAATTCAAAAGAACCTATGCACCCCAATGTTCATAGCAGCACAATTCACAATAGCCAAGTGTTGGAAGCAACCTAGGTGCCCATTAGTAAATGAACAGATCAAGGTACTTTTACACAATGGAATTCTATGCAGCAGAAAGAAAGAAGGAGCTCCTACCCTTCACAGTAGCATGGATGGAACTGGAGAGCATTATGCTAAGCGAAATAAGCCAGACAGTGAAAGACAAATACCATATGATCTCACCTTTAACAGGAACCTAATCAACAAAACAAACAAACAAGCATAATATAACCAAAGACACTGAAATTGAGAACAGACTGACAGTCACCAGAGGGGAGAAGGGAGGGAATTTCAGGGGAAAAGGGGAAGGGTTTGGAGCAACAAGTATGAAAGACACATGGACAAAAACTAAGGGGGATGGACATGGGAGGGAGGTGGGGAGGGCTGGGGCAGTGGGCTGGGATGGAAGTAAAAGACAGATAACTGTACAAGAACAACAATTAAAATAAAAAATAGAAAGAAATAGGGTTTATCCCAGAAATGAAATAATGTTTAAACCTTGCAAACATAGTTATGCAATTTACTTTAAAGGGATAGAACATAAAATGTTTCTAATTTAAAAATTTAAAAATAAACCAATTAATGGTAGAAAAATAACTGTTAGAAAGTCAGGAATAAAGGAATATTATACTAGTCACAAAGCCAGGCTATGTCATTCTTAACAGGAAACTCTAGTAGCATTCCTTTTAAGATTTGGAACAACAGAAGAAAGACAAATATTAATTAGTTACTTCAATATTTCCCTAGCATTTTCATTCAGAGAATTGAAACAAGAAAAAATAACTCAATAAGAATTATATACAAAGATATTGACATTATTATTAAGAATGGAAGTGTAGATAACTATACATGAAACCTAAGAAAATCTACAAGCAAATTTTATAACTAATAAGAGAGTTGCATCCTAGTTTTTGGAAGCAAAATCTATGTGTAAATATTAAAACATTTTATATATTGATATTCACTACCTGAAAATTTAATAGAAAAGATTATGTTTAAATTAAAGAAAAAAATACACTACTTACGTATAAATCTAATGGAACATATGCAAAATTTAAGGACAAACATTTGAATGTTTTTGGTGCCATTTTGACTTTTTTGTTACTCTTGTTTACTCTGTTGCAGTTGATGCAATTTTTCCCCCTTTGCACTCCCCCACCCAGCCCAGTCCCTGCTCACATAGTCATTTTCCACACCATTATCCATGACTATAGGTCATTCACACATGTTGTTTGATTTTTTCAAAAAAAGCAAAGGAATATTTGCCTTCATAAGCAATATATCATATTTATGGAAAGAAAGACATATCAAACATATGTCAAATTTGACAAACTTAATACTTGATCTTCTGTAGTTCCATCAGGAACTCACTAAAGGTTTTTTTTTATGGAATTTAAAAAAATTGATTCTAAAAATCATATGAAAGTCCAGTGTCAGGAATAGCCATGAAAATTATGCAGAACATGTATGAGAGAGAATTTTTAGTATCTTCTATAAAGATTCTTATAAAGCTATATAATAAGACAATGTCATATGTACATAAAAGTAGAGAAATGATCAATGAGACATAGTTAAGAGTCAAGATCCAGAGCCAAATATGTATGGGACCTTGGCAAGCAATTGAAGATCTTTGAGTGAAAGATAGTTGGGCAGATTTTATCTCAAGCTATTTTTTAATTTCCTTGATTACTTCTTTAGTTGTTTAACACTGTTTAATTTCCACATACCTCTTAGTTTTTCAATTTTATTTACACTTTATTGATTTCTGTCTTCATTCCATTGTGGTTGAAGAAGATATTTTGTATTATTTGAATCTTTTAAAAATTTACATAGCTTTATTTTACATACATCAACTATATAATCTTGAGAATTTACTAGCAACTGTTAGTAAATTATAGTGTATGGAATCAGAAAAACAATCAACCCAAAAAATGTGATAAAATTTTGCTATCGTATAATATCTTGCTATTGATAATATCTTGCTATTGCTATTTCCTGAATGATATTCAGCCACAAAGGCACAGAAATGCATAAGCCTGAAAGAGAAAAATATCTAAAAGGTAAAGAAATTGAGGAAACATGAAGAAGAGGGTAGAATATGAAATGTGAGTGACAAGATGATTCCAAGTGAGACTAAGTTATTTTCAGCTCATGAAACAGTGGTATAATTAAACTATTTTGGATTTGAGACCATGAAGAAACTTTGTGGAAGTCTTCCATTTCAAGATGGAATAACTCGTACCGAATGGACCCAAGCACCTATAATGAGTTGGGGGAGTATACTGGGTTGAATATATTCAACCAAGTTTTTCACATATTGAAGAGCAGTGTAGAAGAGTGCTCTCTAAAAGAAGAAAAACCATTGAAATGAGCCCTACAATTGTCATTAGGGAGAGTATCCTGGTTGCAATAAATAGGTGGAGAACACAGTTGTAGCCCAGCAGCCATGCTGTGTTAAGGGGACAAATGAGAAGGCTAGGAGTCCAGGGCAGCTGGAGTCATGAGGCAGAGTACCAGAGGAGAGAATGCTGCACAGGAAGAAAAAAGAAGAAAAGAGTTCTAGACACCTGCAGATAGATCCTCTTGAGTCTTCAGCTGAGTAATGATCAGTACAGGCATGTAAAAAACAGAGCTACCCTAAAAGAGGAGGGGGGACAATCTGGAGAGATCACAGAAGGCTGGGAATAGTTTGTGTCTTCACCAGCTAGAGTGGAAAACATCGTAATTCTCAGAGTATAGGGTGCTTTAGTCAGGAGATTACCCCAGACAAAGAACAAAATTCCAAATTCCTGATTCGTAGTTTACATGTTATTTTTCCAAAGATTTTATGTATTTATCTTTAGAGAGAGGAGAAGGGAGGAAGAAAGAGAGGGAGAGAAATAGCGATGTGCAAGGGAAACACTGGCTGGTTGCCTCTCACTCACCCCAACTTGGGACCCGGCCCACAACGCAGGCACATGCCCTGACTGGGAATCATCTGGTGACCAGGGACCCTTGGTTCACAGGCTGATACTCAATCCACTGAACCACATCAGCCAGGGCTGGAGTTTACATTTTTATAAACAATTTAGATTGTGAGTGTGTGTGTGTGTGTGTGTATATATGGACACACACATATATCAACAAACAAAATATATACTATTCCAGGAGGTCAAACATTCTGTAAGAAAAAATGTAGAGCCGTAAAAGGGGAACCAAGGGAGCAAACAAGGAGGTGCAGGTTGAAGTTTTCAATAGGGCGGTAAAGTAAACCCCATTGAGAAGGTGACATGTGAGTAAACTCTTGAATGAAGTGAGTGGTTTAACTATAAGGATATTCAGAAAGAGTTCAAAGGTTCTATGGCGCCTGTAGCATTCACCAAGAACAAGGAGGCCGGATACCTAAAGAGGAGGGGGCTGGAAAGAGTAGTGGGTGGAAAGGTCAGAGGGGAATGGAACAAAATCAGGAAATTCTGTGTATCACTGGCTTTTTACTGGAGTGAAACAGGAGCTGGTAATAGTTTTGCAAAAGGAGCTTGGGAACAAATCGCCATTTTGAGAGAATGTAGGGGGACAGAAATGGACTTAGGAAGTCAAGAGGCTATTGTATAGTGCAAACGAGAGTGGATGAGAATGAGGCCATAGTAAATGCAATAATAAGGAGTTGGATTCTGGATATATTTGGGGGTTGAGATGATAGTATTATATGAAGTAAAGTGGTTGGGTGTGAGAGAATTAGCACAGTTAAAAATAAATCCAGGTTTTGGCCCAAGACTACAGAAGGATGGAGATGCTACTAACTGACATGTAGAAGACTGGATGGAACAGATTTTGGTGGGCACACATCAGAAAAGCCAACACAGATAACTTCTATTCCACTGTTGGTTACCAAATACCTTGCACCTCACATCTGATAAGTCCCTAGGAATAAGCAAAACAGTCAAGCTGCCTGGTTGATAAACAGACTGAGGACACTCCAATGTAACAGGAAATTGTCTATAAGGGAATTATGCCTAATTTCTTATGACATCACCGAATCTTGAAATACTGAAATGGAGAGAGCAAGATGTGAAATGTGGAAACTAATTAGATGTTTTGACTGAACCAGTAGCAAATACTTACAAAACAAATAGAATTTATTATTAATATTAAGTAAGAGTTAACACGCTAAATTTTCCCCAGTACTTTATATCCTTTACTTCATATATTCAAGTATTAATGAAAGCTAAAGTTTTCATTGCCCAAGCTGGCTGCACACCAAGCTGACACTGACCACGACCATGCGATTTGGTGGGCCGGCTCCACTCCCGCTCCAGCCTGTTGAGTTCTGGTGCCAGACTGAACTCACCTGCGTTCAGGATTCCCACATCCATGTGAAAGCAGTGAGAGCTGCTGTGAGGAGAGAATTCGAAGCAAATGCCAACAAAACTTCTGACGGCAGCACAAAAATGGTGAAAGTGAAAAAGTAATCTGCCCCAACTAAACTTAAATGTCACGTTGTCACAGTGATGCTATTTGGGCACCTTACGGCAGGTTAAAAATGATCTCACTCCACGGAGTAAAAGCAAAAAACAAAGCAAGCAAAACACCAGTCTTGTGTATAGAATGACACTCCCAATACACTGAAGTGTAGTTCAAAAAATATATTATTTCCCAAAACATTTAAGTATCTGTGTGATGGGAAATTCTTAAGTGAAATTAAGAATTTGAGGAAGCAGGCCTCCCTGTGATGCCGATGAGGACACGCAGCCGTGTCTGTGTGTTCGAAGGCCTCAAATGGAATGACCTGTGGGTGTGACAGATACTGTCTTCTAAGATGTAACATTTTATTTGCATTACAGAAGAAATCTAAGAGTATAATGAATATTTGGAACACTAACAACAAATGCAAAGAATCCCAAGTAGAAGAAATCATTTTTAATCCCTTCTCTTAGGGTTAACCGCTGTTAATATTTTGGTGTTTGTCCTCAGGAGGGGTGTAAAAGGCATATTTGGAATAAATGTAAACACACATGCTTATGTGAACATTTGCCAATTTCTCTCAGGGACAATTTTGAAGAAAGAAAATTTTATATGTTTAGATCATATATTGATGAAAAAAGTGACAATTTAGGTGAAATAATTATTCTAAAACAGTATTATTTTCAGACACATATCTTAGGGGAGAGTACACCTCCACAATAAAGAATCTCTAAAATCATAAGAAGGTACAAACCAAATAGTATTCAATCAATATAATAGCCACTGCATATTTTATTTTCTTACAAAATGTTGGCATATGTATTATGCACCAAGCATTTCTTTTCATGTATCTCTACCCCTGATATCTTTTCCATCAGCACCTCCACAGGCTCTCACTGTCTCATGTTCAGCAATTGTTAACCACCAAAAATCCATTTTTAGATAGTTTTTACTCAATTAATTTTTAGAAAGCTCAACAGTTAAAATGTTTGCAAATCTTAGTTTCCCAGATGTTAAATAAAACATTTATTTTATTATAAAATAAACATTTACAAATTATAAATTTCTAGGGGGGGAATTAATTTTTCCAGGAAAGAAAAGCACATCTAAAGATTTTATGTCTATACCAACTTTTTCTTTAAGCATATTTAGCAATCTATGGTCAAAGGCAAATCTAGAAAACCAACGGAATAAAGCCTACAGCCACTTTCTTCTGCAGTAAAATCCAATTATGAAAATTTTATTGACAGTTACATTAGTTTGTAAGGTAGTATTTCTTGGTTGTGCTAATGCAATCTTTTTCATTTCCAGAATTTTCAGTGGATTTTTAAGGAATAAAATATGTAAAGAATGGTAAACAACCCAATAATGATTATCATGCAGTAAAGTCACCACAACCCCTACCAGGGGTGTTGGACCTTTTTGCATCTCTGGGCCACATGGGCAGAAGGAGAGTTGTCGTGGGCCACACATTAAATACACAGACACTAACGACCAATAAGCTAAATATAGTTTTAAGTAAATTTACAATTTTGTGTTGGACTATATTCATAGTCACCCTGGGCTGCATGCAGCCCACGGGCTGAGGTTTGGACACTCCTGCCAGTACCTGACGCCATGTGGACCAGGACACCTTTCCCCAGCTTGGCCTTTAGCTCTAGGTCCTTGTTTGAGCTGTTATTGATCCGCTTACTCTTTTATGTGATCAGAAGGCAGCCATTTGATTTTCATTTTTCTTGCTATGTTACATGACCCACTCACCTCTTGTTCCTAAGCAATTATACCCTGCTGATTGCCATCTTATACCCAAGTACTCTTTATTTTAAGGTGTAGTATCAATACATTTAAACATTGATCAATTTTGACAACACATGCCTTGAAACTAAGATATAACCTAAGAAATATGCTGCTTTCTTAAAAGACTTTTGTGGACAATTACAGTTTACTTTATAAACATATCCAAAGTCTAAATGTGTTTTCATTGTTCCTGATATTCTAATTAACTTTTTTTTTACCCAGTTTAAATTTTTCAGCATTGAAATGTAAAGACCAGATGATAGATTATTTCATGGCTAATACTTCCATAAATTTGTAAACTTGTGATACAAAGAGGTACTAAAAATGAGGCATTGATCTTGGTTCTATGCTGGGCAGGGCTGCAGTCTTAAAATTTATATAGGCTTGTATAAATGAATTGAGGATAATAAAATGCAGTTTCAAATTTTCATGAGAGTCATAAGAAACCAACAAGAACAAAAGGTTTCTATAATTCTTAATCATCCTCCTTATATGATTATATCCAAAATCAATATTGCCTTTCATGATTAATGCAAAATATATATTTGTAAAAAATGAAATAGTGCAGTTTTATTCCTCAATAATTCCAGTCTCTGACTTCACGTTTTCAAGTTTGTTGGCCCTGGGTAACAAAAATAGCCCTGTGTATCTTCAGGACTATTAGAAAGTATGCAATAATTGTAGGTTATTTTTTTAATTTAACACATTAAATTATTTTTAAATGTCTCTCACATATAATCTAGGCATAATACAATATAAAGAGTAAAATGATGAATAAAAAGCAGTCTCTCTTCTCTAGGAAATAACAACATGATGTGGACTTTGGTCTAGGAAGTAAAGTCAGAATGTATTCTGTATGTATCTATAGCTAAGTTTCACATGCTTGATTTAAAATTAAATTCCTATTACACATCAGTCTTGACTGTATAAAGATAATATCAACTGTGGTTATATCATTGATAATATATAAAGATACAGTCTCTCCTGAGTGCATGATGATATTTAATATTCCTTAGAGGAGCAGGAATGAGTTAATGAAGGTGCAGTTATTTAGGGTAAACATGGAAAAAGAATTTCCACATATAGAAAGAATAGTAAGAGCAAAAGGAATAAAAGTGAGAAAGTACAGGGCATCTTACAAAATAAGTACTTATAAACTAAGAACATGTAAAGTTCACTATTACTAACTAGAGATGATAGTACATGTAGTGAAAGAATTTGAAAATAAGACTTTAAAATAAATGGTAAAGAAATATTATTTCTGTTCTTGAATTTGAATTTTCAGACAAAAAGTGATACTTAGTTTCATAGACCATGGAAATCTGATTAAGTTTGAAAACAAGAAATGGTAGAGTTAGGGTTGTAGTTAAAAACAAAATTTGCCCATAGGCAGGAAAAGTGCTTTTCTAGAGTGAGGAGGTATGGACATCAAAATCATTATTTTAATGATCCAGAAGAGAATTAACGACGGCTTGAGCAAGCCTTGTATCAGTGGGTCAGGAAGAAGGAATGATTTCTTTAAATTAAGAAGAATCTAAAGATAAGTACCTAAATGTTTTCAGGCAATGTAGAGTGAAGATTTAGAGATAAGCCTAAGGCAGAAAAAATTCTGCTCATATTGCAAACCTAGAAAATCAGAAGCAGGGGGAGGTTGTGGGAAGAAAATGGGCCAAGCTGATTTTAAGGGCTGACAGGGTTTCCAGGTGGTGTTGCAGAGAAAACTCGGAAATGTGAATCTGAAGCTCTATGGAGAGATGAAGGCAAGCAGTTACATTTAAGAATCATCTCCACATGAGCCTGTTCAATCTATACCTACCTACTTACTGCCAAGCATATATTTAGTACTTTATAAAATTCCCTCAGTCAAAAAATGTATTAAAAAGCTGTCAACACATTTTCTTAGTAGGGTTTTAACTGCAATTTAAAATGGAAATTGCATAATCTCTTTTAGTTTAGTGAATATTGTAATATCTTTGTGATCTAAAAATAGAGAAAATACTGCCCTTATCTCAAGTCACCTAAAGCATCGAGCATTACATAATCCTCAACAACCTGCTCTGGACTCCAGTTCTCACCTCAGGAGCATAGGCAGCACAGTTACGAATGCACTAATTAACTTCCTTTTTAATGAATTAAAAAATGTGAGTACTAACCTCTACTTTGCCTACCTCATAAATGTGCATTATTACTGAGACAAAATTAAGCACCACTGAGATGTAAGCAGTGATTATTGTGTTCTCCCTCCACCTCTGTCTTGCATTTCCACATGACAAAATCAACCAGCTGGATGGTAGACACATTATATGCCAATTGCCAGGCCTCAAATGGGCTGTGCTCAAGGTTTGGTGGGATAGGACATGGGCGTCAGCACAGGTACGAGGTGTGACGCTGTGCTTGTGAGCTGAGCTATGAGACTGGGCAGGGTAAACTGAAATTATGATATAACCTCCCTATTAAATTGTTGTGACTACTAAGTGCTCAGAAATATTAGCTATAGACTATTATTGGCATGGGTTCAAATTTTCAGTCTGAAAGTTGGATTAACAAAAATACAATATTTGTTTCCTTGAAAAAGTAAGATTAACATAACTCGGCAGCCTTTGTTCCAGCTATTGACAAAATTCTTTGAAAGAAATTTCTTTTTCAACAGTCATTTATGATTTTTAAATGAGTTCAATTCAAAATTTTGACTCAGTTAATTAAGGTTTTCACACCTGCTCTCAGCATACGCTCATTTCTCTTGCTTAATTATACTTTGGGCCTCAGGTCAAGGGTTTCTGGTCCACATGCCCACACATTATCCTCTATGCTTGCTGCTCTCCACTGTGGTACAGCACGTTAATCCTGGTACTCATTTTTGTGCCCTGGCATCTAGAGCTCACATCATGATTTTACTGAGCCCTGGTTGAGTAGCTTACATAGTGTGTCTTCATTGTACTCACCTCTATTGGTTGGCTCAATTATGCGACAGTAAAAAATAATCCCCAAATCACAATGACTTATAAGAACTATCACAGCCACATAATGGATCATAAAGCTTCTGCTTGTAAGTGCTTATACCACTTTCAATTATATCACACTGACCACAGGAAAGCACACGGCCAAGTGTGACTTTAATAGGGGTGAGAAGGTAAGTAGAATCTTCTCCCAGAGAGGAGTAATAGCAATTTTTTAAGGAAATAATGTAATCTACCCCAACACGCAAGGTTTCTTTGAGTCCCATCCCACCTGCCCCGCCCCCCCCCGCAATCATTTCTCCGGCAGAATCGTACCTCTCTGCAGCAGCCACATGTACTTTTCACATTTGCCACCACACCAGCACGAGGTGAGCGGGACAGAGGCTGCCATTCCATCCGGCAAGACCCAAAACAGGGCAGAACTCCAATTTGTGGGAGATAAGCATTTCCTAATGTCAGGTCTCCAAACACTTTTAAAGCTCAGCGTCTAATGCAGTTCCAAACATAGCAGACACTCTAACAAGCCTTCTCCTAACATTTGCAGAGCCCGAGGCAAAAATACATTGGAGGCTCCCATATTATGTCTAAATATTTAAAATTTTGACATGCTATGAAACTATTGCTTAAAATATGCTCTAACTTATCAATTTGACAAACAAATCTTCATTAAGCCTAGGAAAGCTAGCTCTTTATCAGAACAGGAGAGAACAGAGAGAACCTTCCCCATCCCAGGTCCCTGGCCAACTTTGAGGGGCTTCTCTTTTCACCTCCACTCTCTGCTGAAGTCAGAGGGCCTTGAGCTCATGCATTCGGATGTTCCAGGCAGCCTTCCCATGCTCTACCCACAACACCCCCATCCTGGGGTGCATTCACCAGCAACAGCTTGCTCTGCTGTCAAGATGGCAGATTTGGGGGAAAGACCTGCACAGGACTTGGAAACTATCTAAGTGACATTTGGGCTAAAATTCTAGGGGCTCTGAAACCTGTAGAATGATCTAGAAGCAGGTGTCTGAGGCCCCTTCACCTATGAGGAGGGGTGAAGGCAGATGATAGCAAAACAGGGGCCTTTGAACACAGGGCACGGGATAGGGGATGGCTCACCTATCTAAGTGTTCTAACTTAAAGTAAACTATGGAGCATTCAAGCGCAAGCGACATCTGTTTCAAAGTATATTTTCACGTGTTTTTATATCAGTAATAGAGCCTAGTCATAAAAAGATCCTAACAGATCATGTTTTAAGGCTACATGCTCTTTTCATTTCTGTTCGACCATAGGCACCGATTCCAGTATGATGTCCCTCACCTAATTTCAAAGAAAAACTGGTCCAGTCAGAGAGCACTTTAAGAAACCCTGTCCATTTCACCAAATTATTCTTTTTGGAAAAGAATCCCCTGCAAGTTTCTTGTAGATAATTATTTTCTTTAGTACTTTTAAAAGACAGCATTATTTACAAAAGCGTGTGCTCTTTTAAGACCTCTATCTACTGTGCAAAGTAATATCTGTTTGTCTTTGCAAATAACACAAATTCTGACTTTTGTCTAAGGACATGATCCAAATTTATCAGCAGGATGTCTGCGTCAGTGTGATGGATCACTAGAAGACTAATCTGCCTTTCCTGGCATGATGCCTACTCCGAGAGAATGGTGATTCCTTTATACACAGCTGGCCAGGATTCAAAGGCTGCACCTATGGCCCAAACAGAGAAGTTTTGCTCTGAGTAAAATTAAATGAGACTCCAACTGTGGTCTCACTAGTACCCACACTTCAAGTTCACTGTTCCCAATACTATCACCACAGACCATTTAATTTAAATAGGCAAGTGGCATTTATGAGCAGGCTGGCAAGTCTGCCTTAGAAAAAGTACAGTGTGGAAATAGTTTACAAATGCAAGTGATGACATGTGAGTTAGAATTCTGCTTGGTTTAAAAAATCCAGGTTTTTGGTTTTTTTTTTTTTTTTCATTTTTGTAAGCTAGTAGCTCACTACAAAGTTTTTTAATGCTAATTTGTTTTTATCTTTTGTGTATTTAATTTTTTGATTCTCAAATGAGGCAAACATGAAAGAGAAAGTCTCACATGTAACCAAGCTGACAAAAGAAAGACAATTACTTTTCCCCAATGAAATGTTCTATTTCCTTAGCTTGCTGTTTCATTAATTTCCCAACATCATTTTATGCTGATCTAGATTTTCATAGTTTTCCCTGAACACAATTTGAACAAAAGATGTTTAGATTTACTTTTTAAATACTGTGTATCTATTGTGTGAGAGGCACTTTTCTATGAACTGGGTGATAGTAAAAGGAATCCAGATTTCTACTACCACACAGCTTTCATTTTAGAGCTGGAGTGAAGGCAGATTAAAACAGGCAAAAAAAAAAAAAAAAAAGAACTAAACATAGTAAAATTTTTAAAAGGATTTATGTGACAGAAAATGGTTGGGGGACAAACCATTGGTTGGGGGACATAACCTGAACAAAGCCTTCTCTGAAGAGATAAGATTTGAGCTGGGAATTTAGTCATGAGACAGAGAAAGCAAGACATGAATATTTGGAGGGATGCTCAGCTAACAGAGTGAACACCAATGACAACAGTCCAAAAAAGGGACCAGTTTGGTGTATTACAGGATTAGAAAGGAAGTAATTATAATGGGAGCACAATGAACAAAAGAAAGAGTGATGTAAAATGAGAAAGGACCAGTACAGGGAGGGTTCAGGGGGTGTCATACTCATTACGGTATACTAAGATGGAAGATACATTCCGTTTTATTTCCAGTAGGAAGTCCTTAAGGATTTCCAACTGATGAATAATGTGATATAATATATACTTTAAGGACACTACTTTGGTTGCTGAGCATAGGATGTATTTGCAGCCAGGGTGTGAGGTAGTGGGAAACAGAGTAAGAAAGAGAGAAAGCAAGGAATCAGGACATCATTATGGCCTATGGCTGGGTCTCCTTCTGACTTCCGGTCTCGCTACATAGAAAAATATGACATTATCCAAACTCCATATTATCCCACTATTTTTCTTGGCCTTTTACCTAGATTCATAATTTTGTGGGCCATTTATTTCTTTGTTTCGTTTTTCTCTTCATCTCAGATATGTCACAAAGTCACTTATCTTTCTGGCAAACATTCAGAGCTCCACTTCTGACCTCATGTACAGAGTTATGTACATAATTATCCTTCTGGAAAAGACATCACAACACATAGCAATTGCTCTTAGAGTTACCAGACCCTGATGTCCAGATGGACGACAGTATTTACAGAAGCTACCCACTACTATCCAGAAGTTTCTAAATATGTATAAGCATATCAATGACATAGTAGTTTCAGATAATAGGCAAACATATTTCATTTTTGCCTCTTTCTGGCTTAATCACTACAAGTTCTTAAATTATAATTGACCAGAAAACCAACTTGATGTACATGAAAATTACTTTAAGCTTCCAAAAAGCAAAGGGGCTGTGTGTGTGTGTGTGTGTGTGTGTGTGTGTGATTTCCTACCAAAATAATTGGAGACTGGCAGCTAAGTGATATTAGGAGCATTAGAAACACACATGGTCTTCTGTTTCATGTTGTGTCCTTATCATACATGTACATTCTAATTTCTGGAACATCACTTTTGTTGTCACTTATTAACTTAGTGGTTTTGGTTCAGTTGATAACTTCTCTGGTATTAAAATGCTCTATAAATGCAATGGCTCCCGTGTGCTGCTTAATTTCATTTCTGGCTGGGGTAGAAGTCTCCCCCTTTGGTATAGCCATGCTGGGGAGCAACCCTATAGAACTGTTTGTTAAAAGGTCTCTGGATTTACTGGATAGCGAGAAGTGTTTCCCATTGCTGGGTGGTGTTGGATGATTTCCGCAATTCCTTTCAAAGTCTCAGCCGTGTGATATCTATGCTTTCAATTGGTGGGTATTCACATCAGAAATGAGCTTGTGGTTTAGACTGAAAAGGTCATAAATAGGGAGAACATTGCCATGTTTTCCAACTGATGCTATCTCTGGCTCGAAGCTTACGTTGCTCAAATTATTGAAAAGAGCATTTGTAACATCATATCTCAGTGAGCAACAGAAAAAAAAAAGACAGTCTTAGTCTATCTTTCTGAAAGATTCTGTATATTAGGATTAATCGCTACATTTGGGTGGGCTGATGCCATAAAAAGTAAAATTTAAAAGATGCATTGAGATTTGTTGGGCTTTCATGATAGTAGGGTTTTTTTTTTTTTTCCTTTCTTTCATAAGTCAAGTACCATATTCATTAGGTTAATTCCAGATAAATATGTATCCACTTTATCTCTTCCATGAGGTACTACCTCTGTTTTAAAATTTAGTCACAGGTAATTCAGGCCATGTCAGTTTGCGGAATAAACTGCATGTGTAATGCTCAGCAGCCCACATTATCTTTGTTCCTACCTGGTTTATGTGATCCATTGCTTCTGTCACTGAAGATATAGAATTTAATGCAAATACTCCAATGATATAATTGTGGACTATATCAGGTATTAGTGAAATAGCTTTCCATTTTCCAGCCTAATTAATTCATTGGAAAATCCTGGATGCCGACTGTGAACTTGGGATCGATTTGCTCGTATCAACCATTACTTCTACTTCAGTCCATGTCTTACTACAAATGACCTTATAGGAATGTTAGTTCTTTTAAAACAATGAGCCAGGATAAATAGGATATACTGTGGTAAAAATAAAATCGTGTGGAATTTTAGTGTCTTCTTTCTTGCTCACACACTTTGGCCATTGAAATAAGCAAAGCATGTCTTGCTCACCATACTCAATATGGGATCAAGCTAAATGCAAAGCCACCATTCCAAGCATTGCCAGTTTCTGAGCCAAAGGAATAAGAATTCTGCCGCAAGTAATTAAAATGGTCTAGCCCAGAAATGACACACTCGCAACTCTTTGGTCAAAAGTAGTCACGTGGCCCCGAGGGGCAGGAAAGGGGGAAATGGTTGTGTGCCAGTTGCAGGAAGTATAATTCTACACATGTTCTAAAGGAAGGGAAACATCATTTTGATAAATACTTTAATGATAACTATAGCACTCAATCATCGGCCTTCCAAAGGCTTTTTTGAACTATTCAAAGAAAATAGTTCGAAATAGTTGAAACTCAAAAAATAGTTTTTTTGAGTTTCAAGTAAATGGTTTCTTTCTAATAGTATCTAAGCCTGAAAAATCAGTCCTTAAGGGAAAGCGGGAAGAGAAAAAGCTGCCAAACTAAGGAGGATGAGGAAAGAGAATCGCACTTGCTTTTCTGCCTTGGATTTTGATAAGTTAGAAAATACAGGCTAGTGTTAGTGTTAGTCTCCTCCCTGATCCTTGCACAACAGAGACTCCGTGAACTCACTGGCCCAGCACATATCCTGATACCGACAGAGACAAAGAATTTAGTTTTACTATGTCTCTGAGATTTCCTGTGGGAGAACTGAGTCTATCTGGCACTTCCCTCACGTCTTTGGACTTCTGCTTTTCTATGAAATACTTCTATACTGGGAAGTCAAAAACTATTAATAATCATTCATTTGGAGGGTAGAGAAGATTAAAAAAAAATTCTGAGTCGTGCCTTGGCTTTGCTCGAAGGATTTCCCTTGGCCCACTCCCAAACATACTGTTAACTTCCTCAGATTTCACACACCCCCAAAAATGTCAACAAGAATCCTAACTTCATTGTCTGTTAGGCAGACATGTCTACATTCAGCTGGTAACACTGATCTGCTGCAGGTCAGGCAGTCCCCAGGGAAATAAGCCTGCACTTATTGCTACTTAAAATTAGGAACACAGCTAAGCCTTTTCTTTCTGATGTCCCTTTTTTTAGCAGCTTTGCTAAGGTGTAATGTACATACAATAAATTACACATTTAAAATGTTCAATTTGATGTGATTTGACTTACATCAGTGAAACCATCAACACAATCACGGAATGAGCACATTCATCACTCACAAAACACCGGCCCATTTTTCTGTCTTCTTCGGGCGCTCTTCTTCTCCCATCCTCAAGAAACGAATGGTCTGCTTTCTGTCACTAAAGATTAGTTCACATTTTCTAGAATTTTATATAAAGAAAATCATAGAGTGTGTACTTTTTAAATGTTGCTCTTTTACTCAGCATAATTATTTTCAGTTTTATCTATGTCATTGTGTATATTAGTGGATAAGTCCTCTTCACTGCTGAGTAGTACTCCACCTCATGGATATGTCTCAATTTGCTTATGCATTCATGTGTTGATGAACGTGTGGGCTGTTTCCAGGTTTTTTAATATTACTAATAAATTTTTCATTGCTATTTATGTACAAGTCTTTGTATAAACATATGCTTTCATTTTCCTTGGTAACTACAATTATCAAAGTCAGAAAATTAACATTTATACATTATTACCTCTTAATAATCAGAATGCTGGTCAAATTTTCCTAATTGTTCCAATAGTGTCTTATAAACATAAAAGCTCAGAACCACATGTTGCATTTAACTGTCGTATCTCTTATTACTTTTAAATAAAGCAACTTTATTAAGGTGTATTTGACAAGTGATAAACTGCTCTGTTTAAAGTATACAATTAGATAAGATTTGACTTGTGTATATGCCATTATCACAGTCAAGATA
This sequence comes from Anoura caudifer, assembly GCA_004027475.1. Lineage (NCBI taxonomy): Eukaryota > Metazoa > Chordata > Mammalia > Chiroptera > Phyllostomidae > Anoura > Anoura caudifer. Next base: position 164,739 of record PVKU01001392.1, read on the forward strand.
ACAATCCTCACCACAACTCTCCGAAAAGCATCGTAAAGCCCTCTGCTAACCCCCCCTCCAACTCTCTTCCCCAGATAACAAATGATATGTTTTCGGTCCCTGCAGATTTGTTTGTATTTTCTTAAATGTTATATAAATGAAGTCATGCAATATGTACTATATTTTGCCTGAATTCTTTCACTTGGCATCCTTATTTGAGATTCATCCCTGTTGTAGCAAGTATCAATATGTATCCCTGTTTGTTTTTGAAGGGTTTTCTAGTGCATGGCGTACCACAGCTGCTGGCGTTTGATGAACATTTGAGTAGTTTCCAGTTTTGACTGTTACAAATAAGTCTGCTATGAACAGTCATGTGCCTATCATTGTGTGGACATATGCTCTTATGTCTCTTGGGAAAGCACTTTGGAATGAGATAGCTGGATCATATGGTATGTGTATGTTTAACTCTTTAATGAATTGCCAAGTAGTTTTAATGTGGTCATGCCATTTTACACCCACCAGCACTGGATGAGAGATACAATTGGTTCACTTCCTCACCAGCACTTGGTAGGGTCATACTTTTGAATTTTAGCCACACATTCTAAAAGGAGGTTTTAGTTCACATTTCCCTAAAGACTAATGTTGGGAGTTTGTTCATCTGCTTATTATACATATATCATAAGCTTTCAATGAATCACTCAAAATATGTTAGCAAAATTTCAATGCCATATTCATAACAAAAACCTGTGACTCTGTTTCTCTATATTTGGGGGTGATCAAGGCATCTTTAGTTTGTGTTTCTAATCAGTACTGTCCTCTGTTTTAATGGTTGAAACCTGGTACAACTTTCTGTTTGATTTTTTTTTCAAAAGTACAGTTATTTGGGGTCAAGATGTTAGTGAAAGTAAATAGGGTACTCAAAATCTCACACAATAACATCAAAATTACAACTAAACCACAGAAGAATCATAACTCAAAACCATCTGAAATCTAGCTGAACAAAAGTTCTATAACTAGGGCTATAAAGAAGAAGCCACATTGATACTGATAGGAGGAGCAGAGACATGGAAACAGCTGGTCCCACATTAATGTGTGGCTGTTAAAAATTGGGAGATACATCTGAGCTCTAGATGTCCCCCCTGAGGAGCGAAGGGTCCCAGCCACATATCAGACCCCCAGCCCAAGCTTCCAGTGGCAGGAAGAGAAGTTCCCAAAACTTCTGGCTGTGAAACCAGCGGGGATTGGGGCTGAGTGGACAAAAGGCTGCTAGAGTCCTGGACAGTTTCTCTTAAAGTGCCCATGCATGGACTTACTCAGACGCGCTCCCTCTGAGCTCTAGCACTGAGGCAGCAGTTCAAAAGGCACTGGGGACATAAGGAGAGCAACTCAATTTTTTGGCATCAGTGTGAGAGCTGGGGGGTAGCTTTCTGCCAGAAAAAAAAGTGCTAGCAGAAGCCATCGTTCCTTTTCTGAGACTCCCCTACCCACAACGCTGACAGTCAGGTACCGTGTCTGAGTCTCCATCAACCTGGATCACACTGTTCATGCTGCCCAGGTGTTTCTCTGAAGCCCCACCAAATTTGCTGTCTTTGGTGGCCTTTTCATACAAACCGCCCATCATGGCACATGTTGCAGACTTTCCTAAAGTCTCTCAAGGTTTCACAAACTACAAATAAGCAGCATCTAACCTATCTAACCGTGCATGGTCAATACCTCTTGCTAAATGACCCTGGGACAGGCATCCCCTAGCTGCAGATGGCCTTAGTGCACAGCTTGCCCTCTCCTGGGCACCTCCAAACTCAGCACAAGAGGCAGCCATCTCCATATTGCTTTATAGCTCATGTCTCATGACCTGGGCAGGGCACACATGGCAGCTGACTTTGGCCTACACTTCCTAGAAGGCTTCAGAGCCAGCACACACTGTAGACATACTCAAGGGGTGGAATCAGTGGGCACCAGAGCCCTATTGAAGAGAGCCCTTCTGCATGGGGTCAATTCTTACATGGAAGGTCTTCTGTTGTTGCTGCCAGGCTTCAAAACTAATTGGCCTGGGGGTAAATTCCTTCCTTGAATTTACAACAATCAAAACTCAACTACAGAAGGGTGGTGTACAGAATGCACCTGGTGGGTGCACCTGGAGCTCCCAGGTCAGGTGATAAGGGAGGTTTTGCCATGGACCTTAAAGGACACTTACTAAGACCACTCCACCAAGTCCAAGAGATGTAGCAACTCTACCTACTACATAGAATCAATTTTTATCCAGACTTCTGGCCAAGATGGAGGCATAGGTGAACACACTGTGCCTCCTCAAACAATGAAAATTAAAGGCAACAAAGATTTAGAAACAAGAAAACAACCAGAACTGATAGAAAATTGAACTGTATGGAAGTCCAACAACCATTCATCCAGACCGGTAAAGAGGGGTGAGTCATGGCAGGAAAAAGTGAGCTTGGCTGACCTGGGTACACAGGCAGCAGTGGCTGGCAGACTCCAGGCATGCAGGCGGTAGGTAACGGACCCCAGGCATGGGGTGGCAATGGTGCAGAGCTAGTGAGGCCAAGCAAGGCAGCTGGCTGACTAGGTGGTCCCACATTCGCTCACAGATAATCCAGGCAAAGGGGAAGTGGCAGAAGGAACTGGAATCCAAGAGAGAGCCAGGCAAGCGCCATTGTTCCTTCCCAGACCCCACCCCCACATACAGCGTCACTAACCAGCGACTGGGCTGCCCTGCCCTGGGTAACAGCTAAGGCTCCGCCCCTTCACTACCTAAAGCCGCAACAAGACAAAAAAAAAAAAAAAAAAATGGCTCAAACAGGAGAACAAATCAAAGCCCCAGAGCCAATTCATCTAAGCAACACAAAGTTCAAAGCCCTGGTGATCAGGATGCTCACAGAATTGGTTGACTTTGCTCACAAATTAGCTGAACAAATGCAGGCTACAATAAGTGAAATGAAGGAAAACGCACAGGGAACCAATAGAGATGGGAGGAAAACTGGGACTCGAATCAATGGAGTGGACCAGAAGGAAGAAAAAAAAAAAAAAAACAGAAAAGAAGGAAGAAACAAAAATTCAAAAAAATGAGGAGAGGCTTAGGAACCTCCAGGGCATCTTTAAATGTCCCAACATCTGAATTATAGGGGTACCAGAAGGGGAAGAGGAAGAGCAACAAGTGGAGAACTTATTTGAACAAATAATAAAGGAGAACTTCCCCAATCCGGGACAGGAAATAGACTTTCAGGAAGTCCACGAAGAGCAGAGAGTCCCAAAGAAGGTGGACCCAAGGAGGAACACACGAAGGCACATCATAATTATGTTAGCCAGGATTAAAATGAAGGAGAGAATTCTAGAAGCAGCAAGGGATAAGGGGACAGTCACCTACAAAGGAGATCCCATCAGACTGTCAGCTGATTTCTCAAAAGAGACCTTACAGACAAGAAGGGGCTGGAAAGAAGTATTCCAAGTCATGAAAGGCAAGGACCTATATCCAAGATTGCTCTATCCAGCAAAGCTGTCATTTACAATGGAAGGGAAAATAAAGTGCTTCTCAGATAAGGTCAAGTTCAAGGAGTTCATCATCACCAAGCCCTTATTATATGAAATGTTAAAGGAACTTATCTAAGAAAAAAAAGATAAAAATATGACAGTAAAAAGACAGCAAACTCACAGTTATTAACAACCAGACCTAAGACAAAAGCAAACTAAGCCAACAACTAGAACAAGAACAGAAACACAGAAATGGAGATCACATGGAGGGTTAGCAACAGGGGAGTGGGAGGAGAGAGGGGGAAAAGGTACAGAGAATAAGTAGCATAGATGGTAGGTAGAAAATAGACAGGGGGAGGGCAAGAATAGTGCGGGAAATGTAGAAGCTAAAGAACTCATGACACATGGACATGAACTAAAGGGGGGAATGTGGGTGGGAGGGGGTGTGCAGGGTGGAGGGGAATGATGGGGGAGAAATGGGACAACTGTAGTAGCATAATCAATAAAATATATTTAAAAAAAGAATCAAACACAGGGGGACAGCCAAAATGAGGAGACAAAAAAACATGTTTCACATGAAAGTACAGAACAAATCAGTAGAAAAATAAATAAACAAAATGTAAATAAGAATCTATCAGATTCAGAGTTCAAAACAAACTGTTTTGGGTCAGTTATAAGGATACTCAATGGTCTGTTGTAAGGATGCTCAATGATTGCAGTGAGAACTTCAACAAAGAAATATGAAACATAACATGGAGATAGAAATAAAAAGAACCAGTTAGAAATGAAGAATATACTAACTAAAATGAAGAATACATCACAGGGAATCAACAGAAGAGTAGTTGAAGCCAAGGATCAAACCAGCATTTGGGAGATAAGGAAGCAGAAAACAACTAATCGGAACAGCAAAATAAAAAAAAAAAAGGATCCAAAAAAGATTAGAATAGTTCAAGGAGCCTCTGGCACAACCGTCAGGATACCAACATTCACATTATGGAGATGCCAGAAGAAGAGAGAGTGAGCAAGGAATTGAAAACCTATGTGAAAAAATAAGTATGGAAAATTTTTCTAACCTGGTGAAGGAAACAGACATGCAAATCCAGGAAGCACAGAGTCCCAAGCAAGATGAACTTAATAAGGCCCACACCAATACATATCATAATTAAAATGCCAAAAGTTTAATAAGTAAAATAAATAAATAAAAAGACAGAGAGAGAGTCATAAAAGCAGCAGGAGAAAAGAAGTTAGTTACCCACAAGGGAGCTCCCATAAAACTGTAGGCTGTTTTCTAAACAGAAACTTTGCAGCCCAAAAAGGATTATCATGAAATATTCAAGTGATGAAAAATAAGAACCAAAAACCAAGATTATGCTACCCAGCAAAGCCATCATTTAGAATCAAAGGACAGATAAAGAGTTTCCCAAACAAAAACAAAATAAAACAAAACAAAACAAAACAAAAAACAGCTAAAGGAGTTTATTGTCACCATATTAGTATAACAAGAGATGTTGAAGGGTCTTCTTTAAGAAGATGGAAAGATCAAAAATATGAATAGTAAAATGGTAATAAATACATATTATCTATATGTCCATTACAACACTATTTACGATAGACAAGATATGGAATCAACCTAAGTGTTCATCAGTAGATGAATGGATGAAGAAATAGTGCACATGTACAATGGACCATATGACTCAGTCATTTAAAAAAAAAAAGAGCAAAATGAAATCTTGCCATCTGCAACAACATGGATGGACCTGAGGAGTATTGACCTGAGTAAAAGAAGTCAAACAGAGAAAGACAAATGCCATAGGATTACACTTAAATGTGGAACTTAGAAAACAAACAAAAAAAAGCAAGCAAAACAAAATAAATTCATAAATACAGAGAACATTTTGACAACTGCCTGATGGAAGGGTGTTTGGGAGGGGTTGTTGAAAAAGGTGACGGGATTTAAAGGCACAAGTTGGTAGTTACCAAAAAGCCATGGGGATGTTAATTACAGCGCAGGGACCATAAGCAACAACATTGTCATAGCAGAGTTTGGTGTCAGATGGGTACTAGACTTATCAAGGTGATCTCTTCATAAGTTATGTGCATAAGTGTCTCAACGCTGGGTTGTACTCCTAAAACTAATTAATAGTGTACATCAACTGTAATTATAAAACAAAAAAAATTTAAAGTACAGTCATTAAAACATAGAAAGTCTTGTATTTTAGTGGTTGTTAAGGTTTGTTTCTTTGTGTTTGTTTGTTAACTTTGGTACTCAAAGCTTACTGATTAGAAGCAGTCTATAGTTCTCAGACATACAGAGTAATGATAACACTTCCCATGTACCATTTTTGGCTATCTTTCTCAAAGTTTTTTAGAAATTTTTTATTATATTTTTGTCCATTACTATTTATCCCCTTAACAGTTTTAATTTCCTGAGAGTTATAAACTTCATCTTAGCTGCAAAGAAGTGATTCTAGAAATAAAATATGTAACTAATATTTATGTACTTTGTGATACAAATAAGAACAAGGCTCCTTTCTCTCTCTTTCGCTCATAGCTCAGTACAATCCCAGTGACCCCTTGGAGGTAGGTGCTGTCATATCACTGAGTTCTGATCGATGGAACAGGAACAAACATAACATGTGCTGCTTCCAGATCTGGCTTGTAATAACCCATTCCTTGAGATCCTCAACATTCTTTCACTTTATGGATGATACTGAGACAAATGCTGAAGAGGGTAGATCAACAAAATAGAACAACACTGGGTTCCAGAATCACCGTTTGGAAGAGAATCACACATGAGCCAGGAACATCGGTTTGATAGGTTATGTGAATCACTTCCATTATTTCAGGCCATTGAAATTTGGGGATGTGCCTATTACAACAGCTAGCATTGCCCTTATTAATATAGAAGTCATTAGAGTCAGAAATATATGTCAATATTAAGGTTTCTATATTTTTCCAGTGGTGTTCTTTCTCCTTATTTGGACTTCTAGCCTTTCATGTAATACTGAAGTCCGCTGAGAAAACAGTACTTGGAGTTTAATTGAAAGGCATAACTACCGTGCAACAGTCCTTTTAATCAAGATGTTAAAAAATGTTAAAAGGGAAATTTATTAAACTGTGATTGAATATATAAAATTAAGATGTAATGCATTTTAAATATATTAGCTCAAATTATAAAATATTAAATTAAATTTTAATATATTAAATTAAACACGGATTAAACTAGATTGAAAAAATACTTTGAAACATCTCAAATACACCAGAGGAATTATTAACTATTTTATTTAAAAGTGAAAGTCTAGCACATATCAGAGAGATGAAAGGGGGACTAGCAAAAGGAACCTAGCCCCATAGGTACACAGCGGTTGCTCCACAAGGTAAATGTGGTTATCAAAAGACTTTAGAAATTTGGTTCTGTATTAAAGAGCGTGCAAATAAGAGTCAAATGTAACAACATGTTGAATACACCAGACCCATGCGATCCCAGCGCGGTGCCGACCCTGATGGTGAGCGCATGGCTCCTCTGTTCAGCGCTGTTATCTTTTCCCAAGCCCAACATAAAAGCTTCTTGAAAGTGATTTTGTTGTTTGCACTCGTATATTTTCATGAGACAGGCTGGCTCTAACAGATACTGACCCTTGGGTCTAACAGGAGACTTTTCACGTTGAAAAAAAATAAAAAGTATCTTCAACCAAAAAGTGTTACCTGAAGAAAAAAAAATTCACCTAAGACTCCATTTTTTTATGTTTAATCATGAAGATAAATGAATGCAAACATTTGTATTGAAATTGATAAGTGCTGGTACAAAAGTCTTTATATAAATGTGTCTCATCCAATTTTATAATGGTCCTATAAGAAACATATTTTTTTCTAATTATACACATGAGAAAATTACAAATCAGCAGAAATAAGATATTTCCCAGGAAGGAAGCAGTTAGGGAACCATGTAACCAGACTCAAGGTTCATCATCGCACTCCAAATCCTATGCTCTTCCCATTAATGTAACGTGTGTGTGTGTGTGTGTGTGTGTGTGTGTGTGTGTGTGTTTAGCCTGGATAACAACAGTGGTCTGTATTTACTGCTGGATTATATCCATAAAAGAAGGCAGGAAGTTTCCCAGATGAGAAATCACTACGCATAATCACGAGGAGTTAAAATACAGACAATAATAATAATAAATAATAATTACAGCAGTTACAATTTATTAAGCACTCAACGATGTGAAGCACAATGATAAATACTTTGCTTGCAATAACTTGTGTGATCATCTGAACAATTTGTGAGATAAGCACTATCAATACCTTCCTTTTAAATGGCAGAAGCCTGAGATTTAGAGAGCTTAAGACACTGCCCAAGGCCAGAAAGTTTTTAAGTCACATGGCTGGATTCAAACTCAGAGTTGTCTGTTCCTTCCGTCCAGGTAAGTGCTCTCCACTGATGTGCTTGGAATATTTAGGTGAACTGCAATGACAGAGAGAGAACTGTGGAGCACTTTGGATTCTGCTCTAACCCCTCTCAGATCTCTCTTTCCAAGTCTTAGAACCTATCAGGTTTACATGAAGTTTTTGTCTCAATACAGAGATAAGCAATGGAGCTGTGTCTGGGTGGCAGTAAGTGCCAGACAGGTGAATACAGTCTGATTTTATTTAGTATCTTTACTCATCTAATTCCACTTTTCAACCCACAGTAATCTCACTTTCATCTTTTCCACTTCACCAAAGTTTACCAATAACAATTAACTATTAAATTGCAATGGCCTCTTTTTAGACCTCATTGCTTTTTCTATAGTCAAATTTCAATCTCAACTTGGCTGCTCAATTTTTATCTTCTGCACGTGGTTATCTTCCTCGATGAGTCCATCTCCTACCACAGGGGCCAACTGTATACTAATGACACGCAACATTTCTTCTCTAGTGTTTCTTATTTTGGTCAAAGGAAAAACTTCCAGAGACTTTTTTCCTGGTCTCCAAAGCCAAATTTTCAATCTTTTATATATTAATATATCTAGATACCTATAACTAAATATTAAAGGCAATGTACTCCAAACTGATCTTATCTTAACTAAAGAGGAGGGGTAAGAACAAGTTCACTGGAGCTTAATTCTCCCACTTAACTGGATGTGATGTTGAGCAAATTATTTAATGTTCTTGTCTCATTTCCTTACTCTGTAAAATGAGGATGATTGTAGAGCCTTCCCCATACAGTGGTATGACTAGTTCCCCATACAGTAGCATGACAGGTCTTTTTTGTTTAGTTTCTCTGAATCTACGGATTCCCATTCATCTGCTGGGCTAGCATGCCTCTGAATGTTCCCTGATCTGAGTCAAAGCTGACATGATTATAGCAAAAAGTTTACCCTGTTTATCTGCACATCAACTTTTGGTACTTGAGGCATGAAGGCGTATCAACTGTAATTCACTTGTTCCAGGATGTGATTCTCTAATTTTACTCAAAATCCCATAAATGTTAGGACTTAAAAAAGTTCAATTTTTGGCCCAATACAACAAAATGTCCACTGTAGCTGTGTGTTACCTGAAAATGGCCCCCCTTCAGTGTAATATTCCTGTTAAAGGATATAACTTCTAGATTGTAAAGAACAATCTTCCTATTTTCCTGAAGAAGACCAAGTTCAAACAAGTTCAAAGCTGAATAGTAAACACACACACACACACACACACACACACACACACACACACACAGTTTCCCTTTCTCTGAGTGAATCCATGAATGAATCATTGAGTTTCAGCTACTTTCAGTACAGCACCAGCACACTCACCACCCACCCAGATGTGTAATTTATCTATTTCAAGCTTAATAACAAGACTATATTTGCACTGATCTTTCGCTGTGGTTATAATCCTTTCCTGTTCATTTGATGCATTTCTGTTCATGCTTCAAAATCCCTTTACATATTTTCACTTTAATAGTGTCTTTCCTGATTCGGGTAGGCAAAAGTATGGTACTTTGTGTGTGTGTGTGTGTGTGTGTGTGTGTGTGTGTAATTTTATATATAATGATCAATAACAATGTATTTTATGATGACATCAAGCCCTGTGTGCCTGGTAAGGACCAAACCCTAACAACTTATTAGGTAGTATCTGTGTTTTACAGATGAGAAAACAGACTTTCAGTGAGACTGAGTAACCTCTCCAAGGCACGTGTGTAACATGCACAAAACCACAATGTAAGCCCAGTGTTTCTCTGTGAGCTCACAGGAACCTACTACTGCTGCCCTTAACACCCAGTCTAGTTACCTGTGTCTCTCTTACCTAATATTATGTCCCAAGAACAAGCATACTTTTATGTCCACTTCTACAACACAATATCTGACATATAAAGTTTTAAAGTATTTGCTGAGTGAATGACTTAGTAAAATAAATAGTAGTTAAATGCCACATTCGCACAGAAAAGACAGTATGTTGATGCTTAGGAGTTAATGACAATAGAAGACATGGTCTCAATTTCAGTTTAGTAGCAATTTAGTAGCAATATGGAATCGCATGAAGGTAAAAGAATAGGCTTTGGTAGGTTTGAATTTGTAGTTCTGACTTTACCAGTTCCAGGATTGGTGAAGTTTTGTAATCTCTCTGTTACATGACTTCATGACTTCCCCAAAGCCAAAAGCTTACATTATGTGATAAAAAAGCTAACTTCTACTTTAATAATATGTCAGTTCCCTCTAAGAAAGCCAGTCCTTGATAGCATGATGCAGTTCATGTGTGTAAGTTACTGGTATTTAGTGGTCTCATTTTAATGGAAACTTGGTTTGAAGTATTTGTAAAAAATGCTTCAGGAAGCACTGGTTTATGAATATGTTAAACTCTGTGGATGGGTATGGATAGCAAAAGGGTTCATCTAAGCATTTTGCTTTTGCTATTTTATTACCTCTCAATCCCTGAGCTTTAATTTTCCCTCCTTACAGTGGAGATTCTGTGAAAATATAAAAAGTCCTAATGAGGAACAAACACCTACTCGGTATAGACAAATACCATTTTCCTTTCCCTTACTATCTCTAACCATTCACCCTGCTATCTACAGACATTTGATGCCTTGTCCATCTAAGCCCTTACATATGGAAGTGATCTGCAAAGCACGTATAACATTTAACAGCACTGGCCAGTCAGAGCAGGCCTCACCCTCATCACCAGGGGACTTTAAACAACATGCACCCAAACAGGAATGTTCTGGTGGAGCATCAGCCCTAATCCAAATTATCCGCACTTCACCGTTAGAGGTGTACCAATCTGCCTTACTCAATTTGGATTCATCTACTTTACTCTGACTCAGCTGTGCTAGGTAATAAAGCTAGGTAACATTCCACCAGAAACCCAAATTTCACCTTTTGTGCATTATCCTTACATTTGACATTTTCCTCAATACAAATTTTAACATATTTGTTCTCCTTAAAACTCTGCAAAGTAATCAGGAAAATAAAGGCTCCTTTAATGCAACCATAATAAGCTAGTCAAACAGTTAAAGAATGCTCATGTTTATCAAGTGCTTATATTGTACAAGCCATTACAAAAATGACTGCCAGCAGACATGGGACAAAGTGACAGAAAGAACCCTCAAAGTCTGTGGCTTGATTCCACTGTAACAAAATAAGAAATGCTAGAATCTACCAGTTAAGATATAGGTGTAATTTCATGAGCTGTCCAGGGTTCCCCCTAACTTTTATATACTTATTATGTGAATTTTGACCAACAGATCCAAAGTCTGAAGCATTTTAAGTTTTTTAGTAGTTTATTTTTATCGTATTTTTTCTGTTACCATTCATTATCCTTATACCTTCTTCCACCTCCACCCACACCTTGCCCCCCACAATCACCACACTGTTGCCCACGTCCATGAGTTTTTTTCTTTTTGGCTCGATCTGCCACCCTCATTCCCCCTCCCCCAGAGCTGTCAGCCTGCTTCCTCTCTATGAGTCTGTCTCTATTTGGCTTGTTTTTTCGATTTGTTTATTAGATTCCACACATGAGTGAAATCATATGGTACTTGTCTTTCTCTGACTGGCTTATTTCACTTAGCATAATGTTCTCCAGATCCATACCATTGCAAAGGGTAAAATTTTCTTCCTTTTGACAGCCAGGTAGTATTCCATAGTGTAAATGTCCCAAAAGCTGTTTTATTCACTCATCTACTGATGGACCCTCGGCTGCTTCCAAATCTCGGCTATTGTAAATAACGCTGCAATGAGTACAGGGGTGCTTATATTCTTTCAAATTAGTATTTCATGTTTCTTCAGATAAATTCTTGGAAGTGGTCCCCTGGGCTCCAGGGCTATAGGGGCCTTGCTGGGGGAAGGAGAGAGGCAACTGGTAACAAAGCTTCCCAGCACCTGCTTGTATATTAGGTACCGAGTTTGCCTTCTTTCTGCAGTTTCTTGGATGAGTAAGAGATACTTACAGAGAGCAACAAAGGAAAACTGCTAACAATAATGTTTACTGTAACCTTGTGGGGGAAAGTTGTATCCAGTGCAAACCACCATAAAGCTCACCGTGTTAAAACGGGCACTTGTGAGGTGGCGGCTCCACACATATACGGTAACACGAACAATATAGAAGAACGGTCACAAACTGTCAAGTGTTCCTGTGCCCCTGGGCAGGGGGCAGGCACCAGGCCAGCTGCTCCATCTTGTGTGGATACCTCAATAGTGGAGCAGAGATGGTGGTGCCACATGCAGCCATGTCTGAGGGAGAGGAAGAGGGATGCAAAATTCCTCCACATTGGAAAGGATGGAGCTGTTCCTCTGGGAAGACAGTAAAAACAATTAGGGTTACCCATTAACTAAGAATAAATCAAGTGATCCTCAAGGCTGATTACGTTGAACATGTGCATAAGAAGTTAACATCTGAGGTGAAATGGAAGGAAGATTTTTATTTTTCTCAGAAGAGGTACCAGACTCTTATTTCCAAGGGATTTCATGGCTCATGACCAGCATTTTACTGAAATCAAATCTTTTTAAAAGTCAGACATGAACTTCTATGTCATGAAGAATTCATCAGATTTTAACTGTGTTCAGCTTGTAAAATCACATTTGCTAAAACAATCTGAAGTCGCCAACCGAAGAGTTGGTATTTCCAGGTGATGTCAGCGACACTTGCTTTTTGGGATCTTGGCTGCGAATGTGACTGCTGGTCTTGTTTCTGAAAATCTCCCAAGTGCACCGGCCTTCTGAAATAGACATGTTCCTGGGTCTGGTCCTATGTTCGCTGGCCAGTGGGACTGTATATGGCTATTGTGGAATTTCCTTTACAAAATTCTCCTCTGTCATGGAGTGGACTGAGATAATTTTATTTGTATCCTAACCTTGGAGCACTGAAAGCCTACATGTTTTAACATCATAAAGTCGCTTTTGTTAAAGGAGTGGAAAAATGTACCCAATGATAATAATTATTGTTGGCAAGTAATAGTTACCTGAATACATCAGTCACATAAGCATGTATACACTAGCTGACCTATTTCCCCAAGGCTCACAGGCTGCTGCAGCTCTCTGCCAGGTAAGTAGGCAGTAGTTAGAACTGAATCACCGTGTTCATTATATACTATGTTGTACCTATAGAGCACTCGCCCTTTTCTGTTTTTGTTTAAGTGGGCCTTTTTCCTTTCTTTTTATATTTATGTTTTTCCTTCAAAGAAATTAGCAGTGAGTGGTCAAGTACTTAGGTAGCCTTCAGTTTCCAAAATTGCCAAGGATGCATGTGGATTTCTGATTTCTTAGCTTGAAAGTTATTGACAAAACTTAGATTTATTCTAATATTTTTAAAACTGTAAGAGGCCTTGATGTGTAATTTATGGCACATCCACACAGTGAAATGCTATGTAACAATAAAAATAATGGCATGTCAAAAAAATAAATAAAAATAAAATAAAATAAAACTGTACTTTCTATCTCATTTTAGAAGGGTACCAATAATTGCTCAGTACAAAGAACTGAAGCTGTTCAGTCTGTTGATAAAAGAAATTGTTCATTTTTCTTGGTCTCAGTATCACAAATATTTGCTTAGAGTTGTCCCATTTGAACAATTTCTTGCTCAGTTTTTGCCCACATTTTTGTAGCCATTTTAATATTTGTGCTTTTCAGTTCTATGAGAAACTTTTATAAATAGTTAAAGGCTTTAAACGTGTATATAAGACCTTTTTTCCTAAGTAATTACAGAATGTATAATGTTATACTACATTTATTTTACTTCATTTAGGATATGAAGGGAGAGAAAAATGGAAATTGCAAAGCCATTCTGTAATAACATTGTGTAAACTTAGTGTGAAGGAATGTAGACAGAAGGACTTCTGTGTTCTACTCAGACTAATAGGAAGATGCTGCAGAAATCATATTAGGAGTTCCATTATGTAAGAGAAGGTGTGGACATTGTTTGTATTTCTGAAACTCAATGACATGGCCAATTAGGTATCTGTTGGTTTCTGTGATAGAGGCTCAGACAGCCTGGAGACCTTTAGTCTGTTAGTTGGTAACAACTTTCAAAGACTGATGCATTACTCAGAATCTTTTCTGGGCAGAACAATAAAAAATGTGTAAATTTGTTAAAAGGTAAATTTGTAAAGAAGTCCAAACTCACAGACCTGAAAAAAGCTGGAGTAGCAATATTAATATCAGACAAAATAGGTTTCAAAACAAAGGCTATAAAAGAAGACAAAAGAAAACACTATATAATATATTTAAAAGTATATATTTGACAATTAATATTTGACGGAGGAGGCAAAAGTATACAACAGCTAAAGATAGTTTGTTCAATAAATGATGTTGGGGAAATTGGCAGATATGTGCAAAAAATGAAAACTAGACCACTTTCTTATGCCACATACAAGAACAAACTCAAAATGGATCAAAGGCTTAAATGTTAGACTCAAATCCATAAAAATCCTAGAAGAAAACATAGGCATTAAAATCTCAGACTTTGCTTATAGCGACATTTTTTTTCTGATATATCTCCTCAGACAAGGGAAACAAAAGAAAAAAGAAATAAACAGGACTACATCAAACTAAAATGTTTTCACACAGCAAAGAAAACTATCAGCAAAATAAAAAGACAACACACTGAATAGGAGAATATATTCGTTGATACCTCTGATAAGTGGTTTATTTAATTTTTAAGAAAAAAAATTTTAGTGACAACATTGCCAAGGAGGCTCTTAAACATGCGGAATATCATTTTCTTAGCAGAAAATTGTATGTATGTGGACTCTTAGCTTTTAATGTCAGCCCACAAAACATCGGTTCACAAATATTTAGACCAGTTTATCTGGGATATTTTGTCCTGCTTTTTCATCCAGTAATGTAACTGAGAGTATCATTAAGTTACCAAACAACTATTTCTGGTTATGACACAAAGACATCTCATGTTTCTTGAATAAAGAGATGATGGGTAAAATTAGTCACTAGTTGAACATAACTTGGCAGAAAATTGCTAAGTATACAAAAACTACTTAAAAGCAGAAAAAAAACTTATTAATGAAATGTCACAAAATATCAGGGTTCATTATTTCTAATTTTCTCATGCCTATTATACTAACTATAGACTTTTAAATAAATGATTCCCTTTGTGCACACATTTAAAAAAATACCAAAAATATTAATCATTAAATTCACCAAATACAACAATTAATAAGTACAAAAATGTAGTTTTAAAATATCTAAAAGCTTCTCACTTGAAGATCACAATGTGACAAAATATCTAAATTCAACCAAGTTAATTATTATGAAGCAGCTTTAAGCTTTGATTTTAATTCTTGGATGTACTGAACTTAAAGTATTTAGCAAACTGTTTATGCTTTATTATGTTTTATAATTAAAGCCATAAATGTATTCATAAGTGTGGCAGACCCTTCTGTGTGGTGTGGGCCCAGCTCCCACTCGGAGATGCACAGGACCCACGCCCACAGATAGGTTCTCTCGTGGGTAATCAGATTTGCAATATACCTAAGCTGTTTTGAGACTTGCTCTTTGCTAAAAACTCCCTCACCCTGCCAATGCTTACTATAACTTCCTAAAATCCATGCTGAGCCTTGCAGGGGCCAGTGTGACTGGCTGAACCACTTTTGCCTTTTCATTTGCTAACGTTTTTCTTCTGTGATGTAATGAGGGGCATTGGCTCCTTTGTTATAACTGGGAGAGTGAGGAAGATCTATCTTGTAAGGAGGTATTATTAGAATAAAGGCCTGTCATGGCAGAGGCCTCGGCTTTTGGCTCCTCTTGAGAGAAAAGCAACGATGCTGTCCTTATTCCTCCACCAGACTCGGTAGTCTGTGTACATGTTTTAATTCATCCATAATGACGCGGACACTGCTGACCAGTGTCCACTTCACATAAGCACATTTATAAAAATATAATGCCACATATTTAGAATTCCTGATTTTTTTAACCACAAAGTTACAAAAAAGTTAAAGCTCTTTAAATTTCCATGTCTTTCTATCTTAATTTTCTTCTTTATTTGCATGTAGTACTTAAGCAAGGATTTTCTTGGTTGATGATATCAGGCCTGTTTCTATCTCACAGGTTTCCTGATGGGTGAGACTTCCCTCACTCCCTAAGTTTAGGCGTTGAATTCTTAAATAAACTATTAGAATTCTGATACTGGCACTAAAATGAAATGAAACAGTGAAAAAATGTATATGAAAGTATCCAGGTATGGTCACATCCATAACATTTTCTTAATTTTTTCCAGAAATAATAAGAGAAGATAATTTATTAGTTTTCCCTTAGTTTGTTTCTCTTTCTAATATTGCATGTGTAAGTCACCTGAAATGGAATCAAATAAATATTTCTCTAACTACAAAATCAAAGTAAAATATTGATTTATAATTGATTTTGAAATCAACTGCAACAATAAATATTACCTTGTGGGACAAAAGCAGGTTTACAATGGTGAGTATATGAAACAGAAGTTTATTCTTGTATTATTACTTATTATTGTATTATTTTTAACATAAACAACTGTAAACTCACTTTTACCTGTATTATTATTTTAGCTTATCTTTGAGAGCCAAAATATATTGCGAATAACAGTATTTCCCTTGAGGATCTCTCTGCATCTACTTTTCATAATTATTTTCATATGTATTGAATACTTCTAGGGAGCATTCTGCATATAAGGATTATAACTATAAGCTTTATAGTTATATTTATAACTTGCTTATAAATATTTTAAAGATTTAAACTATGTCTGTATCTCTTCTTATGCCATATAAATATCTGTATATAGTACACATATATATTAATACCACAGTTCACTAATTGCTCATTTAACTAAAATAGTTTTGCTTAATACAACATAAAATCATATATTTAGAACTTAAGCTTGGAATTCTGTAATTCAATGTACAGTTCAAATAGAAATTAAATTTTTCATTTGATTTTAATAGAAGAGATGTTTTCATGGATGATAGTACAGCATTTGCTTAGCACCAAAACTTGCTCCGATTTTATTTTAGAAAGCCTGATCTACTTTAAACCTTATATAATTATCTCTGCTGAATGTAAATTTCTCACAGATGCATGGCTTCAAATTTCAACAATGTTGCAAAACCAGGCTATCTGAGCTCAGACGGCTGTATCAGATAGTACAGACATCATTAAAATGCTTCCTTTGTATTACCTCCGTATAAAATTCATTCTACCATCTGAAAGTAGGAAATGGAGTCCTCAGGAAAAGTCAATAGAGTTTTCAGGAAGAGAGCCTTCTGAAATTCAGGTTTAGCTCAGAAGGTAACTAAGGCTAGACCAAATAATAAGTTAGCAATTCAAAAATCAGACAACAATGGTCTGAAAAAGTAAGGTTTGCCGAGAAATCCCTGGGGGAAGTCTGGCATTAGTAGATGCTCAATAAGTGTTTTTGTTGTTGTTGTTGTTGTTGAATAAACAGGCAAATAAACTCTCAGGGTCAGGGAAGGCAAAGTTGGATTTACACAGGGTGTTTGTCACTGCACGCTTTCGAAATCCTCACTGTTGGAAACACACGGCACCCAGAGTTGGCTAGGTCTATGGAGGAGGGAAACCGTAAGTTCACACAACTTCTGATTGTGCAAAGGTGGAGATGCTAAAAATTACCAGAGATTTTATGTGCACCTTAGTACAAAACAGTGATTTCTTTTTTTGTAAAAGCCAAAGGAAGTTGTCCAAAAATTCTCAGTTGAAATCTGTGCAACAAGAATGAAAATGATTGTGAAAGTCTGATAGAAAGTAGCGGGTTACAAGATAAACATTGCCAACTATCGTTTTCCCCTGGAAGTTCGATCTCTACTATTGACAAAAGAAGGAAGGAAGGAAGGAAGGAAGGAAGGAAGGAAGGAAGGAAGGAAGGAAGGAAGGAAGGAAGGAGAAATTAGAGACGTCTTACATATCTTTGAACAGCCAGTTTAAAGGCAGCCAGAAGCAACTAAAATGAAGAATAATAGCATTTTCAAAAATAACAAGAATTTTCTCACAGGTGGGAATTTGCTATGGAGTGAATGAGGAATAAGGTAATATGTCAGAAAGTGTGTTTGCAGGAAGGTGAAAATAAAAAGAATAAAAATATTTGTCAACATATAAATTGGTGCACAAATTTTGTGCAAAAATAATAAAAGATGTAGTACTGGTTGTCTTTTTTTAAATTCAAAACTTCATATTTATTATGGGATGAAAACATTAGGTATTTTGGTTATTTAAGCTGAGAAATAAAGTCATATAATATATTTATCAAACTGTGAAATAAGACTTTGCAGGAGTTTAAAACACAAAGTGAAGAAGAGAAATGTATCCAGTTGAAAATGTAAGGGAATTAAGGTGACTGAAAATAATTGCTGAAATTGGAGTCCATCCAGAATACTGAGTCTGGAATAGGAGCCATGTAGAGCTCAACAGGCGGAGTTTATAGAAAATATATAGAGAGCCAATGCAGGGGACCGTGGAGTCATGCACATGTATAAGCACTTAAGGAAGGCCAACACACTTGTGTAATTCCATATAAGAAAGTCATTCTGTGGTCTATTATATTTTGACTCAGAAACTCAATGATAGATTTAACAGTCATAAGCCACTGAACAATAGAAATACGTTCTGAGAAATGCATCATTAGGCAATTTCATCATTCTGCAAGCATCATGGAGTACGCTTACCCAGACCGAGATGGTGTAGGCTACTAGGCTACTATACACGTAGGCTGTATGGTATAGCCCAGCGCCCGTAGGCTGCAATCCTGCACAGCGTATTGCTATACAAGGCGACACAAGATTAAATCAAGTACAAGAGAAAATGGCACAATCAAGAGACACGATGAACATGGGATATGAAGCTTCTGCCTGCGAACAAGGCATACTGTTGTACAGACAACTTTTTTACTCCATAGAAGAGTACACTCTAAAATGACAGAGGAAGGGTAGGATAGTAAATACATAAACTGGTAACACTATTGTCTACTATCATTATCAAGTATCATGCACTATACATAAATGTACATGCCGTACTTTTATGTGACTGGCAAAGCAGTAGCATCACCACAAACATGGAGTAATGTTACTACATGATGTTGCATTATGTTATTACAGCTAGGCCATTACTAGGAGAAAGGAACGTTTGCTCCGTATACTCTTATGAGATCACCACCACATATGTGGTCCAACGTTGACCTAAACACCATTATGCCACCCATGACAATATGGTTTCGATCACTGTCTAGTAACTAAAAGAGAGTCATATAATAGTTGATCTCTGTTCATAAAACACAGCCATTAGATTTTTTAATACTTTTTTTAAACAATTTATTTATCTTTAGAGGGGAAGGGAAGGAGAGAGGGAGAGAGGGAGAGAAATATCAATGTGTGGTTGCCTCCCGTGCATCCCCTGCCAGGAACTGGCCCGCAACCCAGGCATGTGCCCTGACTGAGAATCCAACGGCGACCCTTTGGTTCACAGGCCCGCGCTCAATCCACTGAGCCACGCCAGCCAAGGCATTAGATATTTTTTTGAGAGATAAAATTTCCTTACTGAATATCACATTCAGCCCCAAGCTGACTTCTCTGTGAACAGTCAGGCATACTATACATATTAGGGGTGGGGAGAAGTAGGATTAAAATAAAATGTTCTAAGAGAGGCGGTTGTGTTTTCTATTTTACATTGCTAAATACTTCAGTAAAAATAGGATAAAACAAGATTTATATGTGTTTTTCAAAATTTCAACATATTTAGCAATTTTATGAAGACAAAAACTTTGGAATGTGTTTTCAGTTTGATGTGATTCACTTCTAGTGGTTTCATTACGAAATAAAATGTATTAAGACACTTTAGTGTAAGACAGAGAAATACGCTGGGGATTTTAAGGTCAGGAACCGTGCATTTGCATTCCAGCTTTACCCGTCACAGACACGCAGTTTAACTCCTTTGGCCTCTATTTCCATAATGCAGAGCAGTTAAAAATAATACTTAGCCCCATGGGGTTATTTTGAGGATGAGCCAGCTTGTTGTAGGTGCTCCATTAATGCTGTACTCAACCAATAGATCATTTTTGACCAATACTGGGCCAGCTGCTGGGAACAGAAAATAAAGATATGTAACTTTCTTGCCCTTGAGAAGCTCACTCTCTAATGAAAAAACAGACCTGCAGTTACAACACACAGTAATAAATCTCTAACACAGCCTGTACCTAATGCTTAGGAGGCCTGGATTGCACATAGAAAGAAAATTCAAAAATCTTTGTCACATCATAGGATACTCTACTTTTTAAAATTTTCTTGTCTCTGGTCACTGCAGAGATCCCAGTGGCAATTCAGACCATAAAACTCAAGGTAGCGAAAGCAATTCCCAGCTCCTGTGGAGGTATGAGGACATGGAAAATCTCCATTCCCAGGAAGCTGTGAGATCATGTCTGATTTAAGTCCCAATCCTAAACAAAGCAGGCCTCACACTGAGTTTCTTGTGTAGACTTTCATGCCCAATCCCTGTAACGAGGTGATAAGGCCTGTGTCACAGTTAGTCAGTAGCAGGCGATGGCAATTAACAGGATTGCGCTAACCTGGAGATGAGCCAAGCTGGCAAAAGAAGGATTAGAAAGTAAATGAAGTGAGCAACCATGAACCAGCAAATAGAGCTTAATGGACAGTACAAGTCAGTGAGGCAAAAATGGGCCAATTTGTTCTCATTGATTTTCACTGCCCAATGAGCTGCATTCCTCTTTTGCTTTCTAATGCATTTATCTTGGCCTACACAAGTCCTCCGGCTGTCATTCTGAGGACAGTTCCATGGACCGCAACAACACCATGAGTGGCTGGAGCAGGCCAAGCAAAATTCGACCTACAGAGTTCTGTGTCACACACCCTGATGGGATGTCCTAATGACCCGGAGAGTCCAAGAAAGAGATTCCAATGATGGCTTACATTGTGCTCATGAAATCACTCAGGAGGCTTTTTTTTTTGAGAGGGCTGGAAGTAAATATTGCAGAGTTTCATTCAACTTGCGTGTTCTCCCTTTTTAATGAATAATTCGTCAAAGTAAATAAAAACACTCTCACCTACCATCCTACTGGTTCTGAATTATCTCCAGGGGAAGTGCCAAATGATTTCTGCTGTCCTGTAGGAATAAATCTTGGTGACCAACTGTTGTTCACTAGTATTGTAAAAGCTTAACCTTAATCTCTAAGAATAGGCAAACTAGCGTCAGCTGGGCTAGGACACTCACCAGGGTTTCCACTTGGCATAAGCCCATCCTCTTCACCTCTCCTTTGTGTTTATCTTACTGCCTCTTGGGTCCCGGCTTTTCTCCTCTTTATTTCTTTTTCTTTGGCTATATCTCTCCTCTCCCTTCCTACTCCTACTTACTAGATACTTTCTTCCTTCTTATTCTCCCTACTGCAAAAAGTAAATACAGTGCCTACTACATCAAAAGCCAATCAGGAAAATTCATATTTGCCCACTGGATTAGCTGATAATTATGTTGCACATGATTTCTTCATACCTTTGCCACTTATGATTAATCTCAGAATGAAGTGGCTTATGAGATTTTGAAATTTCATCAGTTTATTATGGAAAAAAATGTTTCTATCCAGTTTCAAGTGCAACTGAACATCCTGGAGTCAAGTTTTCATGCCTTAAAACAAACAGACAGGACAGAAAATATTTATCTTCTCATAATGGAAAGATTGTACTGTGTTAAAAAGTAACGGCCAATGTGCACAGAGAATTGTGGTTGGTATTTACCTCCGCATGAATCTCCCTATGAAAGGGGCCACACTGGTGCCTTCAGCAATTCATGGTCCCTCGTAGGCACAGAGAGCAAAAGGCACACACCCAGTCACCAATGCTGCAGGAAGAAGCCTCTAAGTTTTCCCTGGCTCGTGAGAGCCAATGAGGTTCCAACCTGACAAGGAATGGCTACAGGCCTGAAAAAAGCCTTTCCCCCCTCCAAGTTAATTAATACGTTTTTTGTGAGTCCAGTCAAATAATTATCTATTTCTCTAGCGACCACTGTAAACAATGCCTCATTCAGTTACTTGGCACGGTGACACAGATACCAAGAAATGATTAGGGGTAGCTGGTGAGTATACTGACTTGATAGAAAATGTGATTCCTTTGTTTTTTGTTTTGTTGTAAACTACTAACAAACAAGAGAGAGAGAAAGAGACAAAGACAGAGAGAAAGTGGCAGAGAGGGAAGGGATGAGCCTTGGATGTCACAGGTCATATTGCCTTTGGTTGTTAGTTTTCTCTTCATCTATGCTTTGCTTCCTATAGACCACTCCCCTTCCATTAAGAAACTCTGCATTCCTTAAATGCAGTCTGGGAAATAAACATTCAGCTGCTAAGGTGCATTCATGGAGCTGCTGCTACTGAACCCAGAAGAAGAGATGCAGGGGGCATTTCAAACTCCAAAAAGTGTTAACTGCAGCTGCTGAGCAGAAGAAAGAGAAAGTCTTATTCTAAGTTATGCATTGCATGACACATGCATTTGATGTTTTTTTCATATGTTTCCAAAGAAGCCTGTGCGACGTATCACATTCAAACTGTCACCATCTGAAGCACGGAGTAGCTCACAGGCAAACGTTCCAGTAAAAGTATATTGTGTGCATGTGCCTCACCTGAGGCACCTGGAAACGACTAATCTTCCACACACAGGGCAGCTTTGCTTTAACAGAATAGAAAGCTCCTGTGTTGAAATTAGTTTAATTTTGGCTGGATTAATTTAACCTAATAAGGACCTTACAAATATTTTATTTTTCCTGTGGATTAATCCGAATATTCTCTGAATTGATCTGTATTTCTTATTTCCTTCTTAAGTCCTTGTCATTCTATCAAAATTTCTTCCTAAAAATGCACATTTTTTTTCTATATCACTCCTCTACTTAAAAGCATATTGTATTCAATTATGTAGAGTTAGAATATATACAGTTTCTACAATTGTGACATTCAAATAGTCAAGCCTTGGACAGCGTCATTTGTGTTAAGGGGTACAATGAATGCACTTTGGACTGAATAGGCAAGTAAGGATTGTAGTTGTTTTTACCTCTGAATGAGTTTTTATTTTGTTGGATCCTTTAAATCTACAACAAAAAGTGGTTTCCTTGATGCCAAAAAATTAACCTCAGTTGCCTTTGCTTGACATTTAAAATGCTCTACCCTCTGGCCTCAACTTTCCTGTGGTATCTGCCTAGTTTTCTATATATTTAAATATAATTCTGCTTCAAAGTGGTCACTGCTACCCCATTAAAAATTTCCACAGCCCATCATAGAAAATCCTATGGGTTTTCTGAATACTAATTATTTTTCTCTTTGATTAAAATGAAGACCTCCCCCTTTCCATTTGCTTTTATTCTACCTACTTCCTAGCTTCCACTTGCTCTGGAGGAATTTTCCTCATGTGCATAGTTCTTGGCAAAATAGAGTCTCTGGTATATGTGTTGCTGGGGTGGAAAACAGATAAAGTCTACAAACTAGGAAGTAGGACTGGATTTTATTTCCAGATCCATTACATAGCAATAGCATGACCTCAAATGAGTTATTTAACCCTCTTGCTCTCCATTTCCTCATTTGTAAAATAGGTTTAACAATAACTACCTTCTGTAACTCAATTTCAAAATCATATAAGAAAATGTTTGAAAAAGTACTTTGAATATAATAAAGTACTCTCTGAATATAACATGGATGACAATTTTTGTCTAAAGAATTGGTATTTTATGTGCACTTATGCCAGGCACTGTTCTGCCTGACCCATAACAACATTATGGTTGATATTGTTATTATTTGCATAATGTAAACAATAAAACAGAAAGGCTAAATGACTTGTCCAAGTTTAAAAAAAAATGGATAAGAAAAAGAACTGGGATTCAAACCAAGAAAACTGGGCACCAGACCCTGCGTTCATTTTACTACATTTTACTGCCTCCTGTTCTGCCTTCTAATTAATCAACATGCTTTAGGCTTGTGAAGTCCCTCAGGCCTATCATCACAGCTCATCTTCTTTGTATCTTTCATATGAGTTTCACGCTTGTTCTTCTCTTTGCCTAGAATGCTTGTCGCATGGTTTACATGACTCACACCCTCATCTTCTTAAGAGCTTTGCACAAATGTCACTTTCTCTATGAGGTTTCCTCCAACAACCATATTTGAAATTATAACCCGCCAGCCTATCCTATCCACCTCATCCACTGTATTTTCTCCACACCACTTTACTATATGTTATATATATTTATGTTTTTGTTGCCTTATTCCATTAGAATGTAAGCTCTAAGAAAGCAGGAGTTTTTGTTGTTTTATTTACTTTTGTATGCCTACTGCTTAGAATGGTGTCTGAGACATATTAGCTACTTAATAAATATTTGATAATAAAATGATGATTTACTTTAGCATGTGGTTAAATAAATGATTCAGAATTTCTTCACTAAAGAACATTAACATTTTTTACTTGATTATGTAGAATTAGAATATAGACAGTTTCTACAACTGTGACATTCAAACAATCAAGCCTTGGACAGTGTCATTTGTGTTAAGGGGTACAATGAATGCACTTTGGATTGAATAGGCAAGTAAGAAGTGTAGTCTATTTTTACCTCTGAACAAGTTTTTATTTTGTTGGGTCTTTTAAACCTACAACAAAAAGTGTTAACAAGAGAAAAATATCTCCAGAGGATAAGTTTCTCCTGTAAAACCTGTATCCATCATAATGGCATGTAAAAGGTCTGGCAAAAGTAGGATTACAGTTGTGAGTATGCCAGAGTTTATTCTCGTATTTTTCCATACAAACAACTGTAAACCTACTTTCCCCCCACCGCATATGCCCATGTTGATCACAGAATAAAATCTAAATTTGCAATGATGAGCCACAAGTCATTTTAGGACATAGTCTCCCTCTACCTGTATACATTCACTTCTTATTATTCTCCATTTCAGATGCAAAATAACACAATACCTACACCACAAGCTCTGGAGGCAACTACTTGGGATTGAATGAATCCCTTGTCACATTAATTTCTTTAAGTCTCAGGTTCCCCATCAGTAAGATGGGGATAGAAATATTAATTGAACCCTAGAATTGTTATGAAATGGAATTATCTGCATGAAACACTAAACAAACTGTCCAGCATAAACTAAGTTTTAGGTTATTGTTATTTTCAAATTAGCTTCCATTTACAATTCAGTTCCCTAAATCTCCCACACCTCCCTCTCAAGCATTCATGGCTCTGAATATTAGGTGCTTCCGTGTAAAACACCTCTCCCTAATTTGTCCAAACAGCAAATTCCTACTTACACTTCAGGACTCAACTCAAATGCTATTTTCTCTAAGAAGACTTCCCTGGCTTTGCAATTCAGATAAAACAATTACCCCTCTGAAACCCCAACATCATATTGCGCATATTTTGCTTTGACAGCATTATGTTCCATTGGTTTCCCACTGAAATATAAATACCTTAAAGACAGATAACATAAATTTAAATTTGTATCACTACTGCTTGACCCATAGATATCACTCAGTAAAGATATACTGACTACATGAATTAATGACTTGAGCTTTCATTTGTTTGTCTGTTAAGTGAGACTCAACCTTGGAATTACATAGATCAATTTATACCTTATTTTTAAAATTAATTAATTAATTAATTATTTTTAGAGAGGGGGAAGGGAAGAAGAAAGAGAAGGAGAGAAATGTGGATGTGAGCGAGAAATGTCAATCAATTGCTTCCTGCATGGATCCCGACTGGGGAAGAACCCGCAACCCAGGCATGTGACCCAACAGGGAATTGAACCAATGACCTTTCATTTTGTGGGATGATGGCCAACCAACTGAGCCATACTGGTCAGTGGAATTTGTACCTTATTTTAAGATTTAATGATTATTTAGATTGTTCGGTGTAAAATTCTTTCCATATCCTTTGTTAGGAGGAAACACTTTTTCCCTCATCCTGATGTTTTTTTTTTTTTGTTGTTTTTTTGCAATGTGAAGCAAGGTCTACTTGTTCAAATTCCTAGCCTTCCTGCTTTCTCATTCATGCCTCATCACATATGAGTTCTTAATCAGATAAAAGATTTTGGAATAAAAACTGTTTCTGCTAGGCCAAGTCTCTTTCCTGCTCTTTCAAGAGTGATTTTTTAATTGAATTGCTATGGTCAAATAGTCAACTTGGCCATGAAAATTTTGCCCTCATGTTGGAAGTTCTTGACTGCTCAAAATTCTACCAATTTGGAGTTTCAATATCAGGAAGCTGGTTTATCTTCACTTATAAACCATGTTAGACAATGAGAATTAATTATCAATGTTAACATTAATAATAAAGCTAACATTTTTTTGTATCTCATTCACCTTCTCTTTTGTCTTATTTTTCAATTCATTTACAATTCAGGTGTGGAAAAATGAGTCTCTTTATCAGACCCCTAAAACTACAAACATATTTTATAATTTAACTATGCTTACACTATGACATAAATCAAAATGTATTACCCGCCATTGTTTCCATGCCTGTAAATTGAGTTTTTGTATCTCAAGGAATCTTGAATGTATACAAGAATCTATACAAGAAAGATGTTCACTACGATTTTGAAAGAAAATGAAATAAACCTTTTCAATCTGCAATGTGAGCCATGGTCTCCCCCACCACTAAAAGTCGATGTGGAGGTACACGAATAATGTGTGAGACAGAGGAAGTATAAAGCACAGTCATCTGAGTGTACCTTATTGGAATCTTCAGATTTCCAGGCAATATATTGCTTGCAAATTTTATTTTCACAGATTCCAACATGCTATTTATCTAGTGTGAATTTTATATTTATGCATGTTCCATGAATCCACTTATTCCCCTTTCCATTGAAAATAAGGCTCTAATGAATAAAATGTTGTTTTTTCCTCTTTAAGTAAAACATTAACATACTGAAAGACAATTTTAAGTTGCCTTTTCATATCAGATTGTGTCTATTCACTAATCAGACATGATTATAAGTGACAGAAGTGGTTTGCATTTTCATTTTACAATATTGTAATACTATAACAAATAAGAATAAGAAATTAAACAAATTAGAGTCATATTAAAATATATTTTTGGGGAGAGTGGGGAAATTAATTTCTCATCACTCTATAATTACAGTCCTAAGATTTCACTAAGGAACTATCCCAG
Source organism: Anoura caudifer (assembly GCA_004027475.1). NCBI lineage: Eukaryota > Metazoa > Chordata > Mammalia > Chiroptera > Phyllostomidae > Anoura > Anoura caudifer. The sequence continues at coordinate 191,792 of PVKU01001392.1, forward strand.
GGTATCATCTTTATTTAGTAGTTTACATTTTCATAAAGGTTTTCTTTATTTCAGTCACTTTTATCTGAAAAAGCAAGACCCAGTCATAAATAGCACATTATATTACTCACTTATTTGCATTCAACTGAAATATTTTTCATTTATGCAGGCTGTTTGTTCAAAATTTTTCTAGTTACTTATGAACAGATACAAATTATATTTTTCTTTCTTAAATCTAGAGTAGGTTGCAGCTGATGAAATATTTGTAAACAAAGAGGATATAGAGCTACCTACCAATATATGTTGGGTGAATCTCTGCAAGGTATTTCCTAAATCTTTGAAATTTCATGAGCCAAAGATCTCATTCAGATTCCATTCAGTTTTCTGAATACCTTCAAACTTTAAATTTTTAAAGGGTGTTACATTGGGAAAGGTATGAAATAAATCATATAAGCTAATCCATACCTTTAAAAATGATACTAAGTGTTTAATATACATATTACTTTTTCTGCCTTGGAAGGCTGAGAAAAAACTCAAAACTTTGAAAAATTTATAAATTTATAACGGGAAAAAAGATGTTATCAAAACAAAGAAGAGTACCCTCATTCACTGAAAATTCTCAACAATATTCACCCTAGTGCTTATGATATACCTGATACTGTATATTAGGAAATTAATATTATATAATTCATAACTTTTTTTCTATTTTGCAAAAGTGTTTGTGCTGGTTTGTACTGCTTGAAATTCCATCATTTGGAAACTAGAGCCTTCTATATGAAACAAGCATGTTGCAATTTCAAGTAACGAAACCCTCTTCAAACTCTCAGGTGGGAGTAACACGCATCTTTTACTCCACCACCTTCTAGTGCACCTTCCGCTTTGGCAACGGTTGAAAACTACACTTCCCAGGCTGCCTTGAACCGGCTTCTGTATAAAAAAAAAAGAAGTTCTTCCAAGTACACTCACTAAAGTACAATGAAATGATAAAAATGATGCAGAGGCCATATGCTACTATTGTTTATTATTTTTGCTGGTCAGCAAGGTTATGAAGAAGTAAAATATTTCTACCTCAGCATTCCATCTTGTCACTTCTAGCCCTGAAGTGTTGGGTGGCGGTTGTCACAGAATAAATGCCAGGTACTATATTTCAGTGTGTGGGCTCCAGTGTTTAGGATGTCAAAAGAAGAGTCTGGATTCAGGTGCTCACTGATCCTGGATCCTGGTCCCAGATTTGTAGGTCCTACACTGAGGTCTTAAACTAATAGTTCCCCTCACTCCACACTCTGGATGTGGTCAAGGTTATAGCTTCTCTGACAGAACAATTCTGCAGTGTTCTGAAAGTCTATTTTAGAGTCCCAATCCTCTAGGCTTTTCAATCACTTTGTAAGCATTTAATTTACTATTTCAATTTTTTTTCTGCTTAAAATATTTAGTGGCTTCCATTTCCTACAGTGAACTTTAATCAATTATTGGCTTAAGTTGAACTAAACTGTAAAGAGAATATATTGGCTGACATTACAGAAACACCCAGGCATCAGTGTGACTGTAGATAGAGTAGATCCAGGAGCTCACAGAAATCAACATAACTCAGTACAACTCTCTGGTTTTCCGTTTATTATCTTGGCTGAATTCTCCAGTTGGGTGGAAACTGTCGTAGCAGCCCAGCTTCTCATCCTCCCAGACTGGAGTCATGTGGCAAAGACCACCTGCCTCTTTAGCAACCCAAGCAAAAGCCTCAGTAAGTAGTATTGACTCTAATTTGGTCACATGCCCAACTCTAACCTCATCATTAAGGACAAAGGGATAAAATAGTCTATTCACCAGATTTGTGCTTTATGCCCTGACCCTGGCACTGAAGTAGTAGAAATGAGCTCCATTCAAAAGGAATAATTACAGAGTACAAGGAGTTTCCCAAGAAAACTTAGATGTCATTACCACAATAGTAAAATCACATGCTTTGAAGCCAAATAACAAAGGTCCACCACGTGTTTTCTTTAAAGTACAATCACCTCTGGGAGAATTATAATTTGTAAGCCATTTACATATTAGTGGAAATTTACTTTCTTTCAGTTTTAATAGAAAATTGTTAAATGTAAGAATTGATGTAATTAAGTATTTATTAAATTTCTGCTATGCTGTGTAGACTATAATCTTTGGGATTTTCCTGAAAAACTGCCCTTAAGACTCTTATAAATCAATAGTAAGACAATTGTATAATTCATTACAAGTAGAAAAGCAAAACTCTCAGAAGTAGAGATTACAACACTCAGAAGAAGGAAGAATTACCTCAGCTGGAGAAACTGAAGAAAGCTTTTTAAGAACAGTGATGTCTTAACGACAACTCACATGCTCAATTGCATCTAGTTCATAGACATGGGAAGAGGTCAACGAACATTCGGATGGGATAAACTGGGTAAGAGGAAGAATTTACTGAGAATCTTACTGAGAACTGTAAGGAAAGATTTTTCTAAGAACAGTTGGAATTTCTTCATTGTTCCTGTTTTTATGCAGTTTGTAGAACTTGAAGGAAACAGGGTGTTGGATTATTTGGAGAGGGTGATTCAGTAAAGTTTAGTGATTTGATGCCATCTGTTAGTTTTGAAATTTATTCATATCTAATTTCATTCTCAAAAACATTTGAGGTCACTGACTTGGCAATCGATTAGATCTGTGGAACAAGTAGGTGGCAAGAGTGGCAAGAGACAACAATGACATTCTGGAAATGCCACTAAAGGAGTTGGGTAAGTCAGGAAAGAGTTGATAGGAGTTGATAGAAAGTATACTAGAGCAAACTCTTCTTGTGTTTGTAACTACATGTACTTGTTATACCCCCCCCACCCCCTGCCAAAAAGAAGGCAATTTAGTTGCCTTGTGGCAGTCTTCACAAACTGTGAAAATGTCCTCACTGAACTTCAGTTGTGGACAGAAAACCCAGTATCCTTAGTAGGATAGAGCATACATGAACTGACAGCAAGTGGAACTGATTTTGTTTGTGATACAGTGGGACTCCCAAATATGCGATTGTTTACAACTGTAATTCAAACGATGCTCTGAGCTCCCAAGGTCATGGGGCTTACTTGCATTCTATCAGAAGTATTACACTATCCTTCATATCTCTCTCTCTCTCTCTCTCTCTCTCTCTCTCTCTCTCTCTCTTTCTCTCTCTCTCTCATTCTCTCAAACCATGCATGAATGGTCACTTCTCGTGACTCCAGACATCCTAATGTCACCATTGCAAAAGTGCCCAGGGAGAAGAGTTGGGCACACCATTTGAGAAACAGCTGTTTCAGAATCATCAAAGGTCTGAATTAAATTAATGTGTTCTTTAAGTACAAGAAATATTCCCAATATTCTTGTAATGTATAGAAAAATATTACCTTGACTTTGTAGACTAAAACAAAGAAAGGAAAGAAGGTTGAGAGATTTGTTCACATTTAGCAGGGTTACTGTTATGTGAGGCATAAATCAGACCTGTTTTCTGACTAAAATCAGTATTTTCTGCTTTGCCCACCACACTTTATGCACATGATTTGCACACAAGCAGCAAGGCAGAAGGCAACAGCCTCCTTAAAACAAAGCACTTGCCAAACTTGTAATTTTATTTGGCCAGTTTAGAGTAGGTATAATATGTCTAAATTCAAGTGCGTAGGATCCAGACAGACCTGATTGTACACTTGGATAGATGACTTAAGTCACTTTCTTTCATTTCAAGATAGAAACAAGAACAATACCTTCTTCATAAGATAACTATTGTTTTCTGAGCACATGCTGGGTTACGTGTGTTGCACAATGTCTTGACCTTAATGTCATCTGAAATCACCTGAAAACTTTGATTCTGAAAGTCCTTATAATGATAAAAGATTTTTTTATGAAAGATAAAGCTATAGTTTTAAATGCATGTTTTTTTTTTCAGAAATAATTAGCATGTTTGCAGTGATCAGTACCACTCATTTCAGAAGGAGTAGGAACAAGAGACTTCAGCCCTCCAAAACCATTTTGAGAGTAGTCTTTTTAACAACAACAACACTCGGTGGTTTAAATCTTTTATTATTCACTCATGCATAGTGAATTGAGAAGGATACTTTACCCTCCTTGGATCTGCAGACCAAAATGTGCTCAGCTGCAGACCAATTATGATATTCAAGTATTTTCAAGACTGCTGAATGGGAAATGAACTGTACTTGTGTGATTAGCGTCATTGATTTCTATATAAATGCAGTATTTAACTTCAATCAGTATAGTAGTTCAGTAGTTTAAGAAAGTTCACTCTTTCTTTAAAATGCACAAAGAATGTGTAGTACAATACCAGCCTTGTAAGAGTCACAATGGCGATTTACCAAAACGAGATGTCTCAGGATTATCTGTAAATCGTCCCCTAGTTTGAACAGATTAGACATTCTCATAACCCAGATATGTATTTGCAGTCTTACCTTACTTGCAGATTATACTGGGCAATTACTTGCAAACAACTATTGATTACTTTCAAACTAAATAAAGATCCATTATATGGGAGTCTCCAGTGTTTCTTTTGTTCAGAAATGTTTTATTGTCTTCTAGTACAAATAGAAATGTCTTGGGCTTGGAAGATGATAGCCATTCACAAAAAAAAAAAAAGAATATGAAGGCTTTTAGCACAATGAGAAAGCTTACGTAGAAAACTGGTGGTTAATGGATCCTCTACTAAAACAGACATGCGACTTGGTGAACCCTTAACTCAATCTACTTTCCCATCTATTCATCTAATTATTTCTATGGTGCCTATGATCTAAGTTATTAGGTGAGCCAACAGAGATTATTAGAATTTCAACATAATAAATGAAGGGAAGGTTTTCCTCTGTTGGTACTAAACTGGTGCCGTATTGGGGGTGTATTAGGTTTATGACATAATACCTATAATGTGTCCTGAGCTTAGAGGAAATCAGTGCAAATTTTTAAAGGCTGAATTTTTATGCTTATGTGCCTTTACTATGGGTGAATCTTTTCTTGCCAACTCAGGTGACATTTGGCCAATCAGCTTCTCTCAACAACTTAATGGTCATAATGTGCAAAAGTTTGGCTGGTATTTCTCATTATGCAGAAAAACAACCTGGGGATTATTCTTTATCCTTCCAGTATCAAAGCAAAGCCATTCATGGAGATACCACAGAAGCAAATTGCACACTTCTACTTATACTTGGACTTCTCATGAAGATCATTGTCTAAAGCAGAATCGTATCAAAAATGACCTGTTCATCTTTCCTGCCAGCAAGTCCAAAATCATCTGTCCTTGATCAACAATGCAGTAATTAATATTTCCAATAAATTTTTGGAATACTATTTTCAAACATTTCCACAAATCCATGTTGAAAATAGTAGATGTTTTTCTCAGTGTGATTTTCAAGATTGTTCTGACAAAACATGGATTTGGTTCTGTTACGGTGTCAGAAATATTCACAATTTAAAAGTAAAACTCCCGACCTACCTCCCTTATTTTCTCTCTGGTGTTACACTTGCTCCACTTTTCTTTTTGTGAGATGATGTTTATTAAAAGACTCCAAGACTGTGTTCTATTGGCCAGTTATTATCTCTTTTGCCCTCTGCCCTGTTGACTCTCTGAAGTCTTTTGTCTTGGAGAACATGTAGGCAATCGAACAATGCATAAAGAAGGAAGATCAAATGACGGGAAAGTGGTAGAGGGTTCCAGGGCTGGTGAAATCTGGGGGTTCACTTTCACCTGGGTTGTTGTTACAGCAGCAATAAAGAATATTCCTCAGATTTAATTCTTCAACACTCTTCGTGAATTAGGGAAGCTCTCGCAGGCTTCTGTGGTGTTCCATCAAATTGAATAAACATGATATATGTGTAGTCATTTCAGAAGAGCTTACCCACTTAAAGTTTTGAGGGAACATTGTTCTGATTTCCCATTTGAAAATAATAGGATGTCCTTGATTGAATAGTGTAGATTATGTTCGCAGAAATACAAGTAAAAAATCTATTTCATTCATTCAAACAATACATATTTGCGTTCAACAAATACATTATATATTCATCTCTTATGGTAACAGAAGAGGCTTTTGTTCCAACAGGAGGTTGAATTTTCATTGAAAGTTTATGGCTCTTCTTTTGTCTATTACTTTATATTGAAGATAAGGAGCTAACCTATAAAAACATTGTAATTTTAGGACATTTTATAATTCTTGGAATCCTACATCTTTGTTCTATGACAGAATTGCTTTCAGTTTGTCTTTATTTTTATTTGCTCATCACCGTAGTAACATATTCAAGGACTATTGTAAAGGGGCATCATTAAAAACACACTATTTCACTTCTGAGCTCACCCTTTTCCATTTAACAAATTATTGATAGTATTTTGCAATGTGTTCATTGCAATGGCATATTAATATGCCCACTGAAGGGGAGCAGAACTAGTCACCCAAATATAGTTCTTTGGAATAAGGATTATTTGGGGCTGATTATTTTTAAGAAATAGCAGACACATGAGAAGCTCTAAAAACAGAGCAGACATTGCCCTTCTGCAAAGACCATTCATTTGTACACGGGGACTCGCCATTTGTAAGTGTGTGTCTCTGTAACAAGCAAAATGACCAGCTCTCTAGAATTTTATCAGTGGGGGGGCATGACCTCAATCTGCATAACAACCTTACCTTTGTTGACTGTGACTTTTCCACCCACAACTGCCTTCTCTCACTCTCAATACCTTCTTTTGTCTTTGGCTGAAGATGGTATTTAAGGCAATAGCTTGGGCCATCTCAGAGAGTTACTCAGTTTTCTGGGATATCTCCCATGTACCTCCCATGTATACATGTTATTAAACTTCTGTATATTTTCTTCTGTTAATCTGTCTTTTTGTTACAGGATGTCTCAGCCAAGAACCTAGAAGGGTAGAGGGAAAATTATCTGCCCCCCCCCCCCCCGCCACACACACACACACCACATGAGGCAGAAGCTTTGCTTTTGGATCTCCTCCCATCTGCTTTAGCTTTCAAATACAAATCTCCTGTGCACCAGTACATATTTTGGATGGTAGTAGGAAAAGTTTTTTCCAAATTCTCTACTGTTAAGCCATGGCCAAAGAGCAAATGTCCCAGCAGGGCCAAAAATAAATTGTGTACATTGCTTAAAAGAGTAATGCCTATTTTGATAGAAGATTATAGTTCACTATCTATTGACTTGAGCAGTTCCCTCCTGCATGAGGTCATATGGTCTTCACGGTCTACCTCAAAGTACCCTCAGTTATTTCTGGAGTGTGTGAGAAATAGTCATATACGTTATAAAATTTGCTGCTACCTTGCTCTCAAGTCACCTCAGGTTTCAGTTGTAAAACTGCTTTTTAATCATTCTCTTCTCTGTTTGGATGTTAAATGGTACTATCCATTTGTCACAGATGAAAATGTGTCCATTGTGTAAGTTTTATGATGCTAAAATGTAACTTTATGCCAAAAACAAATAAAAGAAACCTCATTTAGTTGAATAAAAACATCAAGAAGGCATTGCAGAATGTTAAAGGAAAGATTGCTCATGGATATCTGCTTCACAAATCGTTTGCTGAAGGATTTGAAAGAAAAGTGTGAATGGAGAATTAGGTGGTACTAAGTGGATGGCCACAAATTCTTATTGTTTTCTAGCAAAAAAAATGGAGCTTGGTCTTTAGAAAGTTTTGCCTTTCTATGGAAAAAGCAATAAAAAATATTTTATTATGTACTGTTTTGGTGAAAGAAGCTAAAATCTAGGTGAAGTTAAAGGTGAAATAGTTTTCTTTTACAAAATCGTGGATGACACTAAGAAGCAAAGTTTATCCTAATTTTTAGTCCAGAGGTGTGGCAGAACTCTGGAATGTAAGGTCGCTCAAAGACACGTGCAATTGCTAGAAGTTAACCTAGGGGAATAAAACTTTTTTGTATGAATGATTAGATTCTTGGAGCTTCAAAGAAAGCTGCGGCATCTTAATTACTTAGAACATAACTACTCCAGTTAAAAACAAAATATTCAAGGTGAAAACACACAGTGAATTAAGTTGTATTATTTCAACCTTGAAATGGAAGCTTTATCTTATCACTGCATTACACCGTAATGGAAAACCTAACTCATGTTAATCAGTATTCCTGATTACAAATAGGGGAATTGTGGGGATTTTTCAGAGCCTTTTACTTTAAATGAAATGTCGTGACCATGGTTTAGATAGAAATATTTGGCAGAAGATAAAAGGCTTTTAAAATTCTGATAAACATGGGCTAACTTCTGAGATTTATAACTTATTGAACTTTTTATGCATAAAACATTTAGGTTAATTCATTTAAATAAATGACTGGGCTGTTCTGTCACTGTCTCAGCTGTGCCTGCTTGGTCTTTCTTTTTCTAAAGTGCATTCAATGATTAGCAGAGTACATTTAAATGCAATTTGTCTTGAATAAGAGAAACCTGAAGATGAAGTAACTGTAAACAACTAACTAAATAAATAAAGCTGTAACAATGCAAAGGAGGAGCACGAAGCTGAGAATTGGATAGATAGGAGAGTTGCAAGCCTTGAATATTGATTTGGATTCCGGTTCAATAAGCATATCTGCCCACCTTATTTATTGTTTCACACTACTAGCCAGTCCAATAAAAGGATGACTATCATTATCATTTTAGTGGATAATGCGTTCCTTGTCATTCTAGCAACACTTGTCATGAGATGCTGGCAAACCAGGCTCAGGGTGATAGATGTGCACGGTTTCTAGAAGCTTCAGTACACACAAGACAAAGTGGCATCCATATCTCTAAATCCCAGACCAGTTTTATATTTGTAAGACCCTAATTCAGAACTAAGTTCTACATTATACTGTGGCCAAAAACATTTGTAATTTGGACAGCTTAAATGGCCCAGATTCTAGGGATTTAGTTTCAAACTTCCTCATGGTTCTGATTCAACTCAAAGAAATAAAACAGAAAGCGAAACTTTGCTCGAAATAACATCTATAGCTATGTTTTTCAAAATTTCTTCGGAGTAAGAATTGAGCTAGGTTTCACACAGGCCAGAACCCGTTTCCTTCCTCTGTGCTCTGAGACCCCCATTTCTGGAGGTCTCCAGCAGCTACAGAACCAGAGTGGACCCTGGGAGTGCGTGCTAATGGCTGTGAGAAACACCGGGATCTGTAGCTATCCCTGTGGGATTTCTCTCTCATAGCTTTTGTTGTTGTTTGCATTCTCTGGCTGAACCTAGCATTTATACATATCAATATATTTTATTATTCTCAGTAGAATTAAAGAAGGATTTATACAAACTAAAGAAAAACTAGAGCATAAGATTTACAAGAGTAATGCACCATGGACCAAACTTCCTAAGGATAAAAAATAGAATTACTAGAATTACTGTGTATCTACAAATTCAGTAGAAAAAAGAAAAATAGGTTTAAGCCAAATTGTGTTCTCCTTTGTTTTTTTTTTTTTGGTCATTTTTTCTCCAGCACATTAATTATTTTCAAAATAAAAATAAGTAAAACTAATAAACTAGTACATATTGAAAGCATCGGAAAGCATTAAAATGTTCTTTTCTTTCTTTTGTTTATAGACAAAGTATATAAAATACTAAAGTGCCAACAAAGGGATTTTATGGATCTCAATGCTCTGAATTAGTTTTCATTCAAAGCAGTCTCCTTTTGACAGGAGCTTTAATTCCAAAGACAAAAGGTCATTTTTTTTTCTTGTGGAAATTCTTTATTCTTTTCTGACTTTTTACCCTGTTGCCCATCTATTTCCCTCACCTGCTATTTCTGGTTAGTTTTGCAGCCTAATTTGATCATTAGCACAGTAAGAGATCAGACTAATCTGGCTTTCTCCTTTTGGATCATTTACTGCAAAATGTTCTAGATCCTATTAAATTTCAGGATTCCTCTGACAGTTGCACACAGACAAGGAACATCTTTTGACATATCTTTGTCTTTAAACTTCCTTCTACATATTGGAGAGTGAAAACAAATGGACTGGGAGATCAAATGTTCTCTCTGAAATGTAATTAGCTCTCAGTCTTGTGGCATGTTGTTAAACATGCTTTGGATAATGCATAAATCACCTAAAGGTGTACACACACACATACACACACTCAGAATACCCTAGAGCAAGGATTTTCTGCAGTATATCCCTGAACACATTAGCAGTATACATTGAACTCCTACAGAGTGTGAAACCCTGTGCCAGGATCCTGTGGTACATACGAAGGATGCTCAAAGTTCTGATTTCACCCAGATGGCAATTTAATGTTAGGAAAGTTGTATATACAATACATGCTAGTAGAAGCACAAGTGCTGAAGGGTCTCAAGGTATAGTACAAAAATCTATGACATCCAAGTCAAATGCACCTGCATTTGAATCTCCCTCTCTGACATTCCAATTTGAGGACTGTGGGAGGGTCACTGAGTTTCCAGAGCCTCAGTTTCCCATATATGAAAAAAGCAGCTGCAGCCTTATCACCATAGATAATGCTTATTGAATGCTTACTGTGTTCCAGGCATGCTCTTTAGTACTTTGTACATTTTAACTGGTATTCCTTATAACAAACTGGAGGGAGAAACATTATCTCCCAATTTCACAGAAAATGAAATTGAGCCATGAAAATTAAACAGCCTCTCCAAGTTCATGAAGTTAGCAGATGAAGCTGCAAGCATCTGATCCCAGGCAGTTTGATTCTAATATCTGAATTTGTAACTTCTGTTCCACACTGCCTTTGTGAAACTTACATGAGAACTAAATGAAATAACATGTCTAAGCTATCTAGCAACGTGCAAAGCCATGACTTCTAAACACCCTCTGATTCCCCGATGAACTGAAAAATTTGCAAGAGAAGAGTTTACTTGAAAGTGAAATCTGACTAATGACTTAGAGGAAAGGTAATGAAAAGTTATTCCATTTTTTAAGATGAGAAGTACATTTACCTGAATTTTACTACACATCTCTAGATATGAAATTCTTCTTCCCTGTTTGAGTACATTAATTTTATTCCAAACCAGATTAATGTTTTACCTTCTAAGTTATTCTATTGACAGTTTTGAGGATAAAATCAGAGGCGAGGTCATTTCTTAGAAGTAGCATAGCTGAGATGCACAGATTCCAACATGGAATTTAGAATACAAGGTATTTTACAAAGTATACAGAAGCAAGAATTACGTTGCCTTCTTTGCCATTCATATTCTTAATCAGTAATGTTTACTCATTCAGTAAACATTTATTCATTAAGTCAATTGACACAGCATCTACTGTCTACCAGACAATACAAAGCCCTGAAAATACAAAGACAATTTGATTGCACAAGTATGGCTACATTTGGATTTCTTACTTCCTGGCATCTTCCTCCATCTTGGAACAAGATCCTCTCAATTTGGTTTAGGAAAACAGGTGCTATTCCTCACTCAGCTCACAAGCTTCAGGAGAGCCTAGTCCATCACATGACATCCCTCTGGCTAGAATGAATGGTTCAGAGGTTGGTACATCAGTTCATTCCACCAATCCAACTGAACCTCAACAGTTTGCTAGATTCTAGTACAATGACATTGGTTCTCTCACACTGGGTGGCATATTGTGAATATGAAGTCCTCAGAGCTTCCAGCAGACAAATTTTCATCTTGAGGACAGTTAAGCTTATGAAAACAACCCCAAAGATGCCAGAGAGTTTGGATGAAAAAAATTACAACAAAAATAATTATTGATGCTATCATTAAATTGCTGTATTAAGAGACCCCTGAAATTTGAAACCTCCACTCATTTCAGTTATAGGTAAATCAATAAATCTCTTTTTATTATTTAATACAGTGGGATTTGGACTTTTTTGAGAAATGACAGATTTGCGATTGCCCTAAATTCCTAAAGTGAATGTGAACTAAAGTTCTTATCTTTGAGAACCATGAGAATGCATCAGAAAAATGAGCTGACCTCAGTCCAAATGTTCCTGAAATAGATTTTAAACTCTCTGGATCTGATTAGCACCCAACTACCTGGCCACAAAAGGTCCATTAGTTAGCTCATTTGCCAGTGTTATTGGTTTGGGTTTTTATTATTTTGTTATGTTTGTTATAATGCCTTGTTATATTTTCTGGTATGATTGCCAGAAAGAAATCCAAGAATTGGACAAATGTCTAACCATTTTTATAATTTGTTGCAGTGGTTCAATTATATATACTTTTGATAACTAAAGACTGAGTAATAAGAAATCTCTGAATCACTGTTCTTTTAGATTCCTTTAAAGGCATTGCACTGCATGGGCTATTGTCAAAATGAGTAACAAACACAGCAGATATTAGAAAGAACAATAACCATAGGAGGAAAATATGATTTCTCTGATTCTTCTGATTTATTCAGCTTTTATGCCCCTCACTCACTCTACTCACCTTCACTAAACCTCTTGCTCTCCCCTGAATACTGCAAGCATATTCCCACCTTTGGGTTTTGCAGTGGCTCTTCTTTCCATTTAGTAGAGAGCTGGACTGATGACGTTCTTAGCTTTTGTTCCTCTAGATGTCCACATGGTTCTCGGCCAGACTTTTTTAAGGCCTTTACTCAAATATTTTTTTTCTATGAAGTTTTCCATGCCATGCACCTAAAATTGTAAACACTCCCTTACAAGCCAGCAATATCTACCCCTTTTCTGCCCTATATTCTCTATAGCATTTATGACCCTTTAACACACTATACGCCTTATTTTGGTGTTTACTGATGCCAGCATCCACGAAAGGGTAATCCTCAGGAGGGCAAAGATTTTGCTTTGTTCACAGCAAACATTTCTGTTTTGTTCCCCAATGCCCACAAGAGTCCCTGGCACTTAGTAGCTAGCAAAAACATTTGCTAAATGGAGGAATCTGGCCTTGTGCTAAAATGTAATTACTTGCATCCTTAGATGTCACCCTGTAAGAAAATCTCTAAGAAAAAAGATTCATACTTAATTTTTGGTATATTTACATATAGAATTAACTCAGTTAAGACTCAGTAGAACTATGATTCAAATGTGAAGACTAGAAAAAGGAAACACACCTTGAAGTTTGAAAAAATAGCATGCACTATTTGGTGCAGGTAAAGAATCAAGACTTTAGATAGTAGAATGTAACATGTTGTGAGAAAGTGTCTGAAAGCTGTAACTCCTGGGTGAATAAAAACCAGTTTGGTAAGGAAACACCTGAACATTTGAAGCTGCCTGAAGCCTTTCCCATGGTGAGCCAGGAGCCCTTAAGGAGAAAAATTGCACATTACCTGCTCCATAGATGGGGCAGAGGAGAAGTGACATTTGGATTAATCCTACCCTTAGAAGTAAAATCACAGGGCAGAATTCAAAGGGAAATTTCCAATCTCTGTCTTCAGAAAAAAGTCAAGAACCAACACCAAGGGAATAAGACTAAGAACTTTGTAAACGCCTGTAACCTTTATCATGTTCCCACGTTTGTTATTTTTATCTCTTCAATGTTTTCCCCAGAGGAATTAGCAGTAAAATTCTTAAAAGAAAAGAAGCCTGTGCAATTTGTCAAAGATAGGTAAATAAAGAGTCAAGTTGGCCAGACTTCACAAACCTCTGCCTTCCTCTTGGTGGATAACAAAACCCCGAAAGATAGAGGGGGCGACAGTGGCTATCAAAAAAGAGAGGCACACAGGCTGAATCCTGCCAGCTTGAAGCAAGAATGAAAAGAAGATCCCAGTAGGAGACAGACTCTGAAACTTTGACCTTGAACCATCTTTGGGCTCCCTAACATTTAAATTTTTATCTCCTCTAAAGGTAAAGAGTTCATATATAAATGAGTTAAAAAAAAAACTTTTAAAAAATACATTTGTGGTGTAACTAAATTATAATGGGTAATTTAAGCAAATAAGGAATATTTAGGTTTATTTTTTGGACTATGATATTATGCCAAGCATCTCTAAAAACCTCAAAATATACCTGGGTGAGCAGAAGAGGCTGAACCGTAGACTGAGTAGATGATTAACCAGTTTGGCTGAATATGACACATGTGGCCTTCTGTGATTATGTTGAGTAACTGCCTTTAAATAAATGTGCCCATGAAAATCTAGGTTAGTAGATCTCTTGGTAGAATAAAATACTTCTAAATAGGACAAAATATCAAATGCGTTTAAAAATAATGCAAAATTTTGCATCTTGCCTCTGAAAATGTTTAGAAAGATATGCCACACCAAAAAGTCTACAAATGTTGTCTTACCAACTTTACAAAATGCATTAATAATAATGTATCTCTGTTAAGTTGGTTTCAACCTATATGCTAATATTCAACAATTGCCCAATATTTAAGTATATGATGCCCTCCAAAAAAATCTCCATTAATGCATTTTCATTTCTCCCTCATTAATAGACAAATGATTCTGAATCCTAATGGCATGCAACTCAATTGCATTCTATCTGTCATTCTCATCTTGATAATGATGACCAACAGCCTGAAGGTCAACACTTTGCTCCCTTCCAAGCTTCTCAGCAAACAATTGAGTCTTCTGACCTCTTAGATGAAAAATAGCAGAGGAAACTGGGATAACAAGAAGTGAAGTGAATAAACAAGGTCTAACTCAGATCTGCTGTTTCATTTGGAATAAGTCTTCCATAAAGTGATGAGATGTCCCGGATGGCAGGCCAGACACATTCCTTGAACGATGAGACAGGTCCCCAACAATAGTGAAGTGTTCTATCAATCCCCGAGTGCTGTAACAATATACACATGCAAACATTCCATCCTAAAAAGAGGATTTCTGGGAAAATATTTTGGCTCACTCTCCCAATTCAAACAACTGCAGATACATTCCAATGTGTCATTTTCAATAAAGACAGGTGGCCTGCTTGTTCTTCATACCAGAACTCTGCTCTATGCTGTGAGTGATATGCAAGCTGCAGTTAGTTTAAGCATACACCTGTATAAAGTATTTCCATGACATAAGTCAAAGACTCTTCAACTGGCTTTATATCAAGCATTTCTACTCTTTACACACTTCATAGAGTTAGAGGGTAGTCCCTCATTTATTTTCCTAAAGTATTAAAATTTGAGTCAGCTACCGGCATGAATGTTATGAACTTTCTCTCTAGCAACTGAATGAACTGACAACAGTAACATAGAGATAAGCTGTGCTGTGGTCTCATTCCAAGCCTGAATGATTCACTGTATACTTTTCATCTTTGCTATTTAATATGGTGCCTCATATACACCCACCTGCACATTCTTAGAGTAACAACCCTGTGCTCTTGGAGAAAGCTTTGAGATAGCCAGGCAGGAGTAGTCGAAGTATAGAGGAGTTGTGTAAGAAGTATTTAAAGTGGATGCTTC
This sequence comes from Anoura caudifer, assembly GCA_004027475.1. Lineage (NCBI taxonomy): Eukaryota > Metazoa > Chordata > Mammalia > Chiroptera > Phyllostomidae > Anoura > Anoura caudifer. Next base: position 207,049 of record PVKU01001392.1, read on the forward strand.
TGAAACTGTGGTGCCCTCACTTCTGATTATTAATGGAGCTGTTGGCACCAAGTTTCTCTTCTTCTGTGTGCTCAGTTCTACATTGATCTTGCCAGTGGATAAGGATTACCATCTGGGTGATAGCAACAACAAAAAAAAAGGATTATAATCTTGACCCCTTTGGCTTGGTACAAATTGTGTATTGCTGTACTAAAAAAAGGAAGGGAGGTTAGTGAGTAGAGGGAATGAGCAAAAAGGAAAAAGGCCTCGTGGACATGGACAACAGTGCGGTGCTTATGGGGGGAGGGGTAAAAGGTCACTAAATGGTAATGGGAAAAATTCAACAATTTTTTTAAAGAAAGAAATGAGGCTGCTATAAGAGGGTTTGCTTCCAGGACCCATCTGCTAAAGCACATACTTAATTGCAAATATAAATGATAGAAGATGAATGGCACCAAAATGTTCTAAATTTTTTTAAGTTCATAATAGTTGTTCCAATTTTAAGGCCAAAGCAGTGTCTTCAGGTTCTTACCACCACTTGTGTCCCTGAATATGCCTACATATACACTCGAGCTCACTTTTCTATGGTCTGTCCTTTAGAAAATATCCAAAAGTTCTTACAAGACCTTACTATACTTAAGATTAACTCTCAGTGTAAGTTTGGGTATGAAAATAAAGAAATTCTACTTCTAATATATAGTTTACGTAAACAGCTCATTGAAAAGTCTTCATTATGGGAGGGTGAAAAATAAACATGATTTTTCTTCAATCCTTGCTATTAGTCATGCTGCATTAAATTTCAGTTCCTCATCCTGACTGGTGTGGCTCACTGGATTGAGCACCAGCCTGTGAACCAAAGGGTTGCTGGTTCAACTCCCAGTCAGGGCACATTTCTGGGTTGCAGGCCAGTTTCCCCGTGGGAGACATGGCAGAGGAAACCGCATATTGATGTTTCTTTCCTTCTCTTTCTCTCTCCCTTCCCTGCTATCTAGAAATAAATAAATACAATCATTTCAATAAATAAATAAATAAATTTCGATTCCTTACCCATTAAAGAGAGTAGGAGATACTACCAAGTTCTGGATGCTTTGACAGTGAAAACTCAGTTCCAGTTGTTTTAAAAATTCAGTCTTGTAGCTGAAGCTCTTCCTTTCCAAGTACAAATGGAGCTTTCAGGCATTAGGAACAAAAATTGGAGATAGAAGCTTCCCTTGCAGGCTTTACGTACATCCCTACCACCTTTATGTATGATGTTGGGTTAGGGAAGAGAGATGCAGGGAAGGGAGAAAACATCGTGTTGCGGGGAAGGGAGAAAACATCGTGTTGCGGGGAAGGGAGAAAACATCGTGTTCCGTACCAGGGCAAGTATCGCTGTTGCTTTGGCTGGTACTGACTAGCAGTGTTCTGCGTCATCTCTGTTTGGATGCTGACCTTCATCGGATTTGAGCGTGGCCCAATGGAGCTTCCTCCATGCTAGGCTCAGACTCAGGCTCGAACTCAACTCTTCAGCTTCTAAACAAGAGCGAATGGGCTCTCCACATCGTGTGTAGTGGTGCCCTACCATAGGTGGGGGACTAGCAATGTGGCCTTAGCTAAATTACCCTCCATGATGTCCCTACGCAAAGGAAATTCAAGCACCAGTACCCTCCTTAGTGGTAGGGCAGGTGAATTGGAAATGCAGGGTTAACCTAGCTTTCTTTATTCTTTTCATCTTTAAAAGCTAAGGTGATAAGCAGATTCAGCATCTATACTATTTGAATGGGATAATGTAAAAGAAACTATGTAAAGTTGCATCAAATTGCTGGCATAAATGACAGCTCCACCATTCACGATCTCTGTGACCTTGACTAAGACACAACATCTCGGAGTCTAGGTTTCCTCAATCGTACAATGCATGAAGATAGTCCCCACTTCAAGGTGAGCTTAATTATAGAAATAGATCAGGTTAGGTCTCTTAATAAAAATATTTTTTAAATACAGATACCTGTTTATGTGTCAAGATTAAAACTTCAACAATATAAAAAAGGAGCAAAATTTAATTTCTGAAATGATATCACATCTAGACATTTTCTACCAAAGCTGTTTTTTTCTCTAAATGCCTTCTGAAGAGATTTTTAAATATTACTTCTCATTTCCTTGGAGATATTGTAGTTTTCAAGATTATTTAAGCACATCAACCTTTTCTAGGACAGTGAGTCTCAAATTTACTTGTGACTCACTCACAAATGTATTCAAATGTGTTTTTCTAGGCACAGCCCTCTGGTATTCTGATAATAAAATTACAGTGGGGTCCAAAGATATATGTTTTGCCAAACTTGCTGTGCTTCCCAAGGAATTTGAAGCAGGTGATACCCAGACCACAGTCAGAGAAACATTTCTTTAAGATGAATGTTAAAGCTTCTCACCAACTGTTTTCAGCTATGTATACCCTTGTTTGCAAGAAATGCCTTGCACTAATAGAAAAAAAAAAAAAACATAGGGGCAACTTGTATGACGTTACCAATGTGATTTTACCATTGATTCTATATTTACAGAAATAAAGTGATACTTCAAAATAGTTCTAGCATTGCATACTTACTGTGCACAGGAAAATCTATCACCCAAGCTGTGTTTCTCAGTGGCATAAAAGAGAAAACTGACCTCAAAAGCAAGGCAGCACAGAATTATTATACCTAAGGGGAAAATGGCAAATCCCTATTTTTGTTGTAAAAATAATGAATGTTTAGTAAAAGAAGCTGTCTATTATTATAAAAGCAAATAATTTTTAAAGCACACTTTTTTAGAAAAATGTCTCATTATGTTTTATCTTTATGTTAAATAGGAGAGCATATTTGAAATCATGTAACAACAGGTGGGCATTATGCTAAAAGTTTGCCTGAAAAGGTTTTAGATTCTTGATTTAAATTTGTGAATTTCTCCTCTGCCTCTCTCTATCCTTCCCTGATTTTACGCCTTTCCTTTATACCAGAGAATCATCTGGAAAATCTCATTATCATTTTGATATAAATGATATTTCACTTTTTATCTCCCCTTGTCTCACCCTCACCCTCACTCCCAACTGCACTATTGCCCAACAGCTACCATGAATAAAATATTCCTGCATTCTAGTATAAATTCATTGAAATGTAAGGTGCCAATAAAAACAGTAGTGATTATAACACTGAAATTTTTAAAGAAAATGAGGGACTGACCACTTTGTAGGCAGCAAGGAAATGATGTTGTAAATGAATAGCTTTTTTTTTTTTTTTTTTAAGTAAATGTCTCTTTGTCTCTGAGTCAGGAGAGACCACCGCATCTTCCAGACTCTTGGGTGGGGAATGGATTGGTAAGGGGAAATTGCTGGAGGGTTTCTATACTTATTCTGATATCTGTAGTAGCTGGTGATTTTGCAGCTAAGTTTGTCTTCTTTTAAAATAATTTTGGATCTACACCAAAAAAAGTTGTATTGTCTAGACTCAGTATGATTTACCATAGTACTTCAAATCAGTATTAAGAGCATATATAAAAGATTAACTTGTTCTGTGTCTCTTTATGTGCAAAGCATAATTCAGTCCTGCAGAGAAGCTCACTGCATTCAGACATCCAACTAGCATGTGTGAACCTTATGTTTCTCTGCCCTTTCTCAATATTTAAAAACTGATACATATCTCTTCAAGAGGATAAGTGTTTTCCTACGTTTCAAAAAAACCAGTTCAGGTTTGGCCTGCATTAACTCTATTGAATTCTTCAAATACATACCAGGTTAATGAAGGCTAAACCACGGTAGGCTAAATTTTTTGATAAATATCGCAGTCTTCTTTGATCCTGATAACCCACAAATGTTCAGCCTGAGTGAGTTTTCACGGTCAGCACACAGTGATTTTGATATTTAACTTAAGCTCTAGTCTTACTTCACTTATGTGGAGATGGTAAGGAGCAGGAAAAATTGGAAACAGCTAGGAGTCTGCCTCATTTACTCATGGCCTCAAGGACTCTCTCTTTGTATGCGGGTTCTTTTGAAGTAAAACAAACAAAAGCTCAGAGAACACTTCTTCATTTTATTTTATTGACCAGCCCTTGTCTGCTTTCTTCTGTGAATCCAGGGCTCCGTTCTCCATTATGGTAAAGCTTCTGGCTTTGACCAAGTGGCAGGAGGCCCAGAAAGGCTGAAATGAGGTGGGCTGAAGGTGTGTAAACCAGAAGTAACTTGTTTTTCAGTACTTCAGTAATAATGAATAAGCAACCTTCAATAAATGCGTTGTAAACTCAAAGTTCCTCAATTCTCCCTGAGTCAGAATAAATTTTACTTCCAATTTGTAGGATTCAGTGGCTTTTAGGGTTCAACTGGAAACAGAGAGGTGTTTCCATGCAGTTTGGGTAACATATATATGTAACTTACTCTGTGATTCCATTTAGATACCCTTAGAAATCAGAACAGCAATCACCCTTCAGAGTGTTATTAGCTAGAAGGGATTATGAGGGGGCTTCTGTGGTGTTAATCATCTTGTTTTACTTGGTCTTGATGGTATGTGTTTGTATTTATTTTGTGGAATCTATTTAAGTTGTATATTTATAGTATACTTTCTATATTCCTGTACTTAAATAAAAATAATTACATGTATGTAATACAGGATGTCTTAATCTCAACTATTGACACTTTGGACGTATAATTCTTTGTCGGGCAGGTGGGGGACGTACTCTGTGCAGTATAGGATGTTTGCAAGCGTTGCTGACCTCTGCCTATTAGATGCCAGTACGATCTCCCCTCCCCAGCTGTGACAATCAAAAATGTCTGTACAATTGCCAAATGTCTCCTGGGAAACAAAATCTTGAAAACCTCTGATAAAACCTATCATAGCAGAATAAATAAGTCAGATGTTTAGAAGAAATAATTTGTTAAAATACAATCATAACACCATGGCAATGAGTAATATTATCAGACTTGGAAAAAAATATGTGGGTTTGGCATTACTTGAACTTCATGCTGCCTTCAAAATCATAAAAGTTTATTATAGTTTTGATACGCCATGTTTCCCAGCACTTAATGTTCATGTCTAGCTTCTATAAATCAAATATACTAGTAGTTAATTCAAAAATGCTTTTGACAACTGATTGATTGATTAATCTCAGTTGTGAGCAGAATAATTGGCAGAAAAGGGAACCCACTGTAGGACTACATTATTCATAGAAACAAGAGGGCTCAAAATGACCTGAAAGACAAGTATGTGAGGGTATTCTCAGTTCTAACAAGAAAACCTGACTTTACAAATGACTTTCGAGCAGACAAGTAAGTAATTGAAAAGAATGAAACTTACCAAATCCTTAGACATGAATAATTATTAATACAAGTTCAGATTGCTCACAACTGATAAAATTAGTAGTAACGGGGTTACTACAGAGACAAGCCAAAGAAGAAATTCTGAGATAGAGTACTGTGGATAGAGATTAAAACAAAAAGGTGTTTAAAAAATGAACATTAATGCTCTAGGCTAACACTTTAAAAGGCTGGAGCACCAGACTCACAAACATCAGCAAATCTTGATAACTCTTTTTATTGGGACAACATGTTCTCCATTTAAAGGGCATCCAACATGTTTTTGTTGGGCTTTTGTTTTGGTTTTGGTTCTCCACTATGTGTATTTTTTAAGACAACTTATGGCTTGAAAAGAAAAATAATGCCATCTGAATTCAATGTTTTACCCAACACTGTTTATCAGTGTTTCATTCTGCGCACTCGGAGCATAAATGCTTTCTTCTTTCCTGAAGCCAGATTTGGATCACTCGCTTGAGCTGGGCCTGGGGGAGAAACACAGTGTGTACGATGAGCTGATTAATTACCAGAAATCAAATGCCTTCCAGTCAGGAGCTCTGTGCTTGAAAGCAAGCGCCAGGACCAGAGGAATGGCGGTACCCACACGCACGCATGGACAGACAGAAACCCCTCCGGGATTGAGTTTCACTGTGGTCTCTCACAAAGGACCCAAGAATGATTGTTTATCCTTGGCAGTGTGACCTGTGTGATCTTTTTTCACAAGACCTTTCAGCATATGAGTTTTAAAGTCAAACAATCCCTGTAAAACCAACCAAAAGATTTTGTCATCTTAAAAAAAAAAAAAATCACCATGATTTTCTCATTGCTTTTCTACCCCCTTCACATTCTTTGAGACTTAGGTAGTAATTCATAATTAACAGCTAGGATATGTCTTATTTCAAGCCTATGTGCATAAATAGAATCCTTTGCAGTGATCTCTTAGGAAGAACTCTTCATTTAAAGTGTAGTGTGTGTCTACCAGGGAGATAAAACAAAGACAGGAAAACAAGAAATGTTGAGAACAATATATTGCCAAGCTCTGAAACTTTGAACACCATTAATAATCATAGATGGGCAAGATCAGCCTGTTGACAAGCTCATATTGTCTTCAAAGATTCTAGAAATGTGCAACTTATTCCCTCAATTCACTGTGTAGTTTTGTTTCCTTTTCATGCCTAATATCCGTAAAACCCCCATTAAGATTTCAGATCCACTTGTATAAGAAGATCGAGTGCCAAGGGTCCAGTTCTGAAATCTCACGCAGGAGAGTTTACCTACTTTTATTTCTGTTTTCTTTTTAACTTTTCAGTTGCGGTCCTCATTTGTTCCCCCAGAGAGTGCTTATGCAATTTACTCTCTGCCGCCAGGGAACCACCCAGAGACAGGACCCAGAGCTGCGATGCAGCTGCTTCACATGGAAGAACTTTCTCAGAAAGTAGTGCTGTACCACTGTTCTCTGAGTCCATGGAGATGCCCTTAGGAACCAGGACAGCAGTTACCCTTCAGGGAGATATGGAGTAGAGGGACTATGAGGGGACCTCTGAGGTGCTGAATGTCCTGTTTTCCTTGCTTTGCTGCTTCAAGTCACTGAAACACCTGAGCTCTTCTCTTAAACGTGTATTTTTTTTTTTAATCAGTGTGTTTCATTAAAAAGAACGTTAGGCAAAACTCCCCCTAAACCATCGAAGTTTGTCTGTCTCAGCAAACAAGTGGATTGTGAGCTCTGAAAGTTAACATAAAATTGTTCTTTACTGTTGACTTTCTTAGGTTGTCTTAGAAAACTCTTCGGCATTGCCAAAGTCAGTGGAGGCAGTCAGACTAGAGTCTGTCAAATTTGGAGACAGGAGAACAAGTCAAATTTGTATTGTAAATACTTTAACATTAACCAGTGATGTGAGTGGGGTTTATATTTAAAATCTACGTACTAGAAATAGCCAACACCAATAGAAGAAGCTATACGATAAAACGCTTTAAGATAAGTGTAGAACTTACGCACTCCTGTGTCCAGGGAACGTTGTCTGTTTTGGAGGCGGCCATCTCCTGGCTAATGGGTCTAGCGGCCTGTGGTACAGCAACGCATCAGGCAAGGCTGCTATTCAGAACCCAGCTGCCATCCAGGTTGGTCATCCTTTTGTTGCTAATTAGGAAATTATTCCTCTCTTTTAGGCTTAAACTTCAGAAACTAAAAACATGTATAAGAATGTGAATTGCAGAGATAAAAAACTAGTTTGACTAGAAACGCTAGAAATAGAAAAATTAGAAAAAGAAACATGAAAATCACAATGACTTGAAAACATAGCTATTTATACAAGAAAAGATCAACCCTTTTAAAAAAGTTAAATGACATTTGTTTTGTTTTTATTACCCATCAACTACCCTTTTCCTTCTGCTAGGACCTTATTTTTTTGTTGTTTTTTAAATTGATTTCAGGCTTTTTTTTCCCCTTGTCTATACTATTCTACCCTTCCTTCTACAGTGGTTTACTGAGCCTTTCCTCTATTTTCTAAGTAAATATAATGATGGAAAAAAGGCAAACAATTCTTGTCCTCAAGTAGCTATTCCTATACTTTCAATGCTCAATCTTCTATTCTTATTCATTGAATCACCCCACTTTTAAGTAAATATTATTTTATTTACCATTTTTCTAGTTCCTGTATTTTACTTTTAATTACTTTTAATAATTTGTATTTTATTTTTAATTACCTATAATGCCTACTATAGATAGTAAATATTTATAGAGCTCTATATATCTTTCTATGGTGGTGTGATTTGGTGATAAGTTAGAGGAGATTCATGGAATATTTTGCAAGAAAGTGAAGGCTTAGAGACTTCTAAAAATTATTTTTAAAGATACTCTCCTCATTGGACAAGTGGTAATCATTTATGGATAATATCTAACCCAGGGTTTCTGTGATATGATGATATTTTGGAGATGAATAGATACTTTTTTACAAAAATTACATTTGACATTGAAATGCATTGTAAGATTTTTTCCTTTTGGCAGAAAATTTGTCCCTCTAATTATATTTACCTTAGCCTAATATTAAAATTAGTTTGCATTCCTTGACATACAAACTGCCTCAGGGAAAGGGCACAGGAAGAGGGACTTGACCCAGAAACTGCAGACAAGGGAGAAGCCTGCCTGGGGTGGAGATTTAACCTAGATAGTACAGAAAATGGATGCGCCACAAACATGTAACCAAGAGGCACTTGTTTCTAAAAAGTGAACTAGAGATCTTATTAAAACTTTTCTTTTTTGCTATTTTTCTTTATTTTTTGTTTATCCATGTTAAGATAAAAATCATAAAAATACTATTTGTTATTTTACCTTTTTATTTTATCATTTTATCTTAGCCTCTATTGAAGAAAAATTATTTTAATTTTTGGAAATCTGAAGGAAAAAAATAATTCAGTTGGTTTTACTTGGCAGGAATTTGAGTTGTGCTCTTCCCTCCCCTTTTTTCCCCCCCAATACCCTATATGCATTGAAACACAGCTTGGTTGGTATCTCTTTTCTCCCTTATCATTAACTCTAAGAAATAGTAACAATTGTGATTATACAGTGCTTTTCTCCAAAGAGCTCCACGTGATGTATTGCCATTATCTCAGTTGTGGACATAGATCCCTGTGAAGAAAGCAGGAGATAGGTAGTATTATTCTTATTTCACAGAATGGAAATCTGTGTCATAGAAAGGTTAAATGCATTGTCCAAGGTCACACAACAAATTACTGTATGTTCAAGCTACATGGCATTTCTTCTTTTAGAAGCTGCTCTTTAGAGAATCAGCCACATCATATTCTATTAACAATATACTTTATTACTGATTACTGTTTGAGCAACATAAAGACTTTCATTCAAGTCTTCCAAGTATGAGAGAGTCAATAATTAGATAAAAAGATATGCAGAGAAAGAAAATATATTTTTCCAAGGGTTTAAAACATAAACTCAATCATTCACAGCAAAGATTTTATTGAGCTTCTATTATGTGCCTGTTAATATACTCACAATGGAGATATAAATAAAAATTCAGACCTTGTCTCAAAGAATTTAAAATTTGTTTAATGGAACTGATGTCTTTAAGGCAAACCTACATTTATTTGCAACAAAGTATATAAGGCTATGTGATCATACACTAAATGGGTCCAAAATTCAATTTTTAGCTTAAGGAGCAATTTGAGTCCTTTGGTACACATTTCAGATCTTTCTGATTTCCTCTTATTATCCAAGTTGCATGGTTCAAAGGTCATTACATTTACCTCTAACACCATTCTATGGGGGTTATTGTTAATCTTCTATAATATTATATTAAATAGAAACTAAATAGTATATATTGTCCAAATTATATATGTGTCTATATATTTTTTAAAGATTTCATAACCCCTGTGTCAGGACATAAGGGTTTTTGTTTTTTTTTTTTTTTTTTCCATAGTAGATGAAAAAGCATTAGTGTCTAGATTTTTTGACATCTAATTTGAGAAATTAAAGATGCTTTAGTTTGAAAGTGTTTCTCTCAACATCAAGATTATAAGCTGAGTATCTTCTCAACAGGTACATTTTATTGTCATATTCTAATAACGTGATTATTTAATACATATTGGCTACCTCCATCAATTTTCACAATGCTACTTTAAAGCTACTTTAGCCTTCTGAGACATTCTTCCTTTCCCAGTCTCCACTCAACCGTAGGGTAGCTTTCAAGAACCACTCACCTATCTCCTCATTGCTGCTGCAAGCGCCATCTTGGAAACTGTACCATATGCTTCCTACAAAGGGTGGGAATATGCATGTGGAAACCATTAAGCATGTTTTAGGCAGCTAGGAAAATCAGCACGTGCCTGGGCCTAAAAGATATCAAACATTTTATTTAAGTCAAATTCAGAAACTTCTCTTTGTCATTCCACCACATTAGAATCATACTATTGGAAAGCAAGTATTGGATGGCAATTTGTACTTTCAAATTTTGTTTCTTTGCAACGGGAACCATTCATCTATGTGCATATTCTGATTCATATATAAAAATCTACACATTTGTAGATATGTATAAAAACAGATTTCCAAGTATGACTTTTATTTATTAACTAGAAGTCTTTTCTTTAAAATTCAATACAAGGCCCTGGCTGGCATAGCTCAGTGGATTGAGCATGGGCCTGCTAACCAAAGGATCGCAATTCGATTCCCAGTCAGGGCACATGCCTGGGTTGTGGACCAGGTCCTCAGTAGGGGGCATGCAAGAGGCAACCACACATTGATATTTCTCTCCCTCTCTCCTTCCCTTCCCCTCTAAAGATAAAATAAATAAAAATCTTTAAAATTCAATACAAGGCCCTGGCCAGGCAACTCAGTTGATTGGAGCATCATCCTGAAAACCAGAAATTTGGGAATTCCATTCCCAGTCAAAGCACAAAAATAGGTTGTGGGTTTGATCCCCAGACAAGGCACACATGGGAAGCAACCAACTGATACTTCTCTCTCTCCCTCCACTCCTTTCCTCTCTAAAATCAATGAAAATATTCTCTGGTGAAGATTAAAAAGAAAAAAAAAATTCAAAAAATGCAATGTAAGGTCCCTTCTCTTCTTTTTAAATTTTTTGAGATTTATTGATGTATAATTGACAAAATTGTAGAAGCCCTGCCATTCGTGACATCATAAGTGGAAGTGGAGAACATTATGGTAAGTGCAGTAAGCAAGACAGAAAAAAACAAGTACTGCATGGTATCACGGGTAGAATCACCAAAACGTCAATCTTGAGTTAATAAATCCTACATCCACCTCCATTGTTTCTTGTTTGCTTTAAGTGTGTAAATACACTTTCTCTCAAACAGGAAATAAAAATTGTTTTATTATTCTACAATTGTCATATTTTTCTGGACACAATGATAGAAACATCAGCAGAGATTTGAAGTTTGCTTTCGAAGAAACAAAATGTTCTCAGACAAATTGCAATGTCCATGATGTCTGTATTCATTCTTCAGTATCATTTTTCTGTTCTATTCATCTACTCAAACCTAAAATTTTATATGTTCGAAAGTCAAGGGTCATATTTGTATGCACCCTTCAGTCTTGTTTATAATCAATAATGCCCTAGTTCCTTAGCTATTCAAAAATGAGTGTTCCAGAACCTTGAGGATAGTGTACCTAAAGGTGAGGTTTTACTACACATAATTGCTCAGTTTCTCTACTGACCAGTAGAGAAAATGATATTCATCATTCTTCTCTATGGTGAATATCAAAATGTTTAATGATAGGAACTGAGCAATTAGGTGAATGGCTTCCTTTCCTTGGGGAAAAATAAATGTACCTAAACTATGATAACCAAGCAATTGTTTTTCATTGAGCTTATAAAGTCATTAATTTGAAACGCAAACTTTAAAAAGAGAGAATGAAGATTCAAAGAGCATTCATTTTTTATAGACTACTAGCATTTATTTTATTTTTTAAATAATTAAATCCTCTTTAAGAATTTGTTCCCCAAAGGAAAGAAAAATAGATCATTAACAATTCTAAAAGGAACATGAAGAAACTGTTCTTGTGTTTTGTTATTGTTATTGCTATTGTTTTTTTTTTTTTGAAGTGCTGCTCCTGTTTTCAATTATTGCTTTATTAAGTATGCAGATGTGGTGGGAACAAACTAAGTATGCCTTTTCAGTTGAAGGTGCACCTTACAAAGGTCGGGTCTTTGAAACCTGACCTTTTTGTGGTTTTAATTGTTAAAAAGGTAGCACAAGTCTTGTAGAATTAACCCTTCTTTTGATGCTTTCTTTTTTCACATTGTTTCTAGCTCCAATTAGCAGAGCAAAGTGCAAACTCACAATGCTCATTCATTAAGTAAGATGCACAAAATGTTCCTTAAGCATACACCACATGCCTTAACTGTTCTATAGTTTGGCTTACAATATACAACAGAGAATGAGACTTCTTGTAATCACAAAATGTATATTTTGAGGGCACGGGGAGGTGTTGTGAAAAAATAAGATTATTTTGGAAGAGGTAATATTTAGGCTGGCTTTGGAACAATAAAAATTCGTTATCCAGGCAAAGACCTAGGAAAAGTATGTTCTAGAGTTAAGGAAATCACAAATGCAAAAGCTCAAAGGTAATAAGAAGCTTAGCATTTGTGAGGAAAAGATACGGTAAGAAAATTGAGTAAGTGCAAAACATGAAAGTAATGAGGTCGAAGAGTTAGTTGGAGGCCAGATTAGGGGAGCCTTAAACACCAAGGTAAGAAGATTCAATTTTGTTCTAACATGAAATCAAAAGTCTGTGCATAGTTTTAAACACAAGAGTGCTATGGTACAGTTTATATATTTAAAATATTCATTTATTGCTATGTAAAAATGGTACCTTAGGGACATGAGACTAAAAGGAAGATCAGGAAGCTAGTACAATAGACCAGATAAGAGATGATTGTAACTTGAAGTTGTGTAGTTAGAGTAAAAAGCATGCAAAGTACTGCAGGTCAGGAAATGCTTTGAGATAGAGCCCAAGAGACTTGCTGATGAATTGTGTGTAAAAAGTGAAGGAAAGAGAGGAATCAAGAATAGCTCCTGAGATTTGAACCTGAGCAATTTGATAGATGATAGCTCCATTAACAGATATAGAACACGATGGGGAAGGATAGGTACCAAATGATGGGAATTTCAAGAGTACTGTCTCCTGAAACAGGGATAGCCTCTGCAATCTAAGGCTAATAGAGCATGAACCACTAGCCACTGCTTGATTACTTCTAGGGGCAGAAGTTTCACTACATAAAAAGCAGTCTTAAGCATACTTGGGGCCTGTCATGATTCCCACACCATTCCTGTGAGGAAACTATTATTATTATATTCTCTACACATATAAGGAAATTAAGATTTAGAGAAGTTCGTTACATAACTTCTGCAAAAATTCAGTGTTTATGAACTGAGAATATACATTCAGATCTAACCAGCCCCCGTTCCAAAGCTCTGAAGCAATATGTGTCAGGAAAAGAGCCTGTGGTAGAGAAAAAGGTTTTCCAGCAGAGATTCCAAGGTGGAAAGCAATTCCCAGTTCCCCGGGAAATGGATCTGAATTTAGAAGATTTGGCCATAAGGTTGAAGTCAGAACCCAGAAAGTAGATCCAATATCAAAGGCAGACTAGCAGCAAACTGCTTTTGGCTCACTCCTGTGCCATTAGACTAAAGAACATAAATTTCCTGTCCCTGGGAAGAAGATTTTTCCAAGAACCAGAGAAGGAACTTCATTTGCCAGTTGGTTGTTAAATGACCCCAGTTACATGGATTGGAAAGATGCTGCTTCAGGGATCACTCAGTCAGTCGGAAGGAAATTTAACCTCTAGTACTAAGCATGACTTATTGGACAGGACATGAATTAGTGGCCCAGGCAGCCATTTCTATGAGGCTCTAGCCAAGGCTGATGCCAGGCAGGATGCTGAGAGTGATATAGTTAAACTAGACTGTTCTCAGGGTTCCGAACTGCTGAAGCCGAAGGAGCGGTTGTTTAACATTTTTGTGTTGAAAGTTACCTGTTCATCTAACTCACCAGTAGATAAATTGTTTTCTCTTTAGATTCTCTTCAGAAAGACATATTCTTCCATAAAAAGTCTTAATTATCCTCTTGTAATTATGATAAAGGAGAGACTGCTGATTATTGTAAATCAAACAAGGCAGAACACTAGAATTTAAAAGATAAAATCATTTTAGAATTAATAAATAAGGCCACAAGACATTTTTTGGCAGCTGGAAGAAGAAAAAGCCAAGCTCTCACATAAAAGTGCTTAAGATCCTATCCAATTTGTTAAGTGAAAATACTTCAAAATTTGTATCTGGGCCATACACTATAATTTCTGAATATGACTTAATGAATTAAGTTGTTTATTAATATAACAACCAATTAGTCATTCATTCAATGGATGTCATCTAAGTGCTGATTAGTCTTCAGGCAGTATGCTGGGTGTTCAGTACAATGCTGGGACACAGTCTTTGTTCTCTTGGAGTTAACAGTTTGATGAGGAAGCAGACAAACTTGGACAAATGAAAACTTTGCTAAGTGGAAGGAAAAAAAAATAAAACTCAATGGGAGGGAATAATAAGATCTACCCTGGCTTCCTGGCTTGGCTCATCTAGGAAGATTTCTCCAAGAAGGCAAAACCTGAGATCTGAAATAAAGAACTGAGTCAAATGAAGAGTTGCAGGAGGAAGAAAGAAATGCAGGCAAATCGTCCCAGGCTATGCAAGGAATAAGGACTTGGAGAATCTGGGGTATTGAAAACCACTGATGTGGCTGGAGGGAGAAGATAGGTGGAGTGAGATGGATTTGAAGAACTGGAACCACATCATGAAAGGTCTTATTAAGACAGGTGGGTATTTTAATTTTCTTGCTTCCAAATGCAAGAGAAACCAAGAATGTGGCACAATTTGATAGAGGTTCTGCAAAGATCACTGGCTGTAATGTCAGTAATGGATTAAAAGGGAAGTAGAAAGACATATTATTAAGCTATATTTCAAAAGAATAGGGATGGCTTGGCCTATTAAGGATGCTGACAGTAAAGATGGAAAGATAAGTATAGATTAAGCATTTGTTCTGAAGGTGAGCAGAGTATAGTGATGTACTGTAAAATAGCTGAGGAAGAAGTTGGTAAAAAATAGTTGGTAAAAAGGACAATTTCCAGGCTAGAGTCCATGGGGTAGATAGAATTAATATAAAGAAAATCAGCATCATTTTAATTGTTTTTCTAATTAAATTATTATTTAATTGTTTTATTGTTTTGCCAAATAAACCAAATGATTGTTTTTATTTTTCCTGTTTGGGCTGTAAGAATGAGAGGGACCTCCCAGGGAGCTCACTTAAAGAGAACTGATCTGGGGGGTCCCCCTTCGGCCTCTGGAAGTACTGACTGCCCACACGGAAAGGTGCTGGGAGGGTGGAGTGCAGAGGAACATGGGACATTTCTGGTGTAATGATTGTGTTTTCAACTTAAAAAATAGTTTGCTTCCTTTTTTCTTTTTTAATTAAAAAAAAAAACTTACATAACAAAACTATGTCTTAGAGCTACCTGATTACCAAAATGGGGAAAAAAAGATTCTTAGCCTAGTTATTATAGGATGTCAAGATTATATTCCTCTGGAGCAGAATATGTTAGAGTATGTGTGTGTATATTGTATTTTATTTTTGTTTCTTTAGAAGTCAGAAAAATGAGATTCAGTATTATTTATAACATAGAAGATGGCTATTAAAGCATATAAACATTTCTTATATTTTAACTATTCTATTAGTCTTGTATCTCTCTCTCTGTCATTGTGGGTGCGATTGTGTGTGTGTGTGAATATTTACTTAGATTTATCAGAGCATGGACATTTTTATGCTATATCTTCTTCCAGTTTGAAACAAACTCTGAATGTGTTCCTTAACACAATACATTATCTGATCTAAGTTTTCTGTACATATACTGTTTAGATATAGATACTAAACTCAAACATTTGATATCCAAGTAGAGCAGCTTTGACTTGTGTCTTGCATAATGACTTCAAACAGACTTGCTTCGACTCCTGAGCATCTTAAGTGAATTGGAATTCAAGTTTGGATTTTATTAGAATAATTGTATAGGAAGGTTAATTCCATTTTTACCTTCTTGAACCCTTATGCTGAAAAGAATGTGTAAAACATTCCACATAAACAGTGGAATGGTAACAGCTGGCACATACACAGTATTTATTGAGCATATTTGTACACAAAACACTTGGGGCTACAGATCAGTGTGAAGGAGAAAGAAGATCTACTCCCACTCCTAAAGAAATTACTATTTTATGAAAAAGGTAAGTATAGTATCTATTGGACTGGCTGTCTCTCACTTACATAAGCAAAATCACAGGGGACCATGGGCACAGAATCAAAACAATAAGAAATCAAGATACCTAGAAATTTAAAGGTTAGGAAGAGAGGGTAAGAGAGCGTGTCCTTCAAAGGGCAATAAATGTTGTTCAACTTTTGTTTGTCTGACTCTATCTTATTAGTTCAGTGGATTAAAATTCAAAAAACTTAATGTTAGAGCATGAACTACCTTGGCAGGCCCCCTCTTTTATACCTTGGCTTTTAGGAAACATTTCTCTAAAATCATTTCCCCAAATTAAGAATATAACTACTTAAGATTTCTAAGTAAAATGTAGAAATATTTTTTATCAAGTCCAGTGTACTTATTGGTCATTATATTGGAATTTTTTCATAGTTGTATTCAATTACAAAGCCAAAACAATTGTTTTAAGAATTACTGGACAAAGCCCTGGCTGATGTGGATCAGTGGATTGAGTGCAGGTCTTCGAACCAAAGGGTTGCCTGTTAAATTCCCAGTCAGAGCACATGCGTGGGTTCTGGGCCAGGTCCCCAGTGTGGGGTGAGTGAGAGGCAACCACACATTGATGTTTCTCTCCTTCTCCTTCCCTCCCCCTGTCTCTAAATACAAATAAAAATAAAATCTTTAAAAAAATTATTGGTCAAAAACAAAAGTGTCCCTTGCTGCAACTCCTGCTGCGTACTCTCACTCATAGACACACAAAGTTACCCACATCCTTTGGCTTTGTTTATTTAAATTCTTGGAGTTCATTTTAACCTTTCACTGTAGATCAATTATCTAATTTCCATATTCATTACTCAGTAAGGAGTTTGATCACATCAGATGTTATACAGCCTTCTCAAGCATGGAAAAAATAGCTATCACATCATGATGCTTACATACACGTAACTTGAAAATGTGATGGGAGACACTTATTCAATAAGCGAAAGCTCATTTGACTGGAGGAAGGAGGAGACTAGATCAGTATCTAAAGGCAAAATTGAACATGCATCACTTTTCCAAATTTGTATATGCAGGTGAATTTCTCAGTATGTAATTTCTCAGTGATGCCTGAGACTCTTGTGGAGTCTTAATGGTAAATAAATAAATAAATAAATAAATAAATAAAAGAATTAAAGGACATTGTAAGAGTAAAAGCTTCTCTCAGCTGGCTTTTTCACTTTTGTCCAACAAAAAGTGCCCTGTCTTACAACAAAAGTGGAAATGCCTGGGAAACGAGTGTGAATGTTGGGGAGCAGCAGGCCCATCCTTCATATAATTGGAGGTGTGCATAAATACTACTTTCCTGCCAGAAACTCCAACCGATAAAGTCACTCTTGTTGGCAACTGTTTAGTGGGGGTTGAGGGAAATTTAGTAGGTTCTGACAGATAAGTTAAGAAAATGAAATGGAATACAATGTCGCACTTCATTATTAATACAATCACAGTTTTATTATCTGTGATATTATTTGCATTTTTAAGAGGAAGTTTTGTTGCATAAAACATTCATTGCAGATACACACATGTGCTTATTTGGTAACAATATAAAATATAGTTCTTCCTCTTAGTAGAGGTGCTTGAAGTTTGAATAACCTTACTAGGATTGGGTATTATATATTTACAAATACCTTGTGAAAAAATAAATCTGTTGCCTAACCAAGAAGAATGTTATCAAGCACTTCCTAGGGAGAGGAGATGAAGGAGGCACCCTGTAGGTCCTTGGGGACACAGCAGGAGACCTGAGCAGTGGATGCAAAATAAAGAGAGAGGTAGAGGGATTGCCAAGGTGAAGCATCGCTTACATGGCAATTTCACTCTGGGCCAAACCTGGAACGGTGACACAAAGCAGGCGATCGATACATCTTTGTTGAATAACTGAATGAGTGTAATTGCCAGAAGTTTGTAGGGTCACCTCAAACAAAACACAAAATGAAAACTGTGTGACCAGGAAACGGATTAAACCTGATCCGCAGCAGCAGGTTTGTGGCGAGCCTGACCGCCCCGGAGTTCCGCGGTCCTGCAGCCCCAGTCTTTGCCGTTCCACGCAGGCAGGCGCTGGCCTCCAACAGGGAAACTGAGTTAGGGCAACATTTTTAGATTATTTAAGACTGCTTTAAAAAGTCAATAAATGTTGTCTCACCCTAAATATTAAAGTGCATGTAATAGAAGTGAAAGGAATGAAGTACATACATTTTGTGTTTATAATTTTTGAGATTTGGCATATTGGAGTCACCTATGAAAACATAATTTCAGTTTGAAATGTATAATTGATATATTTTGTGTTTTACATTATAACCTGAAATTAAAAATTAAAAATTTAGTGGCTTTATAATTGACATTGAAATATTTAGAAGAACTTAATACTTAACTTATTTATAGATTAGTTATACTTTGGAATATTAATCAACAGCCATCATTTACCTGGAATTAGGTGAAGCTTGAAAAGTGAAAAGAAAAACCCTTGTTCACCAGGAATTTAAATTCTGTTCTGTTTCATATGAAGGGCTTTAAAAATGGGGCAAAATGAAAAGAGAACTGCAATTAAAAAATCCCCATTTCCCCCCTTCAGTCCAACAATGTCCGCTTTGTTTTCATTGTGCTTTTTGGATCCTTTTTACTTTCTTTCTTTCAATAAATGTGTAATATTATTACAGATGTGGTTGGAATACAAATTTAAATACATAGATTACTATCTCAAGAAGCTTAATCTTGATTAGTTGATACAGGAAGATAAGACATATTAATAAAAATATAAATAACAATGCAAAAAATAATCTAACAAGGTACTAAGGGTATGATAAGACAAGCACTATAGGAATTCAGATGTGGAAAATACTACATGATTTGGGCCTTGAAGCATTGATAATAATCAGAGGGGTGAGGCATAAGGATCAATAAATGCCAGGCCAGAAAAACAGAGTGCACCAAAGTACTGATGTAGGAATGGATTAGACTTGCCCAGAGACTAATGGATGTATTTGTCTGACAACTGCAAAAGATTTGTAAGTCAGGTATAGCAAACAAGAACAAGAAGATAGGTGGAAGAAGATGCTAGCCAGTGCATCTAAATTCTTGGGTGCTTCTACAGGAATCTAGAATCTGAAGGACTAGATCTAACATGTTAGTACAACATGACGCAAACCTGCTCCTCTCATTCCTCCCCTCTCCCTCCTTCACCTGATTACACCTGGCTAGGTACCAATACAGGATGAGTGGTCAGATTGAAGAATTTGGATCAAGAACATTGTGAAACTGAGTCATTTAACTCTAGGAAGCAAACCAGCAAGATCATGGAGGCAGAGTAATGCTATGGCTCACTGCAGGCACATGCGAACTGCGGTTACTATGGGGAAGCAAAAGGGACCTGAATGAAGGGGGAATGAAGCCAAACATACAGAGAAATACACGGTAGACTATCTAAACTTGTGGTCTCTGGGACTATACCACCCTGAGTCCATCCCAGCTCTTCTGGTAACAAGCAAGTTCATATTAGGAAAGTTACTAAGCCTTTCTATAAAATAGGGTAAGGCAGAAACAAGCATTATCTTTAGGCTACTGGGAGAATTAAATGAGATAATATATTGGGAAGATATTATATAATACACAAAAGTAGTTAGAATGGTACCAGACACATGGTAAGTCATATCAATTATTATTATTATTATCATACCATCATTTTCCAGTCCTGCTTATATTTTCCATATGTGGGTCTTTAACTTCTTTAAATTAATTCATTCTTCCAAAAAATAATACCTGTGTGTGTGTGTTTGTTTGTTTGTTTGAACTAGTTTGAGCAGTCCTATTCCCTTTGTAACCCAATACTTCCTGAACTAAATGACAAAAAAATAAACTTGGGTCAGATAAGAAAGCCTTTGAATATTATGCTAAGATGATTGAAATCAGACTACTAAAATTTTCTTCTGGATCTTCCTCCCTCAGGTAACACATTTCCCACAATTCAGACATGTATGCTAAATTTCTCACTTGACCAAAACTTCCAATTTGGCGAAATGTAGTAAAATGGAGAAAACTTTGTTCAAAAAAGTATAGTAAATCTTTTCATTTTGCTCTTTCTGAATGCCATTTGAATGTGGGGATTTTATTAAGCATTTCCTGTAATTTTCAAGATGCTTAGAAATAGAAGAATTTAAATTAACACCATATCCTGGCTTTAATGTAACCTTCCCCAAACCCCATATTCAAGAGACCCAGCATAACTTTTCATTTCTAACCAAATATAAGAAACTCAAGTTTTCTGAAGTAGTTTGTCCTGAGGTTTGTGAGTTCTTCCGCGACACAATGTGATAGTCCTCAGATGCTCTGTTCCAGGTAGGCTCTCACACACGGAGCATAGAGAGCATTTTAGAAGGATTTTGCCATGCTACTTTTTTTATTATAGTTTACTGATTATGCTATTAAAGTTGTCCCAATTTTCCCCATTCCTCCCTCCACCTCCTCCTGCCTCAGGCAATTCCCATACCATTGTTCCTGTCCGTGGGTCATGCATATAAGTTCTTTGAATACTACATTTCCTATGCTATACTTTACATCCCCATGGCTATTCTGTAACTACCTATTAGTACTTCTTAACCACCCCTCCCACCAGTTCACACATTCTCCCCCCAACCCCATCTGGCAACCTCAAAAATGCTCTCTGAATCCATGATTCTGTCTCCTTCTTGTTTGCTTAGTGCGTTTTTATGCTCATTCATGCAGCCTGGCGGCCTCCAGCACTGGGAGTCCACAGATATCCGACTGGCATGTGCCACGCTATTTTAAATGATATTTTAAACCAATTAATTTTTACTAGCTGTAAAGAGATACTCCACTTTATACAGGTATTTTTGAAGTTGATATTGGAGGGACTTTTCAAGATTAAATTAGTTTTTGATACCCATTTCAGATTTTTGTGATTTATATTCAGGGAAGAAACAATAACCTATAAATGATCATTTCTAAGAGTTTGTGGGTAAACAGAAGTCTGAGAGGTTGATTATTCTTAAAAAAATAAAAAAATACATAGTAGCCATGTTTCTATTATTAGAACCTTATCTGAATATGATGACCCTGATATTAATGGCTTATGATATATACTTGAATTCAAGAACAAAATTTTTAGCAAGGTAGTTTAAATTATTCCATAATGCTAATAACAGCAAAAATAATTCCTGTTTCAAAAGAAAATCATACAAACAAAATGGCATTTACATACTATTCTCTATTTCTAAATTCAAGTCAAACAATAAGTGAATAAATTGATATAAAACATTTAATCTAAATCTTTTAACTTTTAATTTTAAAATTAATTTAGATTACAGAAATGCTACAAAGATAATAAAGTTCCCATATGCACTTTACCTAGCTTCCACTAATGTTAATTAATCGTAATATCTTATATAACCATGGAACATCTTTTAGAGCTAAGAAATTATCAGCGGTACATTCCTGTTAACAAAGCCAAAGTAGCTTTACTCAGACCTTGCCAGCTTCCCACTAATAGCGTGGTCTGTTCATGGATCCAATCCAGATTCTATGCGATGTTTAGCTGCTATGTCTTTTAAGGTTCTAAAAATCAGTGATGATTCTCAGTCTTTTGCAGTTTTTTATTACCTAGACACTTTTAAAGAGTACTCCTGGTCAGGCATTTTCTACAAGGTCCTTCTACTTGGGTTGTCTAATGTTTTCTCTTGATTATTAAACTGAGCTACAGATTTGGAGGAAAGCAGGTCAGAGGTGAAGTGTCCTGTCCACATGACTTATTTCTGTTGATGTTAGTCTTTGTCAGTTGTCTAAGGTGGTGGTTTCTCCACTGTTTCTCCATGGTTTTTGAATTCCCATACTCTATTTTTTGGAAGCAAGTTACTAAGTCCAACCTGTATTTAAGCCCTCCACCCCAAGAAAGAAGTAGTAAACAATTTGTAATCATTAATAAATATCTCGGAGAGCTATTTTGAAGCTATGCAAATATTTTTTCTATCCTTAAAGTCTTAACCATTATTATTAGTATTAATTATGCTGCAATTATTACTATGGCATTTTAATTGGGATACTCTATTTTCCTTATTTCTTGTACATTTATTTCTTGGAATTCTCTGAGGAAGATACAGTCATTCTCCACCATTTATTTATTATTGGTTTATTAATCATGTGTTTATATCAGTATGAATTCATGAGTATTTAATTTTATCATTGCCTTATAACACAATACTATCATTATTCATTTTATTGTTCAAAATGTTCAGCTTTGGTCATTGGGGTCTCTTCTATGTTGCCTCTAATACTCTTTTTGTCATGACTTTTTTTTTTCTAAAATAGTTTTTTATTGCTCCAGCTCATTTTTATTTCCTGCCCCAGCCCTAAAATTAGCTATCTCTCCAAGGAACCCTGTAAATTTTTATCGGAGAATGGTACTTAGGAACCAAGGTATGTGTGTTAGGAGTGCTTATGGCTTGTAGGCACCACTGCTTTGGGTATATCTCAGGAAACAGAGCTAGGAAATATAGGTGTCTACACTAACATTGAATATAAGCACTTTTTATCTATCCATCCGCATATATGTAAAAAAATGAGGGTAACCTGATATATTTGACACTAACAAAATTCCCAAATACAGGTTTTCAGTTAACATGGATTTCATTTATTTTTAAGTATATTTTATTGATTGTGCTATTATGGTTGTCCAATTTTTTTTTCTTCCTATTATCCCTCTATGCCCTCCACCCCTCCCCCAGCATAATCCCCACTCTTAGTTCATAACCATGGGTCATACATATAAGTTCTTTGGCTTCTGCATTTCCTATACTATACTTAACATCTTCCTGTTTATTTTATATCTACTATTTATGCTTCTTATTCTCTGTACCTTTTCTATTTTCCCCCAACCCCTCCCCACTGATAACCCTCCATGTGATCTCCATTTCTTTGATTCTGTTCCTGTTCTATTTGTTTCCTTAGTTTTTGTTTTTTAGGTCCAGTTGTTGATAGTTGTGAGTTTGATGTCATTTTGCTGTTCATAGTTTTGATCTTCTTTTTCTTAGATAAATCCCTTTAGCATTTCATATAATAAGGGCTTAGTGATGATGAACTCATTTAACTTTACCTTATCTGGGAAGCCCTTTATCTGCCCTTCTATTCTAAATGATAGCTTTGCTGGATAGAGTAATCTTGGATGTAGGTCCTTGACTTTCATGCCTTCAAATACTTCTTTCCAGCACCTTCTGGTTTCAGTGTTTCTTTTGAGAAATCTGTTGATAATCTTATGGGAACTCCTCTGTTGACAACTCTCTCCTTTTCTCTTGCTTTTAAGATTCTCTCCTTATCTTTAATCTTGGGTAACTTAATTATGATGTGCCTTGGTGTATGCCTCCTTAGATCCAATTTTTTGGAGACTATCTGAGCTTCCTGGACTTCCTAGAAGTCTATTTCCTTCATTATTTCTTCAAGTAAGTTTTCAATTTCTTGCTCTTCCTCTTCTTCTGGCACCCCTATAATTCAGATGTTGAAACATTTAAAGTTGTCCTTGAGGTTCCTCAGCCTCTCCTCATTTTTTTTTTTGAATTCTTGTTTCTGCATTTTGTTCTGTTGAATGTTTATTTCTTCCTTCTGCTCCAAATTGTTGACCTGAGTCTTGGTTACCTTCCCTTCACTGTTGGTTCCCTGTATATTTTTCTTTATTTCACTTTGTAAAGCCTTCATTTCTTCCTCTATTTTGCAGCCATACTCAGTCGTTTCTGTGAGGATCCTGATTACCAGTATTTTGAACTCTTCATCTGATAGTTTGGCTAACTCCTCCTCATTTAGTTCTTTTCCTGGATTATTGATCTGTTCTTTCATTTGGGCCATATTTCTTTATCTCCATGCACCTGTTATGTTGTAAGGGGCACAGACTTAGGTGTTCACCAAGGTGAGGCAACCTACATAACTGTGCTGCGGTGCTGTCTGTGAGGGAAGGTTCTGAGATAGAACAATGCCAATTGCTGGGTTCGCAGTCACCTTTCAGTCACTTCCCCCACTATCCACAAACAAATTGGGCCCTTCTGGTGCTGATTCCCAGCTGAGTGGGCTTGTGTACATTCTAGAATCACATAGGCCTCTCCAACAAACTCTCCTATGAGGTTGGGAGTTTCTCTGCTGCTGCAAACCCTACAGATTTTTACAGCCAGAGGTTTTGGGTTTTGTGTTTTTTTTTTTTATTGTTGTTCAAGTACAGTTATCTGCATTTTCACCCCATTACAGTCCCCACCCCACCCATCCCTGCCTCTCACCCTTAAACCTACCTCCTTTTGCTTTGTTCATGTGTCCTTTATATATGTTCCTTGATGGACCTTCCCTTATTTTCCCTCATTATCCCTCTCCCCCTTCTCCTCTGGTTACTGTCACTTTGTTCTTTATTTTAATGTCTCTTACAGCCAGAAGTTTGGAGGCTTTGGTTTATTGCGCTGGGACCCTGGGTTGTGTGGTCTGTATCACTCCCGGTTGTTCCTCCCAGCTTATCTGTATGCAAATGTAGGACCCTGGTCCTCCAGCTACTGCCTTTCCCAGCCCGGTCTGTCACCTTGCCTTTTGTCCTCTCCACCCCAGCTGCCCATCTCTGCCTCTCCTACCAGTCTGTATGAATGTTTCCTCTTTAATTCCTCGGTTGCTGGATTTCCATACAGTTAAATTTTCTGGCAGTTCTGGTTGTTTTTTGTTTTTAAATTTGTTGCTGTCCTTCTTTTGGTTGTGTGAGGAATCAAAGCATATTTACCTAGGCCTCTATCTTGGCCAGAAGTCACATGGATTTCATTTATATACAGCAGGTGTTCAAACAACATTTTGACCAACAGCATTTTGTTATAGTGATGATGCTATATCCTAGAAAGTTGTCTTGTTTATATTAATTAGCCTATAGTAAAATTGGTTTTATCATCACAAAACCTGTTGGTGACATTAACTGAGGACTTACTGTATCTACACATTTAAACTGAGGGGTTTTTTAGCACCCTCTGAGTCATCAAAAATTCAGTCAAGTCACTTGTATATGTTTTAAGTATTATATTCAATTGAACTTATTTCAAATATGAAAAACAAGTGTTATATAATAACCACAAAATTATATTAACTTTACATTTATTTATAATTACTTATTGATCACATATTAAGTGCAGAGAAAAGTAGTAACATTAAGACTTACAAGGCATCTTCCCTCAGAGAGTTTTTAATTGAGAGTAATATGCAATATTTGCATTGTTTTAATTGCTTATAATGTCTTATATTATAATGCCTTTAATTGCTTATAATTTAATTGCTTAAATTTTATTACATGTTTATCACAAGAATAACCTCAAAATTCACCTCACTCTCTGGATAGCTGTACTCTCAGTGGACATATAAAGATGTAGCAAAAGTTCAGCTCCGTTGGGTGAATATATACCATATCAGTATACAATAGAATTAATTATTCTAAAATGCTTCTTTCCCAGTTTAATTCTCCACTTTTATTAATAAGTTGTTAATATTCAATCAAATCAAATGCGTTGAAGTGCTTATTAGAATAATATTGAATGTCATTTTTGTCTTAAAAAAACTGACCAAACTCATCACAGCAGCTGATGTGATATCAGAACTAACATCTCAGCAATCTCAGCTGGAAATGGAGACTTGGTACCTACATTTGTTGTATGTAGTTGGCCTCTTGGCTGCCAAACCCATACCCATCTGTTTAGATGGCATATTGCCTACGCACAAGCTGGCTGGCCCCTTGTATTATGACATGAGTTCCAGCCAATGACAGCTAACAAAATGCTTCAGGAGGCAGCTCTTCTTACAGGAGGTTCTTTCTCATGCCAAAGATAGAGAAGCAGTTGGCATGATACATCCATTTAAACTTTTTTACACCTGTTGACACTTTTGTGCCAAAATCAGACAATGCAACAAATGAACAAGAGAAAGCACAAAGGATTTAATGAAGCTTAAAAATAACCCTTCTCACCCTCTTAGAAATAGATGCTCAATTTCATTGCTGATTAGTTGCACAGTTGACATTTAATTAATAGTAAGTGAAGATTGCCTTCTAAGTGACTAGAAAAAAGTTAACAATGAGGTACCCTATAGCTCCAGAATATGGGCCCTTAATGCCCCATATTGTGTCATGCACACAAAAATAATTGCACTAAGTATCCCCTTTGTCTATTTTTTTAAAAAATGCAGACCCATATCAATCAGAGATTCCTTTTCAGATATTTTTTTTTTTACCAGAGAATTATGGTGATTATTACAAGGTTTCAAGACCTTTACCTCATTTCTAAAACAGGTAAAGGCTATTAGGTGGGGAAGTATACATGTGACATGTTCCAGAACTTCATTTTAACAAATATCGGATTACCATTTAAATATCTCTATATATACGGCCCTGGCCAGTGTGTCTCAGTTTGTTGGAGCATCTTCCCATAAATTGAAAGGTTCTGGGTTTGCATCCCAGTCAGGGCACAGGCTTGGGTTGTGGGGTAAGTCTCTGGTCAGTCCCCAGTTGGTCCCCACACCACAGGCAGCTGATCGATGTTTCTTGCTCACATTGATGTTTCTCTCTTCCTCCATTCCCCCTCTCTAAAGTCAATAAGCATGTCCTCCTGTAAAGATACATTTTTTTTGTTTTAAATGACTAACAGGTTTGAAGGTTTAAAAATAAAATAAAATAAATCAAACAAAACAAAATAAAATAAAAATGTATTTCCATAAAAATTTACGCTCAAATATAATGGAATATGCTTATTTATAATTATACTCATTATTTGTATTGCTTTAATTGCCTGTGATTTATTTTTTCATTTTTACCTTTCACCACAAACATATTCTTCCAACATTTAAAATGTGTCTGTAGATAAAATGAATCATTCTTTAATTGTGATAGTGCACAATTCCCCACCCCCACTTCTCCTTGAACAAACAGAAGGCCAGCAGCACATCAATCTTCTATTCAAAACCAAGGAGGTGATTCTGGGGGAAAGGAAAAGTGTTCATTGTAACAATAATGATACAAAATCATAAAATGATTAAACTAGCAATCCACAGTGCCTCAAAGGTTGTGAGGAGTGGGTGGGTGTCTAGCTCCCCGGAGTGTCTTGTGACAGTCCTCGTCAATGACTTCCCCCTGCTTGTTTCACAAGTTGAACAGTAGCAGCAGCACCAGCAGCAGCAGCTAGCACTTATTGGAAACCTTATTTATCAGATTCTATGCTAAATTCCTTAAATCCATAACTCATTTAATACTCAAAATGCCGAGCGAGATACCATTTCTCAATTTCACAGATAAACTGAAGCACAGAGAGATTAAGTGACTTGCCTCAGTGCAGTTATGAATACCTGGCCCAGTGAGGCTTCAGATTCAAGCAGCCTGTCTTTTGAGCCCCCAATCTTAATCACTATGTACAACTCTATCTCTTCTTTTATCACTTTTATTTTATACTCTGCACCCCAGTGGATATGGAACTTTTTAAAGTTCTTCCAAAATACCATACTCACTTGAACCCGTATTTTCTGTCTGGACTTGCACCTCTTTCTCCCCCACCACTTCCTAGGGGTAAGTTCTACTTAGCCTGGAGGTCCCAATATTGACCCCACTGTCTTCCTCAGTTAAAATCACTGCCCTCCTTGACGCTTTAATTTCAGGTTCAGCGTTTATTCTGCATAGTCCCGTTTTACATCTCTAACAGCATTTTTGATGTTGTATAGAAATTGAATGAATTAATGTCTATCTTCTGATCTAGATCATAGGTATTTTGCAGGGGAAGACCTCATATATCTTGTTCACTTTGTAATCACAATATGCAGCATGGAGGATGACACCTAAGAGGTTCTCAATAAGAACTTGTTCATTTATTCAGTTGATCAATACCTATGAGGTGGCAGACAGTGTTCTAGGCCTTAGGTGTACAACAGTGAAGATGAGAGAAAAAGTGCTTGCCCTTGTGAAGCTTGTTTACTTATTGGGGATGGAGCTAAGTAATAATTAAAATAAATGTGTATACCATGCTATAAGATGGTAATAAATGCTACAGAGAAATGTAAAACAGTGGAGAAGGAGAGAGTTTGTGGTGAGGTTGAAGACTTTAAGGAAGTTAATGAAGCTTTATAAGGAATGTGACATTGGAAGAAAGGCTGAAGAGAGTAAGTTACCTAGTGATATTCAGGACAGGAGATGGATTATACTTGTTCAAAGCAGGAAGCAAAGTCGAAAGCAAATGTCTTCAACCATAAGCATGAAGTGACTCTTGGATTTAGCAATATGGCAGCCCTTGGCAACCTTGACAAGAGTAATTATAGTTGATTGATTAGAGTCTCCTGACTGGAGTGGAGACCTGGAGTACAGACAATAGGAGTTTAGCTAGTAAAGGGGCAGAGAAATGATAGCTGGGGAGAAAGGAGGTTCATGGAAATAGTTTTTAAAGACAGTAGGAATTAACATATGTTTGTGTAATGATGGGCAAATTCCAGGAGAGACTGAAAACTTAATAATACAAAAAAAAATTTCTAGAGCTATGTGCTTGAATCAGTAGAATCAAATGCCTATAAGCTTTATATAAAAAATTCCCATTAACAATTATTTTTATTTTTTAATTTTTATATCATTTATTTATTTAATTATTTTTTGTTGCTCAAGTGCAGTTGTCTGCATTTACCCACCACCCAAGCAATTACTTATAAATGATGGAAGTTTATTTCTCTTTCATGTAACCGGCAAGGTGAGAGCAGATCACACCTAAGATATTTGGACCACAGCGTCAGGATCACAGGCTCTTGGTTGAGTTATTCCTCAACCACCTTCAAGCTTGGTTTGGTCCACATTGCCCAGATGCCTCATAATCACATTCTAGCAGGGAGGAAAGAAGAGGATGAGGCAAGGGTGTGCATGCTGCTTCTCTCTGAGGACAAGACCCAGAAGTGACATACATTGCACACACTGTGATCCTGTGCAGGACTTAAGCACAACCCACATCTTATCTCAAAGTCTGTTGGCAAATGTAATTCCCATTCTGGTTTATACAAGGGTTTAAAACTTGTGATCTTTTTCCCTATAGCAGAAAGGAAGTAGGATTTGACATATTTTCAACTCTATAACCTTTCCAATCAGGATAATTAGAATATTTGTAAGTTGCTCTTCCTTCTGTCCCACTTCCACTCCCTATTTTATCCCAGTGGCTGGTCGCTGTGGCAGGGAAGGGGGTAGGAATGGAGGTGGAGGATTCTAGTCTCTGCTACATAAAAGAAAAAGGTAATCTCTGTGTCCAGTGGAAGGAGATTTTTTCATGCCTCAGAGGAAAGCAAATCTAACATGGAAAGAACATCAAGTTTCCATCTACCCCAAACCAGTAAGTCCATAAATTTAGTCAAAAATATGTTCAGCACTCACCCATATCATAAATCAAATTGCTTAACCATTGAGACTGTGAGGCAGTATAGTGGGGAAGTAAAACATGAGGAGGCTAAGGGTGGGTGAGTAGATCCAGGTTGACACCCAACTCCTGTGTTTATTGTCTGCATGACTTTAAACAATTTACCTTATTTATTTAAGCTTGTGTTTTTTAATATATGAAAAAGTGTAAATAATAATACCAGGCTTATTCGATTATTAGGGCTAAATAACAAGTAGTTAAGCTAATGTCTGCTCACAGTAAGTCCACAAGAATAATAACCTATTAAAAACTCCTCGCATAAAAGTGGAGTCCGTGCTTTTGATTTTGTTGGTTTCACCATGTAATAACAATGGAAATATTGAGTTTATTATCTATTTGACTTTAAAATTATTGTGAAGATAGTATAAGTAATGCTGAAGTTCTAAGAATTTCCTAATAATCTCTGTACAAATTTTCTTTTTACTTTTATAACCCACTTAGGAGTCTTTTTCTGAATAAGTCTTTTATATCTGAAGCATAACAACTTATACTTCAAGTCATTAATGTAATAATTAATCATATGATGATTTTTATGTTTTACTTGATTTTCCATTAAAGGTAAAAATATTGACAATTATTGACAAAAATCAGAAAGATGATAGAATCTTTCAATAGAAAGATGACAGAAAAACAGAAAGATGATAAAATCTTTAGAGTTATGTGAAATTAAGTTCAAATTCTATTTTACAGTGATTTTTGCCTATGTAGTTCATTCTCTCTGAGTCTTATTTTACTTACTCATAAAATGGGAATGTTGATGCTATCTTTGTTACAGACCAAATGTTTGTGTTTACTCCTCCCCCAAATTCATAAGTTGAAATCCTACCCCCAATAGGATAGTATTAAGAGGGGCCTTTGAAAGGTAATTAGGATTAGATGAGGGTTCAAGAATGGAGCCCTCGTGAATGGAACTAGGATCCTTGTAAGAGTCAGGAGGGAGCTAGCTGCCCTGTTCCTTCTGCCACGTGAATAATTAAGGAGAAATTGGCTCTCTGACACTGGGAGAAAGGCCGCACCTGAACTCCCTGCTGGCTCCCCGATCTTGGACTTCCGGCCTCCAAAACTGTTGTCTACAATCCACTCAGTCCATGGTACTTTGATATGGCAGCCTGAACAGACTAAGGCAATCTTGTAAATTTGTAAAGATTAAACTAAACAGTAAATAATAATTTCTGCATTCTGTGCCTAAGATATGTGTGCATAATGTATTTTCACTTAATATCTCCTTTCAGAAGATTGTATACCCTGTGAAGACAGGAGCTTTATATGACTCACCACTGTATCCACAGTGCATGCACAGCACCTGGAATACTAGGTAGTTAATGGGGATTTGTGAATGAATGTGAGGTCATTGATGAAAATCTAGCATTTTTGCAAGCATTATTAAAATGACACAGGATTTAAGGTCTTTTTTATTTCTATAATTCTGTTATTATATAGCTCTGTCACTATATAAGCCCTTCACTTCATTATTTTGGGCTAAAAAATAATGATCCTATTATCTTTCCTTATTGTACATCAGGTTGACCTAACTCAAATCATTTTCAGATAGTTTGTATCAATTCCACAGGGCTTGAAGGTGAGCTATTGATATCCTTGTGTTTCTTCTGCCCACTCATCTTGAATAACCCAGTGATTATTCCAACTCTACACAAGCCAGCTCAATGGCTCTGTTTAATCTGAATTGTAGCGTATATTGCTTTAAATACCCAAGTCAAGCATTACCTACTTAGTGCTGGGAAACTTACAGCAAAGTAGAGAAATACTGGGATGCTAATGAAGTTGTCTCAGAAACTGTACGTTAATGCCTGTGACCCCCTGTCAACAGACTGCAGCGTTGAAGGATGGCAACTACTATCGCTCAGTGGACTCTTCGCTCAATTTTTGAGAAATGGTCTATTAATGAATCAGGAACACATGATCATATATTTAGCCTTTCTTCACCTTGATTTAATCAGAATATTGCATTCCATTTTGTGAAGCAGTATTCGATTAGTGGTATTTCTAGAGAGCTATGAAGTATTAATTCAGTGGACTGAAGTTACAATATTTTTGCCCACTGCTCATCATATTTGCCTTCCATTGCAAATCCTCATCTGTTGTCCTTTTAAACTATATTTGAAAATTAGCACTAATTTTTAAATGGCATCATAAATAAAACATATTTTACCTCCCAAAGGAAAAAGATATAAAATAATTTTCCAAAAAGCTTTCAGTTAAAAAAAAAAAAAGAGAGAGAGACAGCTACAAAAGATTTTTTTTCTGGGTAGATATAAATTACCAGTGCTACATTGCAGCCATGTGTGCTTTAAAACAAAGAAGGGAACAATAGAACTTGTTTATAAACACCATAATTTATGCTCAGGCTAGGAAGGAAACTGTACTTTAAAAGTGTGTGCATTCCACTGATTTAACTTTCACTAAACCCTTGCCTCCCTTTATGCATCAGGATAAATCTCACTTTTACCTTGAAGGAAGCTTTACATTCCACAAAAAAAAAAAAAAAAAAAAAAGAAACCAGATGAAATCAAGTGTTCTCTGCACAACAAAAGAGTCTATATGTCTGCAGGTTTTTACTTTTTTCAATGACGTTTTATGAAGAAAGGAAAACTTACTGTCTGGTGGGAAGTGGGGTTACAGGTATTTTTTAACCCCTATTTGTTATACTTTTACTATTATCAAAAATAGTTACCATGGTAATGGCTCCATTTATATCTCATCTCAGAGCTGAATTATAGAAAACATTCCCACTGGGTAGTCTGCAATGCTTTTTGACGGTTTCATCTACCTACTATTTAAAGTGGGAATTATTTTAAATACTATCAAGTTGTTACATTCTGCTCTTGACTGCTTTTTTGTTACTCTCAAGCTCTTGAAATCTTTTGGTGGTAGTACTGGAAAAACCCTGTTTAATTTCAATGTGTATTCTTTAATAATGTTTCATTACTCCTCCTTTAATGAATGTTTTATAAGCCTAGGTATAGATGATAGTTTATTTTATTCTATAACTGAAAGCTTAAAAGGAATTATAAAAGGAAACAAATTTAAAGGGGAGGGAGTTGGGGGCAGCTGGAAGAAAGAGGTGAAAGGAATAAGGGAAAAAAAAAAAAAAAAAAAAACCCTGACAGATACAAACAACACTCTGTTGATTACCAGAGGGTAAGGGGGGTGAGCACAGGTAGAAGATGGTAAAGCAGTTGACAGAAGGAGACTTGAGTTGGGTGGTGAACACACAATGTAAGATAGAGATGGTGTATCATAGAATCATATATCTGACACCTGTATAATTTTATTAACCAATGTCACCCCAATAAATTCAAAAATAAGATAAAAACACTATAATAACATAAAATATGTATTAAATAATAATATTAGCATTTTGTAAGGACACTTAAATATAAGGGAGCCTCTTTCTCTAAAAGATGCCCGTACCTTATGACCAAGGATAATAAATAAATGAAAGATTACCATAGACCCACAGGCTGTAAGTAAACTTTGAGAGACCATTCAGTTTATTCTTCCACCTTTAGTCTGAACAAGCACTAAATCACCCAATGTGACTCTCTTTCTAGAGAACATCCTGTAAAGATGATACTCACACCTCCATGATAATACACTTCAATGTTTTACACCCCCATTTCGCAGAACTGCTCCCAGTGTTTGACTGAGGTGCGCCCTGCGTCAGCGTAACGGCGCCGCCCCAGCTCCGTGCCCCGTTTGCTCACTGACCTCTGTGAGACAATCCTCAGCAAATCACTAACGGGCTTCAAATTATAATTTTGTTCACAATAGCAGTCTGAATGTGAAGAAAGTAAAGATACCGTGCAGTGGCTACATGGAATTACTAGGAAAACAGGGGTAAATCTACCTCCTGGATAGCCATTAAAATTATTGGCTAAAATGACTATTTACAAATGCTGAAAAGCCTGATGATACATTATAAAAGAAAAGGAGACTATCTCATTGTAACATAGTATGATTATAACCCAACTTAAAAAGGTGAATATAGAAACTTAGAATGAAATAAATAAAATGATAATTATTCTGTTACTGAAATGTGAGATTTTTTTACATTCCATTTGCCAGCTTTGGGCAATGTTTTGTTTTGTTTTGTTTTATTTTATGTTATTTTATTTTATTTTATTTTATTTTTAAAAAAGGGGAGAGAATAAAATGAACTAGGTAAGCACTGTACAAAGTTAAATCAACACCCATTTCCAACCCTTCCCTTTCATGTTGGCTTTCAACTCGGAGGCGGAAGGAGGCAAACGCAACCAAACCCTGCCCCTCTAGCTTCCTTCCACCACAGAGAACACACCACTGGCTGGATAATGGGATGAGAGCAGACATTTGCTAAGATACATCTGACAAAACATGCTTCCTGCTAAAAATGACAGATAGCTATCAGTAGTTGGTCACCCTCTACTCACTCACTTATTTTCCCAGGCTTGGATAGAGATTTCATGTCTACACTGGAGTCTCTCTCTAAGAAGCATAACAGAAAATCTAATTCTGGTCTTAAATGATGATTTAGCTACTCTACCAACACCAGTGATTTTGAAATTCTGGACATGAGAGAATGGTAAACCTCTATTTATTCCCACCATGATTGCCCAAGATCTCTGTCTCTTTTAACCAAAATATTTTTCTCTTTATCCAATATGGCACATATAATTTCAGTATTACTATGAATTTGATATTTTGGGGAAAAACTTTTCAAGAAATTTAATGCTGATCCCAAAATTCTTGGATTACAGAGTAACTTGAATACTTTTGTGTTAAATATGTTACTTGCTATTGTTTTAAAAAAAATTAAAGAAAAGTAAAGATTTTCAGTTCACAAGATTAGTGTTGTCATTAGATGTGAATGAGCTCTCACTCACAAAGATTTTGATGGTTGGAAGGGCATGTGAATGCCAAGTCAATGATTGCATTTCCCTTATACACTGCATAGTTTTATGTATTCGAAAAAAATAGGTTTGGCAAAATTTGGTTGTGATTTATCAAAATAAAGTCGCTTGCATTTGAGTTTTTCTAGCTTTTGATTTATCTTTAACAAGTTTCAAAGTCTGAAACTTTTAGTAAGCATGCTTTCCAAAATAAATTTTAGCTAAGTAGTAAACTCTTACTATCGCCATTTACACTGAGAAAGTTCCTCTAGAGTACACATGCACTATGAATTACTGGGTTCTGTTATCAAACTAGTTAATGCTATCTTGAAGAATAAAATAATTAAGAGACTTGGTGCTTTCATGGATAAAACAAAAGCTGAAAGAGAATACAAACCAAGAGTGTGTCCTCATTTTGACATTTTCCCTTAAAACAATACTAGATTTGGCGATTACTGCTTTTGTTTCACCAAGCAATGAGAGATGTCAGAATGATGATATGACTAGAACCCTATTACAAATGAAGCATTTCTGACTTCTAGTTCTTATTTCATTCTTTTGACAAGAGAAGTAGCAAAGATTCCACCCACATCACTTTCCTTAGTATCTTCCTCAAGATCCTTCTGACAAAAGATTCTTGATGCATTTCTCTCTGATATGAATCCATCCACAACCATATTTTTGTTCTTGGTGAAATCCAAGAGTTGCCTTTCTTCACAAGGGAGATTAATATTCACTTTAAAAAAATATTTTCCATCACAAAAGCAACATCTTACTCTCTGTTTTGCATCTAACACTTGTTGCAGGGCTGAAACTCACAATCTCTGCAAATGTTCAGAAGTCAGATCCAAATGCTTCAAAAAGTACCTGAGTTAAGGGCCTTTTGGTACAGAGCATATTTTCACTAGTACTTTATGAAACCCATTTTAATAACCCCTTTATGCCACTTTTGTTCTTTACATAAGAACAAATTTTTCTTCTCACTATATAAATGTTCCTGGAAATAAAGAAAAAACTGACATTGACCAGAGGAGGGGGGAGGTGGATAACAGGGGAAAGAAGGAGAAGGGTCAAGTCAAGGAACAAGGACAAAAGACCCATGGACAAATACAAAGGGGGAGGGGCGACACAAGTAGAGGATTGAATGTGGGAGGGGAGGTGGGTAGGGCAGGGGAGATTAATGGGAGAAAATGGGGACAACTGTAACTGAGCAATAATAAAAAATTGTTTCATTGTTTTTAAAAAATGATCCTAGAAAATCATTTGTCTTCCAAGTAGGAGTTCACCATTGAACCAGTCCTGATGTCTTTGTCTGGAAGACAAAAGCTTACTGAAGAAGAAGAAAATGGAAATAATAGTGCATGGACTTTGAATGCATTCTCATGGTTACATGAAGGGGCATTGAAAATATTTTTTCTCATTAAAAATATCAGCACAAAAATATTACTTTGTAATTACATATGTATTTTATTTTTACTACACAAAGTAAAGTTTGTCTGCCTAGAGCTATGAAATCATCTTTGACTCCACTACTATTTTCAACATTTCTCATATGAAAATAAAACTAATTTTTTAAAAAACCAACACCATCATGAAAGTTATCTGAGAGAAAAATGCTTTACATTTTATTATTACCTAATTAGGGATCAAAATTTTCCTTTTAAGTACAAGGGACTTCACCAATGGCATCTTCAAAGATGTTTAATTATTAAGTACCTTATGTATGTTTTCAAACTCTCCTTTGTTTCTTAGTTCTTTTTTTTAAGATTTTATTTATTTATTTTGAGAAAGAGGGGAAGGAAAGGAGAGAAACATCAATGTGCGGTTGCCTCTTGTGTGCTCCTTACTGGGGACGTGGCCCGCAACCCAGGCATGTGTCCTGACTGGGAATTGAACTGGCGATCCTTTGCTTTGCAGGCTGGCACTCAATCCACTGAGCCACACCAGCCAGGGCTGTTCCTTACTTCTTTCTATAAAAAGTTCTTGCAATAGTATTTTACCTACTGAAGTGTTTATGCCATAGTAGGTATGAATAGGCTCACATATTTATGTTTGTATTTCAGTAAGCATTGCTAATCTAAGCCTGCTCTTGCTATCAATAAAAGTAGACATCCTTTCTTAGGAACAATTGAACAAGGAAATATCCAATACCTTTGCACATGTAAGTCAAGACCAATAAGAAAAAAATAATTTTGTAGGTTCTTATAAGCAGATAGTGATTTTGTCCAAGAAACAAATTAAGTTTAGCGAGCAGTATAAAATTTCTGTTAAATAATCCATAAAATGTTAAGAAATGCACTCTTGTAATGGGGAGAATGACAGTGAGATGGGCATATATTCTAAATTCTGATTATCCCACTTGGAAACCTTACAGAGTTGCATTTAGGTCAAATTTAGAACTCTAATAAAGGGCTGTCTATTTTTCTTTAATGTAGTAGAAATAAAACAGCATCAGGTGAAATGGACCTTGCTGTGTTTGCAAACTTTATTAGAAATTAGCTGTTTCTCGGGAGCTAAAACATTTCAACTGGAGCCAAGAGTGCAGAGGGGAGGAGCCTTTGTATTTTCCAAGAATAATGGAACCAAAGAGTTGCAGCCAAATTTTGAAGGGAATCAAAGTGCTGTTTGGGGAAAAGATGACTAAATGAATTACCAGTGGCTGTTTGTCACTTCCCAAAGCCCTGCTGCAAAAGGACAGTACTGAATAGCTCGTATAATCTTTTTTTCTTATCCTTTTTCTTTCAAATCAAGTCAAGCAGAATACAGTTAAAGGCTTAATTTTCACTGAAATCTTCCATGTGAAATTAGACCTCTGGATCCCACTTTTCCCAGCCGTCCTTTTTTTTTTAATTCTAAACAGTAAGTAATCAGTGTTTAATTACTTGACTTTTACATGGTACAACCTTTGAGATTTTGCTGACTTACTGAGGCTTTAAGGTGCATTGTTCAGAATGTTCAATGACCCTGGATGTCCTGTTAGTACTAACAATGCTAAGATTAGAAAAAGTGGGCTGTAGTGAGCTCTGGGTGTACCGCTGCACACGCTCTCGGAGCTGCAGATTTTATTAATTTTTGATGTGATCAGGCATAAGGTAGGAATGGGAACACAGTTCTATGCTTCTGTTTTCACTTAGGAGTGCAGCTTCATCACTAATGACTGCAGCTCAGGGCTTTCATGTGGGAGAGATTGTACTGTGACTACAAAATAGAAAAATAAAAAGGAGAAAGTAGTTGGGAAAAGTCTTTTGTTTTATCAGAACAGACAAATATATAATTGAGAACCAAAAAGAAACATGCTTTAGTGATTATTTTAATCTGTTGTTTAAACATATTCCCTCTTTTATTTAAAATTTTGCAGCTAAAAGTGGAAAATTTTAAAGCGATGCAAATCTAAACTCACTACTTTTAAAATTGTTTTGCAGGCTATACTTATGTAAAAGTCAGAATATTAACCCATGATTTGTATATTAATTTGAATCAAATATCAAGAAATCAATTAAGTCAATTTAAATATTAGTAATAAATCAAAGATTTGTATGTAATTTATGGAAAAACAAATCAAAAGACCTTATATGATTTTAAATACATGTAATTTCTACTCTATCCACACCTAAAAAAATGAGATTCAGTATATACAAGGACATATATAATAAAAGATCAAATAGAAATAAAAAATTAAAAAAACAGTACAAATGACAACTTTGTCTTGTCAAGGCCTAAGAAAACTTTACCTTGAAATAGCTTTTATTCAGCAGTTATAACTAGACTGCAGACTCTCTGACTGGGGAAACCATTCATGTTGCTCCAATTTATCCTCAAAGACTAGGCTGGTACGTGGCACAGAGCAGGTACTCCTGTAAACCTGCACTGAATAGAATTGACCATGTACATAATAAGTGGGCAATGTTAGTACTTTTTTTAAGGTACACCGTTCGTATTTTTCTTATCCCTCATCTATACCTACAAAATCAAAGAGAGTTAATACACATTAGTTATTCCTAATTATTGTCATAATTTTATTTCATTTTGCATTTTTGTATTTTCAATTTTTTGCAATGATTGTATTATGATCATCAGAAAAAGCAATATATATGACTTAAATAATGTTAAAGTGATTTAAAGAGAAAAATCCATAGAAAATAGACATGTATTTACCTAGAATGAAGGTTTCCTATATGGACTGAGAAACTTAAAAAGGAAAAAAAA
Source organism: Anoura caudifer (assembly GCA_004027475.1). Classification (NCBI taxonomy): domain Eukaryota; kingdom Metazoa; phylum Chordata; class Mammalia; order Chiroptera; family Phyllostomidae; genus Anoura; species Anoura caudifer. The sequence goes on from PVKU01001392.1 coordinate 245,651, forward strand.
GTATAAATCTACTCTTAACTAACCAAAAGGGTTTGGTCACTCACGTTCTATTTTTAATGTACTTTTTACAATATAAATGTGCTATAATAATAGGTATTTCATAGAGTTGCCCTGAGGTTCAAATTAGATGAAATAAATGCACTAAACACTGTACTTGATGGGATTAAGCATCTGGAGGGAGAAGGTGGAGGAAGAGAGGGAGGAGGCAAAAGAGGAAGAGCAGGTGGAGGACAAAGAGGAAGAAGATGAAGAGGAGGAAGAAGAGGAAGATGGGGAGGGGTAGAAAGAGGAAAAGTGGGAGGAGGGTAAAGGAGGAAGAAGAGGATAAGGAAGCAGAGGAGCAAGAGAAAGGGGAGGAAGAAGAAAAAAAGATGATAGTGAGATGGGGAGGAGAGGGGGAGAATGGAGAAGAAAGGGAGCCAGAGGGAAGGAGGAGGGGGAGGGGAGCAGGATGGAGAGGAAGAATCCGCCACGACTTTACGTACTCTGCTTTTCTTTTTCTCTGCAGCTGTAAATTGTGTACCTGAGTTATCTGTATATTTTAGCATTCTTTACTTTTTTTATGTACTACCACTGCTATTGTTTATGAATGACTCAGATACCAAATTAGGCCTTTTACATTAAAAAAAAAAAAACTCATTTAATCATTACATGCCCTGTTAAATGGATATTTTCTCCAATTTAAACATGAAGAAAGTAACATTCACAGAGTTTAACTAATTTGCCTAAATTCACACAAAACTAGAAGTGGCTCAGATAAAATTTGAACTTCAGTTTATCTATTAAGACTTTTAAAATCTTAAAATATGTATTCACTTAAATTGTTTTTTGCTTCTAAGGGATAAGTAAAAATAACAATATAAATATGAAGAGCAACAGAACATTTAATTTCAAACTATTTCTTTTCAGGTTACAGTACAGATGATTGCCGAAGTTCAAAAGAGATAATGAATCTCTTTGTAATGATTTGAACTGAAATAAGAAGTATGGTTATTTTAGCTCCACTAATTTCAAATATGAAAACTCTCCTCCGTTAAAATTTTCCTTTTAATTCTTGCCAAAAAGGATATGGTACATTATTCCATTATTGATTTTGAAATATAAACAAAATCAGAAAAGGAATAAACAAAATAGTCTACATTTTAAATATAGAACTTGTTATTTTTATTAATGTCAGATACCTCATTTTTCATTACCTTGAAAAAATATTTCTTATTTTTATATGCCAAATAGAAATTCTTTCTATACCCCAAAGAATTATTTTGCTACTTAGTTTATATGCACCTAAGCTGAAAAAATAATATGTTGTTTAAAAAGTCATGAGTAAAATAGAATTTGACCAAGGAAAAATTTTAAATTTGGCCCATTCTCCCACACTTTGAAAATTTTTATTTAATTTCATCCATGTTTAAATAAATGTAAAGTATTTTTCCAGTTAAAATATAAATTTTATACTCTTCTATCATATCCAATGGCTTTGTAACTATCTGATAAATAATTAGCCACAAAATTTGTAAATGTGTCATTTTCTCTGGATTCTTTGCCTTTTTCAAACAAACAAATGCAAGTGACTGATCTATTTTCTTGGTTTAGTCTAGTTTGAAGCTTGAACTGACTTGAAAATAAACAACCGACCTACTCGTACGCAATTTTAACAAACAACACGTGAGGTCTGCCTAGCTAGACGCCAAAAGAAACGCTCCCGAGCTCACGTGCAAGTCATCGCAGTTTCAGCACGTTACGTGAACTACCTGCCTACCACTAACATATCGTTACATCCCAGACAATCCAATTTGGTAATAAAGGCAATGAAATGTGGAAAGGAAATTTAAGCATTCTGAAGCTATCTTTCAATTTGCAGTTTTTTCTTAAAAAAAAAAAAAAAATGCTTCCAGGCTTTTTAGTTGTTGTTGGTGGGGGTGATTTAGTTTTTAGGAGGTTTTTTGTGTGTTGCGGTTGTTGTCTTTGTTTTTTCGTCTTCAGGGTGTCTGAGAATTCTCCTGGAGGTTTGGAGAGGGTGGGCTGGTTCGAAAGCAAAGGAATAGATATATTACATTAAGAACAACTACAACACAAAGGAAACAATCTTTTCTTTCAAAACTGCATTATGTTTTGGAAAATGGATATCCAAAGAAATGGATATATATCAATGACTTGAGGTGCCCCACCTGAGCAACCACAAATAAAAGTTACCTGTATCTTTGGGCTGCCAGGCTCTGATAAACTGTAAAGGCTTTCTGTTCAAAGTATATTTAATACTGTTAACAGAGAAAGAAGTCAGCGGGGCATATCCTCTGGAGACTAATATTCTTCATATCTCAAATGCAGCTTTGGTTAAGGACTCCAAAACAGACTTTAGAGATTGGCAACCTGCACAGTTATGCAGTAGAGTTTGACAAGCGTGACATTTCTTGCATATCAAGCATTCCAGGTAGCTTTCATGAGAGAACCCCAGTTGCATATGGTTTTTGCTAAATTAAAAATATTTCAAAATACACAATTGTTTTTCAGATTTTAATTTGGAATGTGTTTTAAAGTATGCATGTACGTATACATGGGTCAGGAAGGGGAGTTGGATTACTAATTGACCACTGGAAAAGAAAAAGCAGTGAAGCTACCCTCTTTTTCCTAAAACCAGATGTGAAAAATTAATTGAAACATTCTTTTTCAAGCATTTTGGGCAATAATTGACAAATATACTTGTATGTATTCTAAGTGTGCTGTTTGGTGATTTGATGTACATGCGTATTGTGGAGTGATCCCCAAGATCAAACAACACATCTGCCACCTCGTGCAGGTTTGTCTTGTGTGTGGAGAGAATGCTGAGACTCTACTCCAGAAAGTTTCAAGTACAGAGGACCATGCTATTAACTGCAGGCATCATGCTGCACATTAGATCTGCAGAACCTATTCTTCATAAAACATAAAATCAGTACCCTTTGACCTACATCACTCCATCTACCCCTCCTCCAAGCCCCTGCCAATCACTATTCTACTCTGTTTCTATGAAGTAGGCTTTTTCTCTTATTATATTCCACATATCAATGACATTATACAGCATTTTTTTTCTCTGCTTGGCTTATTTTGCTTAGCAAAATAATGTCCTCCATTTGTATTCAGGTCACATAAGCAAGATTTTCATCTTAATTTCTTCATCCAGTCATTCATTGAAAGACAATTATATTGTTTCCATTCTGTGCCTTGTGAGTAATGCCACAATGAGCATGGATGTGTAGATGTAACTTCGAGTCACTGATTTCAATTCCTTCAGATGTATACCTAGGACTAAAAAAGCTGGGCCATACAGTAATTCAATTCTTTTATTTTTTTGAGGAGCTGCCATATTATTTTCCATAATGCTATACTCAGTTACGTTTCCATTGACAGTGTAGAAGGGTTCCCTTTCTTCCATCTCTTTGCCAACTTTTCTCTTGAGTTTTTTTTATAATAGCCATTCTAACAGGTGTGAGGAAAAAATCTGATTGTGATTTTACTTTCATTTTCCAGGTTATTGGTGATGTTCATCATGTTTTTATGTACCTATTAGCCATTTGTATGTCTTCTTTGGAAATTATATATATATTAGGTTCTTTGCCCACTTCTTAATTGGTTTATTTGCTTTGTTTGCTATTGTGTTGTATGATTTTTAATATGTTTTGGAAATTAACAACTTATAAGTTATATGATTTGCAAATATTTTCTCCCATTCTGTAGGTTGCTTTTTAAATTTATTAATTGTTTTAGTTTTTGTTTCGTTTTAGCTTTTGTTGCCCATGCTTTGGTGTTTAACTCAAAAAATCTTTGCCAGAACCAATGTCAAGGATTTCTTTCCTCTCTATTTCCTTAGAAGAGTTTTACAATTTCAGGTCTTACACTCAATTGTTTGGTCCATTTTGAGTTAACATTTGTACTCATGTAAGATAGGGTTCCCGTTTGCCTGTGGATATTCAGTTTTCCAACCCCATTTATTGAGAAGACTACCCTTCCCCTAGTGTGCATTCTTAAAATCCTTGCCAAAACTTAGTTCGCCCTTAGTATATGGAGTTATGTCTGAGCTTTCTATTCTGTTCCACCAGTCCGTGTGCCTGTTTTTGTGCCCATTCTGTTCTGTTTTAATTACCAAAGCATTGAAATGTAGCTTGAAATCCAGATGTGCGAAGCCTCCAGTTTTGTTTTTTCTCAGGATTGCTGTGGCTATTCAGATATTTTGTGGTTTCATGCAAATTTTAGGATAGTTTTTTTTTAATTTCTGTAAAATATGCCAGTGGAATTTTGATAGGAATTACATTGAATCTCTCAATTGTTCTCAATGTATGGAAGTTTTTACAATATTAATTTTCCAATCCAAGAATATGGAATATCTTTCCATTTCTGTCTTCTTCAATCTCTTTCATAAATGTCATAGTTTCCAGTGTACAGACTTTTCATCTCCTTGGTTAAATTTATTCATAAGTGCTTTATTATTTTGATATTATTATAAATGATATTGCTGTCTTAATTTCTCTTTAAGATAATTCATTATCAGTATATAAAATGAAACTTATTTCTGTGTGTCGATTTTGTATTTTGCAACATTCCTGAATTCACTAATTAGTTCTAACAGTTTCTTGATTGAGCATTTATGGTTTTCTGTATGTAAGATGTCATCTGCAAACAGACACAATTTTACTTCTTGCTTTTCAATTTGAATGTTATTCATTCATTCATTCATTCCTAATTGCTCTTGCTAAGACTTCCAGTGCTATTGTTGAATAGGAATGGCAAAAGTGTGTATCCTTGCCTGGTTCCTCAGGTTAGAGAAAAAGCTTTAATTTTTCGTAATTGAGTATGATGTTAGTGATAGACTTACAAAATATACCTTTACTATGTTGAAGAGTATTGCCTCTATACCTAATTTGTTGAGAGTTTTTATCATGAAAGGATGTTGAACTTTGCCAACACATTCCACTCTTGTGATGTATCACATTTATTGATATTGTAATGTCACACCCTCCTTGCACCCCAGAGATGAATTCCACTTGATCATGGTGTTTGATTCTCTTAAAAAGCTATTGAATTCAGTTTGCAGGTATTTGGTTGAGGATTTTCTTGCATTTCTGTTCTTCAGGAATATTGGCCTGGAATTTTCTTTGCTTGTCCTTGTCTGGTTTTGATATCAGAGTATTGCTAACTTTGTAAAATTAGTGTTCCTTCACAGGAACACTAATGAAGCCTGATGGCTTCACAGGCAAATTCTACCAAACTTTTAAAGAATTAATACCAATCCTCAAATTCTTCTAAAAAATGAAAGAAAAAGTGTTCCTTCCTCTTTCATTTTTTAGAAGAATTTGAGGATTGGTATTAATTCTTTAAAAGTTTGGTAGAATTTGCCTGTGAAGCCATCTGTTCTTGGGCTTCTATTTGCTGGGAGAAATTTAATTACTGATTCAACCTCTTTCTCTTTATTGCACTATTCAGACTTTCTAATATATCATGATTCTGTTGTGTGTTTCTAAAAATTTATCCATTTTTTTCTGAATTATCTAATTTGTTGGGATGTAATTATTCATAGTAGTCTCTTATGATCCTTTGTATTTCTGTGGTAACAGTTGTCATATCTTCTGTTCATAATTTTATGAATGTGTCATCTTTCTTTTATTCTTAAGCTAAAGTTTTGCCAATATTTTTTTCTTTTCAGAAAACCAACTCTTGATTTTGTTGATTTTTCTAATGTCTTTCTGCTCTCATATTTACAAGGGGGACCCCAAAATGGACTTTATTTATAAAAAAATGTGTATTTATTCTCAAATGTTTAAACTTCAGCCACATTCAAAGTATTATCCACATGATGCAATACACCTATCAAGACTTTTTTCCACTGCTCAAAATAGTTTTTGAACTCATCAATTTTGATGCCTTTTAGTGTTTTTGCCATTCTTTATTTCAACTCTTTCACATCAGCATAATATTTCTTCCTTTTTCAGTTCCTTGAGGTAATTAAAATATTCTTATATCTTTATAGTAGTACTAATCAATTTGGAGTAAACATTGCATAAATTAAACTTTTTTCTCTGCGGGATAAATTTCCCAAATTGTCTCTTAAAATATACTGTTTTGAGCATCATAATTTCCTTCTACCTGGATAGGAAATTTGAACTCAGAGTTCAATCTTAACAGTCACTATCTATTGTCTTAATCTAGACTTACAATGTTATTTAAAAATCTATATGTAATACATGTATGTACATATGGAATCTTGTATCTATTTGTTAAGAATGGCTTTTTGTAGATACCTAGGAAAAAATAATTCATGTTATTAAAAATTCAGTTTCCAAAACACAATCTGATATTCTGAGATTAAAGAAACTAATACTGGGCTCTATCAAAAAAATGACTTCCTAAAAATGTGTATTAGGTAGAATAAAAACATTACTTATTTTTGCCCTATTTCCTACATGTAAAAAATAAAATCACTTCTCACAGATTTCATATGAATGCAAATTTGTTTGTATTTTAAAACATTGTAAATAATTATTTCACATATACATTTATAAGAATATAATGTGCTGAAGAGAGATAAAGATGAATGTGAAGAAAAAAAAATTGCCCTGACCTGCTGAGTGGACAATCCAGAAGGAAATATTTTCAAGTTTACATATAAATTCAAGCACAGTGGGATTAGGAAAAAAAGTTTTTTAACTATTTCTTAGTAAAATATTTTCTATATGCTGACAACAAAATACCCCGTATTAAAACCTCTCTTGAACATGAAAAACATACTGGATTCAGGAATAATTTATCACAACATCAAATCTGGCTAATTATGTTCTAACATAAAACAGTGCCATTCAAACAAAAACTCTGTCTCTTGGTAAAGTACATCTTGTGGTCCATGCCAGCTTCACGTGTTGCCTCAGTCCTTTGGCACAAAGGCGGAGCATTGGGTCTAGAGACACCAGGTGGCCATCATCCGTACCTGGACTCTTCTGCTTCTAAACTGAATGAACTCAGACAAGTTCTTTGTCCTATTTTAAAGTTCTTTAACCTTCCTGAACCACAGTAACAGCATCTTTCTCATGTATCTTTTTGGTATAAATTAAATAAGTTAATCTATGTAGAGTTTGCTTAGGACATGGTAAACTCTGCATAATACTGTCTATTTTATCTGAGGGCATTGATCTTTGTAAGTGGTAAATAAATACTAACATCTAATTAACTTACTACTTCATACGTACATCTAATCAAGTTACTATTTATGCATAGTCATTGAAACTTAAACCATTAACAATGTCACCTTAGTAACATATTTATTCCACATAATAAAAAGAAATATTTCTTGGTTATTATTTATGATATGTACATTAATGAATTATAAGAAAAGGTTAATGGTTAAAAGTTGGCTAATTTGGGTTCCATTCTTAATTCATCTTCCCTGCTCATTTTTCTCTTATTTTTAACTATGGAAGGAAAGAGTCACTATCTTTTACCATCTCGCTGCCTGCCCATCTATTATTTATCAGTCTATTTCTAAGGTGCCTATTGTTGTTCTACTGATACCGTATCTAGTGCATATCGTAAATTCAGAAAAGCAGGAGTAAAGAGGGAATTTGTGGAAGGCCTCGATTTGGCAGATCCTGAGGGAAAGACTTTTCAGACACACGGGGCTTTGTTGTCTAGTGAGATAACAGGACAAAGAAAACATATAGACGATGAGCCAAGAGAGTTCTGAGGAATAGGAAGAAAATAAGATATTTAAGTAGTGTTGTCAAATTTCTGAGAGTAGGAAGAAAATTAATGTCACCTCTGCAAACCACGTACTTTCTCAAAGAGGTTAGCTCTAATCAAATCCTTACTGACTTCAGAGTTTTCATTCAAAGCAGTGTTTTTCTATCGGTGGAGGCATTTTATAACATGTATTTGTAAAACAAATTTTTTGACAGTCTCACAACTGGAGGGATTTCATAAAGATCCTTTAACTTGAGCATTTTCTGTAGAAAGATCTAGGTTCATTGGAGTAATAGAAGTATTTTGAAGCAAAGATGTAACCCTAAAAATTAGCTTAAATATTTATTTTACCTACTTATTAATCATAGTATTAATGAAAATTGGGAGTCAGTTACTATTATAATGAATTCACTATAATGAATAAATGGACCCAGTTATCTGAGGCTTGTGAAGTTTAGATAACCAGACTGAGAGTTAAAACTAATCTTTGTGCCAGAGGTAAAATCCAAGTGCAGATCTGGGAAGATAAGCAAAGAACGGGTTACACAGAAACTACAAGGTGTGTGTGTGTGTGCACAGGATGAGGGCAGGAGGAGTTTGGAGGAAATCCAAACGGGCAGACACAACCCTGTGTGAAAAGAGGGTGGTGAACTTTTGAACCTTGCTAGTATACAAAGCATATAATAATACCCCCTCCCGAGTCTGCAGGTAATACAATCACAGTTCTCAGAGTAAATAAGATCTAATCCCACCAGTGTGTACTTCAAATAAGAATTTTATTTCTCTGGTATTAGTTCCTTGCTTTTTCAGTTGTTTCTAAGTCCTTTAAAATTTGTATCATCAGTAATGCTCTGGGCTTCTATGCTTTCAAAGATAAGGACCAATAGTTTAATTTTTCAATGAAAAACATCTAGTAATAGATCAAGAATATAGAATTGCCTAACATATGTCTTTTTTTTATTATGGTGGTGTTTTCTGCTTCTTTTTCCCAAATGTGAATTAATGTTTAATTACTTAATTTAATGTTAATTCAATAATTTTGGTATGCCATAAAATTGAGTGAAATGATTCTTTTTAGAGGTTAAAATATTACCTTGTAACACCCTGTTATTCCATAGGGCCCAGTGGAGAGAAGAGAAAACCAACTGGCTGCCTTGTCTTTCTAGTGTGTTTTCCTCCATCTGGTTTAATTTGCATGCTCTTTGGATCTTATCATTTTTAGTCATTAGTATTATTCAAGTTTGGCAACTTGTACCAAAAAAAGCAGGATAATCATTTTCAGAGAAACTGTGGTTTAAAGAATATTTATTGTTCATCTACTGTCTTTGTCCAAAATATTACCAAGGTGAAAAAAAATCACATATTGGAAACTGTGATGAAAAACGTGCACATGAACTAAAGTGGGTAGAACCAGCTACTCCTGCTAATATTAACCAATTGCTTTCTAGTTACCAGCATACTTGGTGGATTATTTACTTTGTCCTCCTTGTATCCTTTCGAATGGGTTCTACTAAAACCTTCTCACGTTTCAAACGAGGAAAAAAGAGGCAAAGTCATTGGCCGCAGATGGCACAACTAGTACTTGTTAGACCCAGCAGACTGGCTCATACCTGGCCCCTGACTCAATATTGCCTTCCACTGTGTACTGCCATCCTTTGTGGTTGAACAAACAGAATTTTTATTCCTTATTCAGTGTTTTGGGGTTTTTTGCTCATTATTTCAAAATAAAAAAAATAATAGTAAACAAAACTGTTAAAACTGTTACAAAGAAATCAAAGGATTTTTCTGCAATATATAGCATTTGCTTTTTGTCGCACAATCTGGCAAAATGTCATATTTACTTACACAATATTTATTTAATGAAAGCACAAGACATATTACAATGTCCGAAACTTATTTACAGGTAAGCAGGCATTGACGGGTTATGGCAGAACTTATGCTCTTATTGCTCAAAATTATTAAAATTTAATGCAGTAGTATCCACACTGAAAGTATTTTATATTTAAGGTTATTAAATAAAACTTGAACAATCATATGAAACCTATTCATTTTGGGGATTATTAATGAAAAATAGTTATGCAGCATGCAAACCAGTGTGAAGCAATTCGTGAAAGCATTTCAGTTATATTCCTGTGAAGCACGTTGTTGCCTTCATACATACACACACACCCCTCCCTAATATTTCATCTTATGTAATACATATTATTTGTTAATTACACAAACGAATGTATAAATACTTTGCAAAGTTGTATATTAACACTAGACAGTTTGATTTCTGTATTTTAATTTGTTTTTTATTGTATTTTTCCTCTGCCATTTAGCTCTCTTATACTCCCTTTCCCCCTCAGTCACCGCACTGTTGCCCATGTCCAGGAGAGATTTTGCCTTTTTACTTGATCCCTCCACCCCCTAACCTCCCCCACCCCACTGGCTCCCTGTCTCTGTGCTGCTTGTTACTTTAGTTTGTTCATTAGACTCCACACATGAGTGAAATCATATGGCATTTGTCTTGCTCTGACTGGCTAATTTCACTTAGCATAATCCTCTCCAGGTCCTTCCATGTCACAAAGGGTAATTTTTTTCTTTTTTATGACCAAGTAGTATTCCATTGTGTAACTGTCCCATTGTTGTTTTACCCACTCATCTACTGATGGACATTTGGGACCTGAATAGACATGTCTCCAAAGAGGACATACAGACAGCCAATAGACATATAAAACCATGCTCAACATCACTAATCCTCAAAGAAATGCAAATTAAAATCACAATGAGATATCACCTCACACCTATCAGAATGGCTCTCAATAATAAATCAACAAACAACAAGTGCTAGTGAGGATGTAGAGAAAGGGAACCCTAGTGCACTGTTAGTGGGAATGCAGACTGGTGCAGCCACTGTGGAAAGCAATATAGAGACACCTCAGAAAAAGAAAATGGATCTGCTTTTTGACCCAGTGATCCCACTTCTGGGAATTTATCTGAAGAAACTCAAAACATTAATTCAAAAGAACATAAGCACCCCTATGCTATGGTCATTACACCATTATTTACAATCACCAAGATTTGACTTCTATATTTTAAATATAATAAATGCATGTAGTATAAATAAATATGATATTTTGTTAAATTTTGGGCTGTTTTGTTACTTTTTTCATATGTGTTTGATACATAGCACATTTACATGCCATAATTCAAAGAGGAATATGCATATGGTCATAATCGAATAGATTTTATCATTTATAATTTTAGTTCCAATAAAACAATTGGCCATTTAGCATTCTTACTGACAATATTTGTTATCTCCAGATGTCAGAGGAAGATTTTTTAAATATTCTAAAGGAAATAGTCAACATGCTTTTAAAGTTATCCTTAGTTTAGTGGGAAAAGAAAAAGATTTTATCCATATCACTGCAAATGTAATCTTTGTAGGATTATTTTTGGTAACCTTATGTCACTGGTTGAGTTTGCAGAATTAACTTAAGTTTGTTCAGTTAATACCTAGCTACCATAAAATGTTACAGCTCCTTTTGATTTCCACTTTACTTCTTAATTTACTGACCTTCACTGGGAAATTCCAAAGACTGAGTGTATCATAAGGGAAGCTTGTGATTTTCTCTTCTAACCACGGTACATGTATTTTGCCATATTTGAAGCAACATAAGAAATATAAAAGAAAAGTTAAATAAATAGCTTTTCATTTGGAAATTGTCAAATGTGGTAGTAAGTATTTATCAAGAATACACTTTTGTCCTTCTTTCTTCATACCTAGCACAGGGCCTCACTTGTAGCAAGTACATAAGTATGTATTGATATGTTATGTCAATGTTAACTTCAACTGGAGCCTAGATGCACAGAAAAATCTGTCAGTAGGATGACACTGTTGCTTCTGGTGTAAACATAAATATAGTTTGAAAAAGAAATGGCAAAATTTTAGAAGTAAAGCAAGCAACTAATGTTTCCTAATATGCTTCTCATTTAAAAACTTCTCAAATATATCATTAAAAAATCAATTACAAACCATGTTAATGTTTCAAGAAGTTCAGAGCCTTTGCAGCTAAGTTTAAACCAAATTACAATTATTCTCTATGAAAGACATCAGAGAATAATTACCAAGCAAATCACTATCCATGAAAGGTAAATTAATAATTCTGAGTAATATATTCCATTAGCACACATATTTCTCTGTTCTTAAATCTATGAAATCTTATTTACTATTACTTTGTTTATAGTTTTTCTTAAGAAATACCCAAAGTTAGTTCATAAATTCTCATTTAATTGCATAATAAAAATCAGTATATTTAGAATCAATATAATCCTTTAGCATCAAATTTCTTCAACCATTATACATTTTAGCTTAAATCTCAGTACTTGCACAAGCCTCATTGCTAAATAGGACATTTGTGTAATTGCCAAAGATATGAACTTAGGATTAATTATCTGTTTTATGTTAAGTCTTTGACTTAATCCAGACATTATATACTATTGGTAAAAAAATCAACAAGGCTGGTGTTTTGAGTTAGGGGAAACTAATACAATAAACTAGAATTCGGTTTATGTAGCCCACTCTATTCATCACCTTTTTTAAATACTGTGTACAAGCATATTTTCTTCAGGTATCTTTGAATAAGTTATATTTTCTACATAACAAAACTGTATTTAAAATATATGCATCTCATATTTTACAGTTGGATCACAAATTCCACTTGTAAATTTCTTTTTTTTTTCAAATATTTTATTTATTTATTTTAGGCAGAGGGGAAGCAAGGAAGAAAGAAACGGAAACATCAATGTGAGGTTGCCTCTCCCTCTCCCCCTACTGGGGACCTGGCCTGCAATCCAGGCATGTGCCCTGACTGGGAATTGAACCTGCAACCCTTTAGCTTGCAGGCTGGCACTCAGTCCGCTGAGCCACACCAGCCAGGGCTCCAGTTGTAAATTTCTAATCACAAGCCCGCAAATTACCTCCCCCAAATAAGATGCTAATTAATTAATGGGTTAAAAGTTCTTCATCCTATAGAGAGTGGTCACTGGTTTTGCTTCACATCATTTTCTGCATTATTTCTCAATGATAATATTATGTTCTTTCTCACAGTGTCTTAGAGTATATTTTTTCAAAATATTTTATAGTGGTTTTTGAAGTTCTAACATTTAACACAGCATTAACTTTTAAAATTTTTGTAAAATAACAATACAGTCACAACTACACCTAATGATAACTTGTGCAATGTTCTGATTATTAAACTGTACGCAACCTCTCCCAATAAAAATAAAATGATACACTTTTTCTAACAATTATTTAAAATTACCCACCATATTACAGTAGTGACACATTGCCCTTGACATTTGATGAGTGATTTATACTTTCAAATGAAGATGATATCCAATCAAAACAAATAAAGATTATTACTTTTCAGAAGAGAAAGTAAATCAAGGTGATCCTTTTAGAGTCACATTTCTGCAATCATCTGGTATTCATGAACCTAAATGTGTAATACTCATGTCTGCCCCGTACCAAATGGGATGCTGTTTTCTTATTGCAAAAGACATGAAAGTCGGCACTCATTCCCAAGTTTTCATAGTGAGCCTTTGACTTAATCCAGATATTAGATTTGTCTTTTTTCATAACTTCTTAATCAATTTAAAAATCTGTATTTTCCCAGGTATAGTGTTCCTTTCTATAAGTGGTTAAGGTTACTTCCTGAAGTATTTTGTGCTGATAGTAAAAAATCTCAGAGAGAAAAATAGTTACATGCAAATTTACTTCTCCAGATGTCTAATTTTCATATTTTTCTTTTGGAATGAGGCTATAAAGTAATGATTGTAAAGTTAGTGCTTTAAACAAATGGCATTGTGTTTTTATTGCCACTGTTTAGATTAACTATTTTAGAAAATTTGGGGTTATAGAATAATGATACAAATAAGGAAATGTAAAAATCAATAAAAGCAGGAATAACTGGTATAAATGACAACAAATAAAATTCTATAAAGTTGAAGAACTCCACAAACTAAGTGTTGGTCTCCTTAATAAGTGAACATTCCATTTATCTTGTTCTTTCTTGGCCATTTTGGTTTATATCTAGAATAAGCTCAAGCAAATAAGACCTATTGAATAGTTGATGGTCTCTGGTTGTAGCTGTCTCTATGGAAAACTGTTCCAGAACATATAATTTCGCACTCTTTCCATGGCCCTTCATGTATCTGAGAAACTGTCCTATGCACTATTCATTCCATCTCTACTCTTCAGTAAACATTTCTGGGATGTGATTTTCTATTGTACTATGACTCTCTCTACTAAGTTGTGTTAAAATGCTGGTTTTAAAAGTATACATTTAGAAAAAACAGTTTAAACTATCCAGTCTTTTTATGAAGTGTCCAAATTTTGTATTCTATTTTTTATGAATTTACTTGAGTGACATTGGTTAATAAAATTATATAGGTTTCAGGTGTACAATTCTATAATACACCATCTGTATATTGTATGCTCTGCTCCCACCCAAAGTCAAATCTCCTTTCATTGCCATCTATCTCCTTTTTGATCTTTTCTACCCCTCTAAACCCCTTTTCCTGTGGTAATCATCATACTGTTGTCTGTGTCTTTGAGATTTTTTTTGTACTTAATTCCTTCACCTTTCACATCCAGCTCCACAACCCCTCTGAGAGCAGTCAGTCTGTTCTCTCTGAATCTGTTTCTATTTTGTTTATCAGTTTTTATGTTCGTTAGATTCCACATAAGAATGAAATGATACAGCATTTGTTTTTCTCTAACTGGCTTATTTCATTTAGCATAATGTTCTCCAGGTCCATCCATGTTGTCACAAGGGTGAGATTTCCTTCTTTTTTTCATGGCTGAATGGTATTCCATTATATAAATGTGCCACAGCTTCTTTATCCAATCACCCACTGATGGACACTTGGGTTGCTTCCAAATCTAGGCTATTGTAAATAATGCTACAGTGAACATAGGGGTGCACGTATTCTTTCAAATTAATGTTTCAAGCTTCTTCAGATAAATATCCTGAGATGGAATTGCTGGGTCATAAGGCATCTCTATTTCTAATTTTAAAAATCAAAAAAGTAGATTCCAACTTTTTAAGAAAGATAACTTTGAAATTGGGAGAAGTCAAACTATAAGTGTGATTTAGCCCATAAACTCTATACAAAAAAATATTTGAAATTATTCTAACAATATTTTCAAAAATGTGTATATTATGATTATTATTATTGCCTATCAAAGTTAATTGTATATATTAATATCATATATACCCATATATCCATGATATGACCATTTTCCTTTATTATGAGAATGAAGGAGCTGAGCATAAAGATGTAGATGTTAATTTTAAATACAGGGGTATATATTTATTGGCACACATAGACTATCGAATATGATTTCTAATGGCATTAGACAGCTCCATAAGCCACATATCTTGGGTTTTGCTCTCTCTGATTAGCTTGTCTATCAGAGTCCCTCTAATTACCTAAGACTGATAATTGGCATTCAAAAAGTTAGCAGAATGCACCTGCCGCTTTGACCACTGCTGACCTTCACCATGAACTAACTGAAAAAATCCATGTCAGGTTGCTAATTGAATGAAGCTCTAGACTTATAAATGGCAATGGTTATGATTAGTGTGTAACATACCAGATAATAGTAACGATATAATGTGTGTCTCAATAGACCTCTAGAACTTTAAGGATTCACATTCTAATGAATGGAAGAATAAATGACAACAAGAAAACTTTAAATGAGCAGACAGAGCTCCCCTGCTCCAGTCTCCAAAAGGAGAACTGTTCATTCGGATTTGAAAGGTTGGTGGGTGTTCCCCTGTACCCTTACACTCAATAGCTCCTTAAGGTAGATAGGCCTGTCAGCACTCCTTTCATTTAGAGCTGAGGAGTTATTCTTCATTTGCAGCAGGGAGTGAAGAGTCAAATTGGCCCTGCTGACTGCTGCCTTTCTTAGCAGCCAGTGAATTGCATGTTTCAATGAGGTGCATGCTGAGCATGGCATGTGTATGCGTAGTAGCTTACCAGTTACTTTTCTGATGCATGTTTTCGGAGCTATTACAGTAATGAGATTAGTGATGCACAAGCTGATCATGCTTTCTGGAGACACTACACTTTGTATACAAGTGACAAATATGAAGTGAGCAGCCAGAAAATGCCATTTGGTAAGAAAGCACGAAGTGTGGGTGTTCTGGCTAAGCACACACTGTGTGCAGGACGGAAGAGCTTTTGTGGGCTAGATGAGTCCTGCTGGGCTCTCAGCCTTAGTGCTCTCAGATAAAAGAGAAAGCTTGTCCTGTGTGAAATCTGCTCCCGACTCAAGTCTATCCCATGCTTGTTAGAATATGACGTCTTGTAAATATCTTCAGCAAGACATGTTGCCGAACCTCTAAATGAGAAAAATGAAGCCTTTCATAGCAAATGTATCAGCCCAGTGACCAGCTTACTCGTGAGCAGAAATTGAGCATGTGTCCAGAAATGCAAAGTGAGGCATCAGAATGTGCTGTCAGTCCAGGATATTCTAAATGCAATTGGTGCTTCTGTGATTGAATAGCATCCTGTGGCATGTAAATGGGTTGCACTTCTGGTATTCTTTTCCATAGATTCATATATGTACTGCATAAATGATACTTGAAGGTACTAGTGACTGGAAAACTGCTTAATGGAACTCAAGAGCAGATCTGAGAAATGGCATTGGCCTACCAATACAGCTATTAGAATGGTCACAGATTTGCATCACAGATGCTACATTAACCTTGCAAGTGCATCAACTAATTCCATACAGCCTGGTGTGTTTATGCTGCATCCTGTCAGTAGGTTTGCAAGCTGTCTGCCATAAAACTGAAGTCACGGTGTGGGACTGTTAGGGGTGCAGCATATGTCTACTATGCGCACCCTGCGTGAAAGGTGGAGGGAATGCCCTTTTCTTCCATAGGCTGGGAAATATGTTTTCAGTTTGAGTTAATATCGATGACAAGGAAATTTCAGATTCTGAATTACAAGATTAAGAATATGCATAATAAGCAAAAACTGGGAAGAAATACCATGATTAAGAAAAATACTGTGAGGTCAATGATAATCTTGTCAATCCACAATGCCGAACTTTGTCTTTGTTTTTCAGGATATTGTTTTCACTATATGAGTTTAAATGTGTATCAGTTTTTTAATTTAATAACTGGCAGCTAATTCAAAGTAGGGGTTTATCCAGTATCGGGAGCTAAAAAAAAAGAAGATGGAAAGAAAGAAAAGAAAGGTCATGTCCTTAAAAATCATCTTAGAATATTGCATAAAAATAACTTCCTGGAATTTATACTTGGTATTGTAATTATTGATTCCAAACTAATGAATGGAGGGTTTTTTTTTTTTTTTTTAATAAAAGGCTTCTCTATTCCTTTAATGAAGGTAATTGGGTGAGGAACTGAGTATATACAGAATATATATTTTAGTACGGTGTTGTTCAACTTACCTATTATTCATTTGATCAAAAACTGAGAAATGAGAGATTTTCCACCAAAAAGATATATTAAAATAGTATTTTACTTTCTAATGATTTTGAAAGCAGAATTTAAGGTGGATCATCAAATATTATTTCCACTGATTTCACCTCATTACATTTTCTTTGCTTTGAAATCATACACCTTTTCATATTCTGGCATATACATGTAAAAATATATGCAAACATACTTGATAACATTAGTGTTTAGGATGAAATTGTAACCAATAAACACAAACCAAAATTAAGTGAATATTGCAACCTAACATTTCTAATAATGTAAGCTTAGTTGACATATAGCAGATATTTGTCAACATTTTTGAACAAATCATAAGAGACTCGAGGTGGCTATTATATGTGTAAGAAATTACTCAAAGCTTTATGATGGTTTAGAATATTATAGATGTTTATGACATACACTGACTTGGATGTTTGGCAAAAAATATCATTTTTACTGTTTATGGATATAGATCATTCCCACCATTGGTAAAACTGACAGAGACCACAAACACAGTTTTTGAAATTATCAGAGTGTATTTTAAAACCATTTTTAAATTATTTTATTGTTATTCTATTACATTTATCCCAATTTTCCCCCTTTGCCCTTCTCCACCCATCCCATGTCCCACTCCCACAGTCAATTGCCACATTGTTGTACATGTCTGTGGGTCATTCATACATGTTCTTTGTCCAGTCCATTCCCCTTCTTTCCACCATTATCCCCCTCCCCCCCTCCCCTCTGGTCAATTTCAGTCTGTTCCATGTTTCCATGCCATGTTTTCTATTTAGTTTGTTAGTTTATTTAGTTCATTAGATTCCTCTTATAGGTGAGATAATATGGTATTTGTCTTTCACCATCTGGCTTATTTCACTTAGCATAATATTCTTCAGTTCCATCCACGCTATGGCAAAAGGTAAGAGTTTGCTCTTTCCTTCTGCTACATAGTATTCCGTTGTGTAAATATACCACAGTGTTTTGATCCACTCATTTACTGATGGGCACTTAGACTGTTTGCAGCATTCGGCTATTGTAAATAGCACCACTATGATAATAGGGGTGCCTAAGTTCTTTTGATTTGGTGATTTGGGATACTTAGGGTATCTTCCCAGCAGCAGAATCACTGGGTCAAAAGGCAGTTCCATTTTTACTCTTTTACGAAAATTCTGTACCATTTTCCATGGTGGCTGCACCAATCTGCATTCTCACCAACAGTGTACTAGGGTTCCCTTTTCTCCACAACCTCATCAGCACTTGTTTATATGGAACCAAAAAGACCCCATATAACTGCAGCAATCTTGAGATAGAAAAAACAGAAAAACAAAGTTGGAGGGATCACAATACCCAATATCAAACTATACTACCACACCACAGTTATCAAAACACTCTGGTACTGACATAAGAACAAACACATAGACCAAGGGAACAGAATAGAGAATCCAGAAATAAACCCAAATCTCTACAGTCAGTTAATATTTGACAAAGGGGGCATCAGTGTACAAAGGAGTAAAAATAGCCCCAAAAATGCTGGACCCAAGGAAGCACACACCAAGGGACATCATAATTACATTACCCAAGACTAAAGATAAGGAGAGAATCTTAAAAGCTGCAAGAGGAAAGTAGACAGTTACCAACAAAGAAGTTCCCATAAGACTATCAGTTGATTTCTCAAATGAAACCATGAAGCCAGAAGGGGCCGGAAAGAAGTATTTGAAGTCATGAAAGTCAAGGACCTACATCCAAGATGACTCTATCCAACAAAGCTATCATTTGGAATGCAAGGGCAGATAAAGTGCTTCCCAGATAAGGTCAAGTTAAAGGAGTTCATCATCACCAAACCCTTATTAAATGAAATGTTAAAGTGACTTATTTAAGAAAAATAAGATGATCAAAAATCTGAACAGTAAAATGACAGTAAACTCACAACTATCAACAACTGAACCTTAAAAAAAAAAACAAGAGCAAACTAAGCCAACAGCTAGAACAGGAACATAATCACAGAAATGGAGATCACATGGAGGGTTATCAGTGGGGAAGGGGGGAGAATGAAGGAAAAGGTACAAGGAATAAGAAGCACAAATGGTAGGTACAAAGTAGATAAGGGGAGGTTAAGCATAGTATAGGAAGTGGAGAAAACAAAGAACTTATAGGTATGACCCATGGACATGAACAAGGAGGTAGGGGAATGCTCGTGGGAGGGGGGTGCAGGATGGAGAGGAATAAAGGGGAGAAAAATGGGACAACTGTAATAGCATAATCAATAAAATATTTAAAATAAAAATAATGAAAATAAACTTTTAGGATAAAAAGCAAAACCTCTTTTGTAAAGATTGCTTCAGGAAAAAGTTTATTTCTGAAAAAGTGATAAAATCAACTGGTATATAGTCATATTTCAAGGCTATTAAGTACCTACCACATTAAGAAAAATTTTAAAAGTTATATTATGGCTTTAGGAATATACTTATATAACTTGCATAGAAAATTTTTTAAAAGTAGTTCCCATAATTTTTAAGTTTGAAAGCTTTTTTAAAAGTTGAATGGGTAAAAATAATATTGTTCTTGCAAAGTTTTTGTATATCCATATGCGCTTGTATTATTAATTTTGTTTTCATTGTATACAATAATAATGAAAATAGCCATCATTCTTTAGAACATAGGAATGTAAAACAGTAAGAAAGTCATAGAAAAGAATCCACTTATCATCATGCACCTAGTCAAAAAAAGCAAGGGACCACGATCATCTCCCAGGTCCTAGCTGTTCATAGTCACATCTACATGGGGAAGAGAACAGCACTGATATTCTTAAGTAACCAAAATCTTAGATCAGACACACATGGCCTATAACAGTTCTGTTTCCATTTCAGACCATTTGTGACAAGGGCAGTGAGTGATGTTAGTAAGAGACAGTCCACCGTCAGGCTCAGTGCCCACTGTAGCATTAACTGTAGCATTACTCCACCGCTGACATAATTCACTTAAATCAAACTACATGAGTAAATCTGACATCTACTACGTGTTATAGAAACATGGATTTAGAGCTAACTATAAGGAGAATAGATATCACTTGAATAATCAGAATTGTTACATTTGCACTTTAAAATTTTAATTTGAAGAAGTTTGAAACTATGAAAATATTGTTAATTGTTCTTTTTAAATTTAGCAACTAGTTTGTGTCTACTCAAAACAAAAAGCACTCTTTATTCGGCAAAAAAAAAACCAGTCAAGTTGATGATATCCTATGTGATTAAAAAATAAGTGTTTCATTTCATTATTCAAAACTAAACAAATAAAGTGGCTATACCTACTTGCTACCAATCGATAAAAAAAATAATAATGATAATCAGGCAATTGCCTATGTTTTGGAAATACCTAAATTTCTGACAGGAATAATCAGTTCTTATTTCTAAATATCATGGTATCATAAAAATACATTAAAATGATATGTTTTATATTTTTTTGAAAATTAAAATCTGTTTAATCCACATTAAACAAATTTTTTAAAAACTAATTTCTATTCTTTTGATGGCAACTTGCTTTTTAAGTTTCTTACTTTTCTCTTTACTTTAATATATAAAATGGCATTTCAGACTCTAACTTCTTATTGATTAAAATAATTATAAATTGTCCTGAACTAAAGTTTGTGTATCTCATATTTTTATTTATTCTCATTTGCATTTTATATTTACACATTTTTCTCTATTTTCTGAGAATGTACAACTATACTAAGCTAATAAATTTAAAGGAAATCAGTTATTTGCAACTAGAGTGTAATGTGTGACTATAAGAAAATCATTCTGATATTCTGACTTTATTTATACCACATCAAGTTGTTATGTATGATTGGTCTAAATTGTTTAAGTAAAATATATTCATCTAACTTGATGTTCTAGTTTTCGCTTACCTTTTATGTGTGATTATTTGTTGTTCATTTAGTCTATAAAACTACTTTATGTTTAAAAAAACTTTTTCTGTAAATTTTATTCATTATGATTCTCAAGGGGGTATTTCACTAAAACTGGCAAACTTTTTCCTTTTGGTTTTATGAGTGCAGGCATGTGAACTATCTCATTCAATTCACAAATTCAGAAAAAAATCTACTTTATGTATTTAATCAAGGTGCCTAAAACCGAAGTACATTTCATTTACATTATTCTCAGCTCGTTGGTGTTTGGGCCCTACCTTACAAATTAGTTTATTACAGAGAAACTTTAAAACAGGTATCGCTTCGTGCCGACTTTCTAGCTTTTTCCCTGAGTTCAGACTGACACTGAGGTAAACACGAGGTATTATTGTTAAATACTGATGTGGATGTTAAAATGAAATAGGGCATTGCTCCAAAATGAGGGGAGGAGGGAGAAAGAAAAAGAACCTTCTCTCCAATGCTGCCAGCGAGGCTTTATCTCTATGACACTAACGATAATCCCCTGTGTAATTAACTGTGGAGTGGTTATGCATGCAGCATGCAGCCCATGACAAGCCTCATAGAAAATACATCAGTATTAGCCACAGGTGAATTCGTTTAGAAAGATTAATGACTGCACCTGAATTTTAATGTCTGAAAAGGGATGGAACACTGAATCCTTAATTAAAAAGTTGAATGACTGGTATGGTTTGT
Source organism: Anoura caudifer (assembly GCA_004027475.1). Taxonomy (NCBI): domain Eukaryota; kingdom Metazoa; phylum Chordata; class Mammalia; order Chiroptera; family Phyllostomidae; genus Anoura; species Anoura caudifer. The sequence continues at coordinate 267,467 of PVKU01001392.1, forward strand.
TTAACATCACAAATTTCAGCGGGAGGGTTTTGTATTCAAATGAAGTATGCAAAATGAAACTTTCCTTAGATAGTGTGAAGTAAGGGTGAAAAGCAGAAGTGTTTTATGTGCTTTACTTTATGTAATTCGATACATGGATCAGTTGTTTTGATATGGATCAAATGCAGTATAATTATGGCTCTTTTCTGTTTACAGTAAATGTGAGGCCAAGAATTCTTACAGAACATCAGGGGCATTACCTTCAAACCAAGAGAAAGTTCAAGTGCAGGGTGGCAGGGGGCAGGCAATAAAAGAAATTAGTAATCTTCTTTTCAGAATGGGAAGCGGTTTCTCCTTCATTATTATTTTACAAAGTTTTTTTTTTTTTTTTTTAATGAAAAGCAACCTTGAAAAACAGTTTGGCAATGCCATTCCCAGTAGGGTTTTAACTCTGCTTTGCAAAGTCTTCAACTGAGAAGATTTTTCAATGACAATTTTAATCTCTCTTTTTAGGACTTAGAAGGGGAAAGGGGGGAAGGAAACTTGGGCATGCTTCTATTTATAAGAGAAGAAAATAACTCAGATTAATCACTTGTCCTTGGGGTTAGAATTACTAAAAGCATATATGTCTTATGCAAATATAACCTAAACTATTATTTTGGCCACCATGCTTACAAATTTAAAATTTTTATTATTTTACAATTAATCACAGCAACAGTTAATATGATCTGGAGATTTAACAAAATCTGAGTTGACAAAAAATAAAATCAAATAAAACTAAAATGAAGAAGAAATACATATGTAAAGAAACATCTAACACACCTCTGATCTATTGAGTCAACAATTGCCATACTTAGTGCAGATGCATAACCAAATTACTTTTTCTTTTAAAAAAAAGTTATATTATCACAATGTAAGATTTTTAAAAACGAAACCAAGAATATATTTAGTAGATTTGTATTAACACAGTTTATACAATGGTCTGCATTTTCTGCTTGTTCTTTGCTTTTAATGAGAATTCCACAATAAAATTTTAGAAGATATCAAAGCACATTTAAAATTCCTTTGCCTTTTTTAATTTCTAGGTCAGAATGCTGCTCACATTCATGGCAAAGTAGATTTTGGTGCTCCTCAGCTTTACACATTGCCTGCTGTACCAATTCTTCTGCCAAGTAAGAGCATGGCTCTCAGTTCTGTCCACTTGCCAAGGGAACACATTTTTAATGAAATGTCATTTAGGAGTATTTGTTACTTCCTGTAAAAGCTTCTTTCATGGTTTTGTATGTGTGAAGATAAAAAAAAAAAAATCAGCTTCTTAATGTTGTAGTTGTAACTGTTCCCAGTGCCCAGAACACTAGAGGGGAGAAAGAAACTCCAGTTCTCACAGATGCATCAGATGTTTTTAATAATGGATTGAAAAAGCATGTGCTCCATGTACTGCTAGCATCTCTGAGATTATTGTAAAGCAGGTCTATCACTGCCGATTCACATTAGTTATAATTCCCCGTGCCATAGTGGGAGACAATGTCATTGGCACATGAACTATAAACATTTTTTAGAGATTGGATTTAGTTTTAAAGTAAACACCAACATCTTAGTCTAAAGCCAAAACTGAATCGTAAAGAAATGCTAATGCTTTGGCAGCTCTTGTCTGCTGAATGCAGTTAATCTATTAGGAGTCAATCTGTGGGATAAGGTTTGAGGAGGCTTAAGTATTGGTATTATTAACACCAGTTAAAATAATTTACAGAGGTGTTCATTAAATCTGTCAGCAAAGTGTTGACGGACAAAAATAGTTGAGTCTGGATCTTCCCAGAGTTACTCACATTAAATGTCAGTTAATAATGTCTGTTATAATTTTAGTAAGTAAATGTCTGAAGGTTCAGTATTATAGCTTTCTCCCAGTTGTGCACCTAAATCTTTTTCCAGACTTACCTCAATCCTCATCACTAGAAGTTAAGCATAGTCTCATTGGGTTCATAAGCATTGTTGGAAGAGCCCTTGTAATTTTCTTAAACTCCAGGGGGTCATGTTCAGTCCTAAACCGATTAAATCAAGAAGAATAAGTGACTTTCAAACTTAAAAATTAAAGGATTAAAACCAGAAAAAAATTCAGTTGCCTCTTAAAGATGTTATTGCTATAATTTAAAACAATCATTCAAAATGATTGTTAAAGGGAAAGTTATTTAAAGGAAAATTGGTGTTACTCCTGAAAGACTGTCTTTGAACCAAAATGTGAAATAGGACTAAAATTTATAAGTAATCCTATATATATAAGATCTTGTCCAAAATTCTGGTGATACACAATAAATTCTCACATCTGTGGCATCTTACCCTGTTCATAAACCTGCCATGCAGGGTGCCTTGGTAGAAAAATTTTGAACTGCTTTTCTTCTTGCTGAATGAAGAGATAATATGTTTGTATGTGATTCTCTCTCCCTCTCTCTGCCCCAAAGCACAACACCAGTTTCTGATCTTGCATCTTCATTGTATAAAATTCTTCTAAACATAGTGGAGATCTCTTGTAATATTTATTTGTTCACTAGAAGTTACATTTCTATATTTAATGGTATAATTTAAATATACATTTATATATGTAAACATTAATCATAGGGTTAGTTTAAAAAAAAAAGTATAATCATAGCAAGTTGTCACTTTAACTCTCTATGAAAAATAAGTAGTCCTGAAGGAAGCCAGTACTAATATGCATTGATTATTATACAACAGCCAGTCACTACATAGCAGTTGTCAAATGTTATCTCATTTTGACCTGAAAATAGATTTGTAATGGATTGTATTAATCTCATTTTGTAGAATTAAAAAAAAAAAAAAAAACCTTTGGTTTAAGGGTTGATTTTCATTTAGGTGTTATGCTGTGCTAAACACAGATTTTTTAAATTCAATAATTTGCCATTTCTCCTCCCACTCTTTTAAACTGACTATTAATTACTGGTTAAGAACTATTAAGTCTTAACTCCAAAAATCCTAGAATGTTTGCCTGGAGTTTGTTTAGAGAATTGTTATATAACTTGAGCGCAAACCTGTATCAGCAAAAGCATAAATAAGAAATTACCAAATTATTGGAACTTCTTTTAGGCCCTGACTATGATCAAATTGGATATAAAGTTTGCAGTACTTATAAGCCAATCTTTCACAGGGGCATCTGGAAGATAATGACCTGGCCAGATAGCTCAGTTGATTGAGTGTAATTGCGTGGACCAAAAGGTTGCGGGTTTGATTCCCGGTTGGGCACATACCTAGGTTGCTGCTTTGATCTTTCCTTGGTTTGTGTGCAAGGGTCAACCAATTGATGTCTCTCTCTTTCTCTCTCAAATATATATATATATATATATGTTTTGTTTATTTATAAATATATATATAACATATATTTTTATTTTATATATTATTTAATATATATTATTTAATATTATTATTTATATATTATTATATAATATATATATTATTTAATATATATAATATATTATATATTTATATATTTATTATATTATATTATTTATTATTATTATTATATAATAATAATATATTATTATTTATCTATTTATTAATATTATATATATTAATATATTTATAAATATATTTATATATTTAATAATATACATATATATTATTTAATATATATTAAAACATATATATATGTTTTGTTTATATATGTTTGTTTATAACAAAACATATATATATGTTTTGTTTATTTATTTTTGTTTTGCTTTTAGATTCCACATATAAGTGAAATCACACAATATTTGTTTTTCTCTGTCTGACTTATTTCACTTAACATCATACTCTCTGGGTCCAACTGTGTTATCACAAATGTCAAGATTTCATTCTTTTGTCTACCTGTCTTTTGTTGGACACCTAGGTTGCTCCTATATCTTGCTTAGTGTAAGTAATGCTGTAATGAACATAATGGGGCATATTACAATGGCCTTGTAATATAGTCTGATATCAGGGATTGCGATACCTTGAAATACATTTTACTTTCTCAAGATTGCAGTGGCTATACAGGATCTTTTGTGGTTCCCTATAAATTCTTGGAATATAAGTTGTCTGTAAAATATGCCATTTGTTTCATTGGGACACCCTGCTGCCTTGGCTTAATGAGAGGAGGGAATATAAGGCAAGTCTTAAAAGGGAAATAGAAATTATAGCAGGCAGAAAAAGAGATAACATTTATAGATATGAAGGCACTCCATAATCAACTAACATCTGCTTCTTTGGGTTTGGGTTTTAAAAGATTTCATTGTTTCACTCCAAGCCTCTTTTTCACTCAGAGTCTGAAGTCCTCAGAATACCAGGGAGAATTATTAATGACACTGTTCTTGTAGAGGGATTTCTTTTTATTCCACACTTTGAATGTCTGTAAAATAAAAGTAACTTAATGATTAAGAAGTAAGGAATATGATATTTTTACATGTAAAATGCTTAAGATTATACATAATATACTAAGAGATAATTATACAATAGAGTCTAGGCAGTGGGTATATGGATGTTTGCCGTACAATACTTTCGACTTTTTGGCGTGTTTGAAAATTTTCATAATAAAATGTTGGTGGGAAGGAAGTTTTGAATACAATGAACAAGTACAGTCCAAAAATTCCACATCAAACTAGTAACACATGATTAATGCTGTGAAGGATAGGAATTAACAAGAAACTTTCACTTCCTCCGAATTGTTTGTACAGGGTGGGCAAAATTAGGTTTAATACAATAATTAATAAATAATACTACAAGAATAAATTCTGTGTTTCATGTACTCACAACTGTAAACCCCCTTTTGCCACACCCTGTATTTTATACAAAAGATGGTGTTATTTATCAGGAAACATTACTTCATTTTGTATAAAATAAGATTTACATTAAAATATTATCAGCAAAACAGGAAATAAGACCACTGGACTGCTTGAAAATCCTGTCCCTTTTTGATGAAGCGTGAAAAGGAAAACGATGTTACCCCTGTTGGAGCGGTTCCCTCTCCCACATGTTGTGCTGGAGGAATCGCTGTTCAAGTTTCGTTGGGATCCGAATAATAGAAAAGCCAAAGAACAATCACAAACAGAGTATACCGACACTCTTTCATGCGTAGTACATTGTTGGAAATATGGAAAATATATATTATATATTAAATTTTCCTCTATCCTCAAATTGCATATACTTTAGTGGGAGAAGTAAAACTGACAAAATGACAGAAGTGACAATTTAAAACCAACCTCTCATTAAAAGGAATTTCAAAAAGACTTAAGCAATCAGGCAGAATTAATATGTTTAAGGAAAACTGCAGGAGGAAATATCCCCCAAAACATTTAGATGAAATATAAATATGCAGGATCATACTACATAACCAACTTTTAACCCCCTTTTATATATACAACATGAGCACTTGCACATATGATTAATCATTCTACAAGCTTTCTATTGCTTTTAATTGCTGCCTGGAATTCCATCAAGTGGGCATATCTTATTTTATTTCATCTGTTCTTATTTTGCAGATGATCATGTTTGGTCAGCATTTAATTAGTATTTTCAGTCATGTTAAAGAATATTCTTATATTGAATATTTTGATTTATATAGCCCAAAACACAACTCTTTAATTTTTGTTTTTTTCTTTGCTTTCATTTTGGGGACTGGGATAATGAATGATTTTTATCATCCATTAATCATAGATGATGTATAGCAAAAAGTGCTCTGATTTCAAAAAAAGCCACATATGAAAATCAATTTCTACAAGAGACACGACTGTGAACAAACTCTTCATTTTAAACTAATGGTTTCCCACAAAGTCACTGACTACAAATGTGTTTAAAATACACTTGTATTTATAACATTTTAATTGATATCTTCGTGCATAAAATTGTGTTAAATATTGAGTTCATTTTACTGTAATTTAGATATATATTTTTTAAAGATCAAAGACTTATTTATTTATTTTTATAGATTGATTTTAGAGGGATGGGGAGAGAGAGAAGAACATCAATTTGTTTTTCCACTTATTTATTAATTCATTGGTTAATTCTTGTAGGTGCCCTGACTGGGGATTGATCCCATATCATTGGCATATCAGGATGATGCTCTAACCAACTGAGCTACTCAGTCATGGCTAGATATACTTTTAAAGGTAAAATTAATTGATATGAATACCACAAACTTTATTTTAACTACTTTTTATGCTGATTTTATTAAGAATAAGCTGGTGTACTTTATATCAAAACTATGCTAACAATTATTTTAATAACATCCACAAGCTCAACTATTTAAATCCAGCATATCAGAAACCCAGATATTAAGATATAAGAAAATAAATTATCCTTACAAATGCAGAGATTAAGTATTTTGAAGGTGAAAATTCTTTCTCTAGTAGTATAGGTATTCCATTTCCTCTAAAGATTTACTATTTCTCCAAATGTGGTTGTATGAAAGAGCTGAAGTGTAGCACTTCCTGCAGAACCATCCGTCATTTACCTACATTTACTGTGTTTACAGTCCTCTGTGTATTGCTAAACTTCACTTTTAATAGGAGAAAATAGGCCTTAAACGGGAAGCTGCATTTTGCTGCCGAGCCAGAAGGATTTGTATGCCTCTCCCAGAGCCTGCTTAGAAGCGAGTGGAGCGGCTCTTGACCAAAGGGAATGGTATGAATATTCATATGGCTTATGAGTCACAGAGTTGAGGCCGTATGGTTTTCCCATTTATCAATTACTGCTTCAGGATTATCCAGCCAAAGAGTTGAACTGATTAACAGCGCTCTTTTTGTTTGCTCTGTGCCGAGGTGACACAGCCCAGTGACAACTGTATTATTTCTCGCCTCTTCAGCTGTCCACGCTTGTGCAATAAGCTTAACATCCTGTCACGTTTCATCATGTAGCCTCTTTATTACTGCGCTGTGAAAACTGGTATCGTTGTACATTAGGACGGCTTTTTAAAGTTTAATTTCTCATCACAGTGAAGAACCTGTGGTTACTCTGCCTAACAAGCATGGCTAATCATGCCCATCCTACGTGCTCTCAGGTATGCTTGGCATCTGACTGGAAAATTAAGGTTTTAACAGTTAATGACACAGGCAGTTGAGAAAAGCAGCTGTCGTGAGAAGCTTTGAGGGACTCAGACAAATTCACCTTGATTGACTAATGGAGCATATTTAGTTTGGTTTTGTCCTACACTTGTTTTTCTTTCTCTTTCTCTAGGATCTCCTATTTTAGTAGTTCCTGTTTAAACCATCGCTAGGAGATTTCTTGGAGGACTTCTACTGTTAGTAAAATTAGAGGAAAAACCAACAGTGAATTCTTCAGTGATTTGAGAAATACGCTTTTCAGACGCTCTGTATTCTAAACCTTTTTTGGAAAGGGAAGAGAGTAGTTAATGAAAGACCTGGCCCTGTTTTCCTTCTCCCTACCTCTCTCTATCTGTCCCTCAACCCCCCCAACTTCTCCCTTTGCCTCAGGTTCCCCCTCCTTTGTGTTACTCTCATTAGTATGCAATGGTATGTTTTAATGGGATAGTGTGAAAATAGTCAAAGCCTATTCTCACTTTAAGTGCTGAAGTGGCATTTTTTTCAAGAGAACAATGAAACTGCTCATCCAGTATTTAGTAGTTGAGATTAAGATCCAAACTTTTCCTTTTGCACTGTTAAATATTGATTCCTGCTTTATCCCTTTTTCTGTTTCTTTGTGGTTTAGTTTGCTGTCTTTGACTCGGCTCATCTATTTCCGTTCGTGTGTGTATAAGCATCTCCACGCTTTGTTCTCTTCTTCAGTGATGGGCAGCCAGGTTCAAATCTATAAAAGACTTTTTTTCTTATTTTTGCATTTTGAATTATTTCTGACATTTTCTTTTAAGGTGAATATGAAGGAAATCAGGCTGTCTCCACAATCTACTAAATATCCCAGTGCAGCCTGAATTAGCTGTCATTTAGTTTTTTTCTTTTCTGTTCAACTGCACTGCTAACGGATCGGTTGAAAAGGAGCCAGGGAGAAGAGAGGAGAGAGACTGCTTGGTGCTCTAGTTGTGTAATTTGCCCTAATGTGGGAAAATCTGATTTTCTCTGTGAATCTGGGACTACACAGTAACAAGTTAGTATCTCCCAGCATTTTGAAACCCCTCAAATGGCTTTGGCCGACAAAGAGTGTCTGAGTGTTTGACACATTTACTCTAAAATAAACCTGATACAAATAGATAAATAAATACATTATATAATTTCAGTGGGTGTAATGAAGTCAAGAGTTTGGAAAAAATAAATTAATCTTTCTTTCACTTATAGATTTGTTATAGAGTGTAGGACTCTGTCACATCCAGACAGACTGTGTTAATGCTGTTGAATTTATTCTCTCAACTCCAAGCATATCATTCTGTGCAGGGTATGAGGCTTTGGCTGTCTGGGATTCTGAAAATTCTGTTTGTGAGGCAAGGAACAGTGTCAAATTCTTTGTTCAACATTCTGAACACCAAGTCTCACATTATGAATTCTGTTTTTCTGGTTTCTAAATCCTGAGTGGTTGCATGCAATATACATGTGGGACAGAGATTAGAGAGATTCTGTCTGTATATGTTCTTAGTCCTTCCAAAGCATTTGCTTTATTCAGTGAATGCTACTCAAATACATCCACACTCATTTTTTTTCTGGTAAATGAGTTAACTTGTTTCATTTACATGTTATCAAGTAGATTTTCAACATTACACATAACTCTGAAGCTCTAATATTACATTTCATTTCTGACTTAGATTGCTGTCTTCTTGATCAATGTATGTCCAAAAATGATGATGTATTTATTATCAAAATGGTGAATAAAATACAGGGATAAATAAATAAACACATAAGAACAAAAGAAATAACCAACAGTCTTCAAGGACAGTTTGTTTTACAACAAGGTTGATCTCTTACTTATTCTCATCTCCTTTCTCATACACTTTTCTCTTCCATTAATTTTCTTTGCATATTACAATGCACATACAAAAACATCAAAAACAAGAATCTCATAGCTCTACATTGCCACTTTTATAATTCAAAATTTTGCTAATTGCTATCATTTATTCAACTGCTAAGTAAAAAAATGCATAATGTTCTTAAACTGTCCTGCATGAGGTTTTAGAGAGAAAGTTGCATTGAGCAAACAGCAATGGAAAAAGTTGGCTTAAGATTTTTAAATTGTTCCGGCCAAGATGGAAGTGTAGGTGGACATACTGTGCCTTCTTGCACAATCAAAATTAAGGACAACAAGGATTTAGAAACAAGAAAACAACCAGAACTGAGAGAAAAATTGAACTGCATGAAGGTCTGACAACCATCCATCCATTCATTCAGACTGGTAAGAGGGGCAGGAGGAAGCAGAGTTTGGCAGACTGGGAGCACTTGCAGCTGCTGGCAGACCCCAGCCTGCAGGCTATGTCTGGAAGGCCCCAGGTACACAGTTAGCAGCTGGCAGACCTCAGGTGCAAGGCAGCTGGCTGACCAGGCAGTCCCACATTCTCACACAGATAATCCAGGCAAAAATGGGGAGTGAGACAGACCTCGCAACCCAGGGCCCCAGAGCCTGGAAATAAAACCTAAAAACACTGAGATCCCGCCCCCACATACAGCATCACATCCCAGTGACTGGGCTGCCCCGCCCTGGGGAACATCTAAGACTCTGCCCCTCATAGGTAACAGCCCCGACCAGAACAAAAAAATACAAAAACAAAAACGAAACTGAAATGGCTCAAATGGGAGAACAGATCAAAGCCCCAGAACCAATTCATCAAAGTGACGAAGAGATAGCCAACCTATCAGAGGCACAATTCAAAGCCCTGGTGATCAGGATGCTCACAGAATTGGTTGATTTTGGTCACAAACTAGATGAACAAATAAAGGCTACAATAAGTGAAATGAAGGAATACTCACAGGGAACCAATAGTGATGGGAGAAAAACTGGGACTCAGATGAATGGAGTGGACCAGAAGGAAGAATGAAACAACCAAACAGAAAAGAAGGAAGAAACAAGAATTCAAAAAAATGAGGAGAGGCTTAGGAACCTCCAAGACATCTTTAAATATCCCAACATCTGAATTATAGGGGTATCAGAAGGGGAAGAGGAAGAGCAACAAGTGGAAAACTTATTTGAACAAATAATAAGGGAGAACTTCCCCAATCTTGGACAGGAAATAGACTTCCAGGAAGTCCAGGAAGATCAGAGAGTCCCAAAGAAGGTGGACCCAAGGAGGAACACACCAAGGCACATCATAATTACATTACCCATGATTAAAATGAAGGAGAGAATTCTAGAAGCAGCAAGGGATAAGGGCACAGTCACCTACAAAGGAGATCTCATCAGACTGTCAGCTGATTTCTCAAAAGAGACCTTATAGGCACGAAGGGGCTGGAAAGAAGTATTCCAAGTCATGAAAGTCAAGAACCTACATCCAAGATTGCTCTATCCAGCAAAGCTGTCATTTACAATGGAAGGGAAAGTGCTTCTCAGATAAGGTCAAGTTCAAGGAGTTCATCATCACCAAGCCCTTAGTATATGAAATGTTAAAGGGACTTATCTAAGAAAAAGAAGATAAAAAATATGACAGTAAAAAGACAGCAAACTCAGTTATTAACAACCACATCTAAAACAAAAGCAAATAAGCAAACAGAACAGGAACAGAAACACAGAAATGGAGGTCACATGGAGTGTTAGTAACAGGGGAGTGGGAGGAGGAGAGAGGGGGAAAAGGTAAAGAGAATAAGTAACACAGACAATGGGTAGAAAATAGACAGGGAGAGGGCAAGAATAGTGTGGGAAAAGTAGAAGCTAAAGAACTTATGACACATGGACATGAACTAAAGGGGGGAATATGGGTGGGAGGGGGGTGCAGGGTGGAGGAAAATGATGGGGGAGAAATGGAACAACTCTAATAGCATAATCAATAAAATATAATTTAAAAAAGATTTTTAATTGCCTGTAAACTGTAAATGATGGCAAGTATAAAATCAGCATGAAGCATGAAACCAAATCTCCATTTGTATAAATGCAGTGTGTCTCCCCCCAGCCTTTTAACATAGACTTTATTTTTTAAATCAGTTTTAGGTTTGCAGCAAAATTGAGCAGAGAATACAGAGAATTCACATATACTCCCTATCCCCCCCCACACACAGGCTCCCCCACTATTAACATCACCCCAGAGTGATACATTCCTTTCAATTTACTTTTCTATTTGTTAGTGAAAAGAGATAACTCTCAGGTGTGGAATCCGTTGACACTCTGGGTATAAAAAAAAAATCCCATTTTTAGCTCAGTTTCCAGCCTTGCTGAGGTCCATTATTCTGAACGACAAATTATACTCTGAGTGCTGCTAAATTCATGAAACTAAATGAGTTACTGAGGCCACACTGTGTTCCATGCCTGACACAGAAGGGATACTGGAAGTAACAGCTTGGAAAAGGTGTCAATAGAAGAGCTATTTGGTTTGTAGATGTCAATTGGCAAATGCCTCGCCAGAGATTACACTGGGGATGCTGTCTAGCCATCATTGAGATTTCTCCTTTTTCTGCTATTGACAGTTGCTTCTACCTGTGGGTGGACAGAACTCCAGATGTAATTATTCAACACTCAAGCCCTGCTTCCTCAGTCCGCTTTCTAGTAGAACTATTAACATTGAAGGTCTACAGAGAAATTAAAATGGAAGTTATATCATTTTTGGAAGAAGTAACTAGTTTTTAAACCAAACAAATCCCAATGCAGGAGAACAACAAAATACAGAACAAAGACTTAAGAGCAGACTAACCCATCTGAAAGTGATGGTAATTAGAAATAATACACTCTTGGATAGCCTGAGTTTTTTCAGGCCATCATAAGAGTTTAAACATGCTTTGTCTGTAAAGTCAAATGGGGGAGCTTTCTAATAGCAATTACAGTATGAATGTGGACTTGGAACGTTAAATACAGTGCTGCAGATGCTTACAAAGCCCATGAATCAGTAAGATATCTATCCTGTTTGGTCATCCAGGTAGTGAATATCAAATAGAAAAGCCTTAAGAACCTGGGGTCCATAAGCTTTTATTATATTGGAGACAGATGTACTTTTTAATGAATGAGGACTATGAGTATTGATTGATTCTATCAAAGAGTTCTGGGAACATTAACAGAAAAGAGATCCTCATGATATCATGTCCATCAACGTAATATGCACACATAATCCACATGAGCCATGTATATTTTATAAAATTATTAATGAGAAAAAAGACCCCTTAAGCCTTTGCTCTTTAAGTGATGTAATGATATTCCTCTACCATCCTTTCGGAGCATTGCTTTGAGGCTTTTCCAAGTGGTTGCTGGTTCATGTAACCACTCAGTTTTTCCACCAGCATCTTCCCTGCTTGAAGAATTATCCTAAAGCTTGCAGGTGGTCCTTACTGAGATTCCCCTTTCTCAGTAAGGGGAATCTTACGTTTTGCTTCTACACCCCTTTCCACCTTACCCTAGTCCCACAAACTGTTTACAGAAGAATTATTATTTAAGAGTCTCAAACATCCACAAAGCTCCTGCTTTGCAGAGAACTTGGCAGTGAAATAGAAAAGTTGATGCCATCATCAGATGATTAAAACACATGTGAATGGAGCTTTCTATTTTAAGGTGAACAGTATGTAGTCAAATATAAGCTATTTTTTCACTTCCTGAAACCGCTTTATCATTCAACATTTGTTGTCAGTGTATTTAAGTCATTTCTTATAAGACTAACTTATTTCTACCCATTTTTATCTTAATCATTTTAACTGTTGGATAAGTAAAATCATTTACATGTCCACCCTGACACACCCAAAAAATACTCTATAAATATTTGTTGTATGGATAAATGAGGAGAAGTTTTCCATTCACACTTGGGGTTTTCTTTTCACAAATAAAGTATTTAATTAAGTAAGTATAAAAAAAAGCATGAACAAATCCACATGAATACATACCATAAAATACTTGAGTGCTACTATTTCTTTAAGTATTAGATGTATTTTTTTCTTGCGTGTTTACAAGACAATAACAAGTCTTCTATATCGGCATAATGTTGTCAAATATAACTGCGCATTTAAAAAAGAGCTTTTATTCGCAGCTGTGCTCTGACAGAAAGAAAGGATTGGTGGTTTCGATCTGTGTGCTATATCACCGAAGGCAGACTGTTACTTAGGGCTCATTACGTGTGGTTTGAATGGCTAAGAATAGAAATGTTCAAAGCATAGATATCAATGTCTTAAAAGCCACTCATGTGATAGACAACAACTTCTTCTTTAAGCCACTTAATTTTTTTGTCTTGAAATTAATATTTAATTATCCTTTGGAGCACTTGACATGGTCTTTATGGTTTGAAGATGTACAACAACCACTATACAAACTAATACTAAATTGTGTCTTCAAAACCCATAGAGAGAAGGTGCTACAACTAAATGCTTTAGCATGTAACTGGAGTAATTAACTGTAGTAGACAGATTTAATGCTGTGATGGTTTATTTTAACCAAGTACAAAGGTAGACAGAGGTAGGGCAGCAGAAAAAAAATGATGCAGTGAGGAAGCAAAACAATAAGTAAATAAATAAATGAGTGTTGCCAATGTCAGGAGCAGCGTCTCCCTGATACTTTCTGAACGATCATGTTCAAAGCTGCTTATTCAGGCCTCTACTGGTAAACATGCTTTTTTATAACCTCAACTCACCCGTATTTCACACAAGAGACTTCATGAAAGAGACAGATTTATAATTTTCTGTCACTGGATTCAAGATTACCAATTATTTCTTTATTGAAATTTTTGCATCCTTTACTGGAATAGGTATAGCTTCATAGACCTTTTTTTCTCAGTCACTCAATTTAAATTTATGAAGCCTAACAGTTTTCTCCTGCAGCAACTCAAAAACATTCTATTCAAATTCACCGTACCTCAATCAATGTAATTATTTCCAGGAATAAGCCACAAGTTTGAGAATTTATGTTTTAATAATAAGTCTATATTCTTGGATTATGTAACAATTTTGGGTGAATGAAAATAAAGATTTTCAAGGACAGAATATATGAGAATATATAAAGATCCCTTTGTCGATTAATTGGACATTCATATTTAAAATTTTAACTTTTCTCTGTATGCAAGCCAAGATTTAAAACCTTTCAAACCATATCAGCAGTATACCTTCAGAACAGTAATTATGTGGAGGTTTGCAAAAATAGCAGAGAATTTCAACCCAAATATTACACAGTGAACAGCAAATACAAGGATAGAAAAGTTTATGGAACTGTGTGATCTTTTGGGTCTGAGAGTTTAAGGTCAATACCTACCAAATGATGGATGACATGTGTATTCTACAGGCACTGTTCTCTGTCTTGTTGATCGATTTTTGTCTGTGGTATATTTCTGATTCCTGTGGAATTTGTGAGGACATTAGAAAAATATAACCAGGCGAATTTTCTAAACTATTATCTGAGAAATAGTTAAGACATTGAGAAAAATATCTAAAATAAATCTTTAGAATCTGGCATTTTTTAGAAGGCTGAGAGTCATCCTATTCTACTTGGAAGAGATGAGTGGTGATCCCAAGGAAGAGACTCAGGGTCATGGACACTCTGGCTTCTGAGGACTAGATAAAGGAGCCCCTAGCTCCAAGCAGACAAAGAACCTCCCTTGCCAGGGCATATGGTCTAAGAAGCAGAGAGGAGGCTGGATTTTAATCCTCTCTGGCTACCAGGCACCACTGACAACCTTGAACACCCACATGTCATAGCCCCTGATTAGGTGCCAGGCAGTTGCACAGCGAGGGTTGATAAAGAAAGTGAGACCCACTCACTTTCTGTAAATAAAACAGAAGTAGGAGTCTTCAAAGGCTGAAGAGGCCTGGATTCTCTGGCTTGAATACTATGTGTCTAGCTCAATACTGCTTATATAAGCTATACATTCATGTTCCTAGTTTACATAAACTTCATGTTGATCTTCACAACAACCCTGTGACATAGACAGATCCCAATATGTTTATCCAAATTTTCCCAATAAGGGACAGCAGTTGAGAGAAAGACTAAGTGACTTGCACAAAGTTACACATCAAGTTAAGTAGCATCACAAGTAGAATTCACTTTCCAAATTAAAAAAAGAAAAGGAAAAAAAAAGGGAGGGGAGAGAGAGTACTATTGAGATTCACATGAGACATCAAAAAATTTTGGATTGTGAGAAGATTTTATGAAATCATTATTTTTAACTTTTGCTAAATATTGATGGAAGTAGAGTCCATGGAAGATATTGAGGGGTCATTTACAGCTATGTCAGTATTCTATTTCTAGTTTTCCTTATTTTTCAAAATGTGCAACAACTCACATTAACTTTATGTTTCACAATTTGTTTTGTTCGTGAATGTGTATTTATAGGGGTGTACGTATAATTTGATATTGGGTATAGGAATAACTACAACTCACTGGAGGAAGTTCAAGATAAGGTACAAGAATAAAGATTTTAAAAGATATTTCAGTGAAATTTATAAGTTATTGTAAGAAAGTGCACAAACGATGTTATACAGTCTGTTATGATCATTCTCATCGATATGTACGTCTTCATAGGGCGCTCCTCAACAACTACAACCACAGAACCACAACAAACGGGGAACCGTCTCACACGGAAATGGCAGCCACTTTTGTTCTCCTGTTTTTGTCCAGAATTTTAAAAAATAAAATGAAAATCGCAGGTTACATTAAGTGGCTATTAAAACTACATATTCTCTTAAGATTCCATGAAATAAAAATGTTAAAAATTTTGAGATTTTAGGGTCAGTACAAGAATTGTAAATATTCTCTTTTATGAGTGATGTAAATGGACTACACGTATTGTTGAACAAGTCACATTGCAAATGAGTTGAGATTGTGTGATTCGGTGTTTATGTTTATCCTCAAGGGCATCCTGCTCTTATAGTTTAAAAACATAAATATAACAAACTACAGTATCAGAGACCCTTTATAGAGTCAAATTTAGTGGTGTAAACTCCACGTTGCTAGAATGTCAAAAACACAGTATAACTTAAAGGTAACAAAACAAAACAAAGAAGGCAAAAAGAAGAGTGCATTTTATGTAAAATATTTTGGCTTACAGTATCCTAAAGAGTGCCAAAAAAACTGTCAGATTGTAACATTCATACATTGTTTATGAACATACTAACAGCAAGATCTGGGATTCACAAAACCTGTCCCAGTCCATTTATTTTTCATCAATACTTCTGTCTTTTATGCTATCCATTAAACAATACATTGAAAAGAGGAGACATATAATCAGTGAAGTTTTCAAGATTCATTTTGATGGAAATAAAAGCAAGTAAACTTGCTTATATTCTCCAGTAGTGAACCACACCGTATTGTAATCTAGCTTCATTTAATGCATGATTTTATCCCTTGATAGTGTAGGATACCTTCAAAGAAACAATTTGCAATTACTTTTAAAGTGGAAGAATTTTACATTTCAATTTGCACCTGTTTTCATGGCTTAAGAATATCAGCAATTTTTAAATAGTGCTGAAATGAGACACATACTAATGAAAAAATGACCAACGGAAGAGAAATCTGGATAATAAGAGTCTGAAATGCCAATACACTAGTTTCTATTGCTACATTTCAGTTTTCTTTTTAAGAAGAAATCTTCTTTTACTTTCTTTCTTTCCTTCATAAGATTTAAGAAATCCTCCCAAGGTTTCATGAGCTCCTTTGGTGCCTTTCCATAATGACAACTGCTGGTTATTACTTCAGGTCACTGAGAAATCTTTAGAAGTCACTGAAATTGTGCTCACAGTTATCATACTGAATTTACACTGAAATAGAGCAAATAAATATATATAGGATCAATTTTTACATTCAATTAATTTGTATTTTATTCAAATAATTAACATGAGGCTGAAAATGATCTTGTGAGGCACAATTTGCACATTTGTGTAGCGTGCATTAGTTACCCAGGGTTAAAACACTATCATTATGTCGGATATTCACATGTGAAAGCAGAGCCTAGGAACGAAGCATTTATAGTAAACATCCATATGTTTTAGTAAACACAATTGCATGCTCTCCAGAGTAAGCAAATGTGTGAATTCCTTAAATGGTACTGAAGAATTAAAATAGTCACTCTTTTTATAGCCCTAAAATATTAAAAAAAAAAAAACACTAAGTAATAATGACAAAAATCTATTTGAATTTAATACGTATACACATATTCCTATCACACAAAGCCAAAACTTTGGGTCCTATTATTTCCATATTTTACAGAAGGCTGGCCTTAGAGAACTTAGCAATTTTCAGGTGATGGCCTGACGCGGACACCGGCCAGCAGTGTCTGCATCATTATGGATGAAATAAAACATACACACGGACTATGGAGTCCATATGTTTCCATGGAAGAGGAAGGACGACAGCATGGCTTTTCTCTCAAGGGGATCAAAAGCCGTGGCCTCCGCCTTGACAGGCCTTTATTCTATATCTCCTCACATTACAAGATGGTCCTCACTCACTATCCACAGGTTACAACAAAAGGAGCCAATGCCCCTCATCACATCACAGAAGAAGGATATTAGCAAATGAAAAGGCAAAAGTGGTTGAGCCGGTTACACTGGTCCCTGCAAGGTTTAGCACTTGCAGGGTGAGGGAGTTTTCAGCAAAAAGCAAGTCTCAGAGCAGCCTAGAAATCTGATTACCCACAAGAGAACCTATCTGTGGGCCTGGGTCCTGTGCATCTCTGAGTGGGAGCTGGGCCCACGCCATGCAGAAGGGTCTGCCACAATGGCCGACCTAGTAGAACTTAAGATCTAGTCTGAAAGGACTAGTTAATTATAATAAAGTTCACATTTACAGAGTATTTACCAATTTGAGGCCGTGGACACGTTTCTAAGTGCTTTTCATGCATTGATTCATACGATATACCTTACTTAGTTGATTTCATTATGGTCTTCATTTTACAGATGAGGAAACTGAGACACAGAGTGATGAAATAGCTTGGCAAATGTCACACAGCTAGTAGATGGCAGTAGGAACTTCAAAGTGGCCGTCCTGGCTCTGAAGTGTGTCTTAACCATACTTCGGCTAAGATGCACTTTTGTCAGCCTAAATGGTTTAAATCTGACCTGATTCTGACCATCTTCAAACCCATATCGTATAAATATTTGAAAATATTCAGCGTCACTGGCTTCATAGGCTATGCCTCACTCTCTGCAGTGGCACCATGGGCTTCCCAGTGGTGATCAGAGTGGTGGCACCCTTCCCCTCTTTCAATTAGGGACTTCATTGTCATGAGACCCTTCACATTTTCAGCACTTCCTGACTTCATGACATTGGGGGAAATTTTTGCCCTGCATTAACAGTTTTTCTTTTAAGGTAGTTGTGCCCAGATAAGGTAAATATTTTTTTCAGGCTGTTAGGTCGTCTCTTCGAGCGAGAAAAAAATAGGAAACAAGGGGCATATGAAAACATTATTGTGGTTAAATCAAGAAAAAGGAACTATGTAAATTCCACAGCTTCCAGTGGCCTTCTAGAGCTGTTGCATCCTAGGCTAGGCCTTCAGGAGTTCGGGGCTCAGAAAAAAGGTTCAGGAATGCAATAGTCAGGGCTCGAGGGGCACCCTTGCTGACCTGCTTATGAACAGCATGGTTAGAAGACAGACCACTTCTCTAAACCTTCACCAGATAAGACAGGTTCAGGAAACATCACGAAACCAACTAATTTCAGTATTTCTGGGACTCATTTTTCCTAAGCATGACTACATTTATCACAGCTGTGGGAACAAAATCTCCTAACTCTTGTATATTTTAT
Source organism: Anoura caudifer (assembly GCA_004027475.1). Lineage (NCBI taxonomy): Eukaryota > Metazoa > Chordata > Mammalia > Chiroptera > Phyllostomidae > Anoura > Anoura caudifer. Next base: position 286,214 of record PVKU01001392.1, read on the forward strand.
TCTCTGAAGCAAAGGCCAGAAGAAAGAAAATGGCTGTTTTTACACTAATGGCTAAGTATCTTAAAAGTTACCATCAGAGCTCAATCTCTTTGTCCCCAGGTTGGTTTTCGTCTACAACTTCCAGCTTACGATTGTTGAAATGCATTTTTCAACTAGACTCCCAACTCCCAGCCATTGCTCCTAATATAATTATCATTTCTCAAAACCCAGAAACTTCTCTTTTTCACTGAAATTCTATAATACCTAGAGCACCTTAATGACTCATTAAGATAGGGTACTAACTTTTTTGTTCCCTAGCCAGTCTTTACCACCAAAGAGAAATGTTTCACCAGTGAATATGTACACCCCTGTACATGGACAGCATTGTGTGGCATGTTGACAACTATGGACACAGGCTCATTCACTCATGCACAAATATGAATCAATACTGTGTGTAAGATTTAAAACCTTGCCCACATTTTCTCTAATTTATGAAGCCGGTGTTTGGGTATAACCATTGAGGTTTCCTATTACCATCTCATTACTATTCATATGCTAACTTTAGTAATTAAGCCTTTTGGGGTAGAGGAGGTGTGGGGGGTGTGTGACTGTCAAGGACACAGAATAAGAAGAAATAATGTTAAGAGAAAGTCTTGGTCCAATTTTCTTTCCAAGTGGATTTAGCAGGGCTTCGGGAATTGGGGAAAACTTGAATTGTCACTACTAAGACTTGAGACACTGAAATGCTTTTTTCCCACTGGGACTTCTTCCCTCACCTTTTCTCCCTTCATCCCCTTTAAAATTCATTGTTGTGTTGTAAGTTCCTAAGACAATGTGAAAGTATTGTGCAAACGTTAATAACAATCAGTCATTGCACCCCAGGACCTAAGGGAAATCAACCTCTGTTCCCATTTCTGTTTTCTTTCCCTTCCTCCATGCTCTTTACCAGTCCTCCCCCTGCGATTCCTGGGATTGTTTTTCAACTTGGCCCTGCATTTGGCCACTGACAGTTGTTCATAGTCCTTTTATTTGTGGAGCAAAATTTGGTTTCCAGATCATTATCACAGTTCCTTTAGCATTTAGTATCTGGCTTTTTTCAGACAAGATTTCTGATAATCAAAATTTCTTGCTATTGGGTAGTTTTTAACAAAATAAGCTGGAAGTTATCAGATAATGGGCAGATCTGTCAAAACTGATTTGTCTCTTGTGCTTAAATAAGAGCAAAATAACCATTTGAGTCAACGGCTGAAGAGCATATACTGGCAAATTCATTTAGCCTTAACCATTTATACCTCCAGAAGGGGATGGATTTTACTCCACTTAAATAGATACATTCTTGATGCAAACTCTCATCTTTAGCTATAAATGCATTCACTCATATTAAAGGAGTCCAGGTAACTAGTTTTATCCTATATAATGGAAAGATACTTTACAATATTGTTTTCTACATCAGATGAATTATTCACTCGTTCTTTACATCCCAAAGTGATATTTTTTTATTGCAAAATCCAATCTGTCACTCTCACTAAAATTAGTCTGTTTGCACTTGACCGGAATAATTTTAATATTACTTATTGTTCCAATCATCATTGTGTTGTAAACATTGACTAATAATATTTTCCTCTTATAATTGATGTGTTTGCAAAGCACTTCAAATAGTGCCTGACCTGTAATAAAATCCATATATTCCATCATTAATATTATCTTCTCGCTAAATCCTCACAATAGTAGAAAATATTATGACTCCAATTTACAGATGAAAAATTGAAGCTATAAAGTTAGGTGACTTGTCAATAATCACACAACTAGTTATTAGCACAGACAGAGCTTAACTGCAGACCTGCTGACTTTAAGTGAAGCATGTAGAAGATTCCTCAGATCTTGAATATCTTTTCCATTTATTTGTCTTTGTACATCTGGTAACTTTCAGAAGAAAAATATTTAAAACTCATCACTAAATTTCCCCATTATAAAGAAGAAAAATGAGAAGAAACAAAGATTTGTGTGTTTAGCAAAGGTAGTACGATTCTATCCAAACTATCGGGTAAACTATTTGATCATAGCAAAGACTCCATAATCCATATACTCTACCTGAGCACTTCTTCTAAAGGCAAATTAATTCAGTGATCACAATAAAGTGTCATTGCTTAAGCAAACTGAGGGATGAAGGAGGGAAATTATGTAGACATCTGTTTCAGCAGTGGGGGGTAAAGATAATTCATATGCAAATCACAGTATATTGGGATTCAATGCTTTGGGGATAATAAAATCTAAAAATACTATTAGATCAAATATGTACTCTGCAAGTTTAGTGGAACATCCCATAAGAAACTAAAATGGTAACAATTAAGCTAAACTAAAAATTAATTTATAATTAAAAGCAAGGATGACAGCAATTAAAATCCTGTCCAACTCAAGATAACATTTCTGGTTTGTCTATAAGAAATTGTCCTTCCCTAAAACTGAGGAAGTATTGTCAAGCATTGTCAACACTTCCGAGTATAAAACTGAATCAGTCTTCATTAAGCTCCAGAAAATTGATATTTCTGGTATATAAATACCAAATGTTAATATCATATGTCCCTAGTAAAACAGAACAAAACAAAAACCTCTCAATTATTTAAAAAAAAGATAAGATAGATTCTGTGGCATAAAACCTGACTTTTTTTTTTTAAGAATGAAAGACCACCTGTGTACATTTCAATCAGTTTGAGGCTCTTTAGGAGGTCTCTATAGCCCACCAATGTGTCAGAGAAAATTCTTGGAGAATCACTGTGTTAAAAAATATTTATGCTCATCTCAAAGGGAGTACTATTACACTTTCTTCCAAACAATAGAAATTGTTTTATGTCTCAGAACTGCTCTGGGCTTTCAGATGAACCCAAGAGGATACCATATCTTTCTATCCAACTTGGAAAAGATTTGTCTTGCACCCTAACTTCTCTCCCAGCTTTGCATTTCTCAGTTGGTAAAACATCATTCACATGACTATTCCTGCACCGAACCTCATTTTCTTCCTCACTTGAGCAACCACTGTCACCCCAACCTCCAAGTGTCTCTCAAAGTTTTTCTCTCCCAAGTCAGTTCAAGCCCTCATGCCTTCAGATAGCCATGATAGCTGCTTGATTAGTCCTTCTATTTCCATTTGTGTCTCCCTACTCTCTGTGCTCTGCAGAGTGCTCTTTCCAAAATGAAAATCAAATGATAACACTTTGATGTATCCCTACCAACCATGGCTTCTCAAGACACAGAAACCCAACATCCTTCCCATTGGGCTCATCTCCTACCCCCGTCTCCCCACTCCTACTCCCCTCTCCCCACTCCTACCCCTCCTCTCCTTGTTCCCTCAGGTTAGGTAGTCACATGGCCTCCTTACTGTTCCTAGAAAGAACCAGAAATGTTCCCACTACAGGGTCTTTACCCTTGGAATTTTCTCTGCCTGGAATTCTTTCCCAGGAACTTTTACATGGCTTGCTCCTTTGCTGAATTTGTGTGTCATTCTGATGTCACTTACTCAGAGATCTCTTCACTAAACAGCCTGTCCAAAATGTGTATTCTCATTCTTTCTCCCTTCACTTTGCTTCATGTTTTTCTACCTAGTCTTTATCACCATATAACATTATGGTATATATTCAAATGTTTAAATATAAATTGCCTGTCTCCTCCACTACAATGTAAGTTCAATGAGACAGAGACTTTTTCCTTTATCTCCGAATCCCCAGTTTCTGAAACAGTTGCTCATATATAGAGCATGTTCAGTACATATTTCTTAAGTGAACTAATGTCTATATTTTTGTCTACACTTAGATCATTATTGGGATCAATTTAGAAAACTGCCTCATGCCGCATTGAGGTAGTATATTACTGGAGAGTTTCTCTAGAATTCTTACTCATTTGCAGTGTACCTGATGTTTTTATAAGCTCCCTGAGACCCAGGAACCATATTCCAAGCTAGGGTGAAAGCAGGGCAGATTTCAGCTTTCCCATTCATTGCTAGCTAGACATTTAACATTCCAGAATTAATCTCTTGTTTTGGGGGGTGGGGAAACTGTGTCCTCACAATCACCCCACCCGAGTCTGACTCTCAGAGATCTTAAACACCCAAACCACAAACCACATGCCTCCGTTCAAAACTCTGAGCGATAACAATTGTAACCATTACTCCCCCCAACTTTGCTGCTTCTAGGAAAGAAAAAAAAAATATTTCAGAGCCTCAAACTTTAACAATCCTCTGCTTCCCCCACCCCCAGGACATTTTGACTTGCTAGCTAGAAGGACTGCAAATTGGTACTGAAGTATATTTTAAGTTAGCTATATATATTTCAATAGGAGAAATATTAAAAGGCACATCCTGGGAATATCATGCAAATCCAATCCAATTAGGAACATTTTCAACTTTTCAAATTAGAAAAGGTTGGATTTTTACAGACCTATAGCTACAGTTATAATTATTTTGAAAATACTTGAATAACTAACATAGTATGATATAATAATTGAAAACAGGATGTATGAAAAATTGATATTTTATGTTTTCACATTAGTGATGAAAATAAAGAAAATAATATGAACTATAAGGCCATTTGACAGACAATGTTACAAGTGCTTTGTAATCACTCTGTTTAAATGTGAGGCAGGTAGCGTTGCCTCTTGCATGGATTATTGCCGTAGCTTCCTAACTGGTCTATCTGCTACTACCCTTGACCCTTATAATCTGTTTTCAGTAAGCCTGCCCAAAGATGATTTAAGGAATAAGTCACGTCATATCACTTTTATGCTCAAAATTCTTTGATGGTTTTCGACTTCTCTTAGAGTAACATGTAAAGTCTTTACATGTCCTATTAGGTCCTTCACAAGGGCCCCCAGGGCCTCCCTGGTGTCTTCTTCTCCCTTCATGATGGTTTAATGTTGCTCCTGAAACCATCTGGACAGGCTCCTTCCCCTGGGCCTTTTCACTGGCTATCCCCTCCACCTGGAACACGTCCCAGATTTTTGCATCACTGCTTACTTTTCTGTCTTCAGGTCTTTGTTCACATGTCATCTTCTCATTGACACCTTTTCTAACCACACAATTTAAAATTGCAGTCCTCCACCCAACATTCTTCTTTTCCCAGACTTTTTCTGTAATAGTACTTATCACTAACCCACAGTTATGCACATTTACCCACTAATTTGTTTACAGCCTCTATCCACTAGAATAGCATGTAAGCTCCATTGGAGACCTCTGTTTCTTTTTTGCTCTGTTTTATTCACACCTCCATTCCAAGACCTTTAGAATAGTCTCTAGTACATAAATGCCAATAGACGTTTGTTTTTTAAATAAATAGATTAAATAACAATGAGATATCATTACCTATCGATTAGAATGGATAATCCAAAACACTAACATGAAAGCACCAAATGTTGACAAAGATGTGAAGCAGCAAAAATTGTCACGTATTGTTTGTGAGAATGAAAATTGTATATTCACTTTGGAAAACAGTTTAGCACTTTATAACAAAATTAAACATTATCTTACAACATGATCCAGCAATTGTGTTTTACTCAATGAGTTGAAAACATGTCCACACAAAAACTATACCAAAATGTTTATAATAGCTCTAATCGTGATCCTTAGAAATTAGAAGCAACCAAGCTATGATAGGTGAATGAATAAACCAACTGCAGCACATCTGTGCAAAGAGATATTATTCCATGATAAAAAAATGAGTTTTCAAATCACAAAACATCATAGAGCAACCTTAAAATATATGTTACTAGTGAATGAAGCAAGTTTGAAAAGGCTATATGCTATATAATTCCAACTACTTGACATTCTGGGAAGGGCAAAATTTGTAGACAATAAAAGACCAGTGGCTTTGAGATAGGCAGGCTGGGATGAATAGGTGGAACACAGAACATTTTAGGACCGTGAAACTATTCTGAATGATACTGTATTGGTAAATAGATGACATTAGGCATCTGTCAAAACTCATAGAGCTGTATACACAAAAAGTAAATCCTCGTATAAACTATGGGCTTTAGTTAATAATGTTTACAAAATGAGAGCAAATGTAAAATAAGGGGGTTGGGGTGAGAAATACGTGGGCTCTCTCTGTACTAATTTGGTACTAAATAAGTATATTAACTTTTCTAATCATTTCAAAATCATTCTGATGTAGTTTCTGTTCTTAACTTCTGGGGAAACTGACTCACCAAAGACAGGTGACTTTTGCCTCAGCTCATACAGCTAGTTCCTGGGAGCTATAGGTGTGGAACTGAGAATGGACCATCCCCAGAAGCAGTACTCTCCATTGTACTCTCACCAAAGGCATTAAATTTACAAAGGAAATACAGTGATGAGTGAAGAGCTATAATAAGACACCCAGGCCTACGCATATTTCTCCTATACTTCCTACCATGTATGTGCAGATGACCCTTGCCTTGCGGTCAGAGAGTGGAGGCCTCTGTATGTTGTAGCTGCGCTAAGAACAAAACTACTATTCAAAGGGGAAGCCTAAGAGTTTGAGAGTTTTGTTTGTTGCCCTTGTTTATTATCTTTGCTGTTGCCTTTGAAAACAATTTGATCACTGTTGACATACAGTCTTTTGGTGATAAATATGAATCTTTTGTGAATTAATGCATAGATCTCAGCATAGTTAGACTCAGAGACACATCGTTTTCTATTTCACTTTTTAATCCATTTGTCAGGCTCCTGTGTGTGTGCTATGGAGGGAAAGATGGGTTGTCTAATTTTTGTACAGGATTTTTCAATAAACCTGAGGTGGCACTGACATAAAACTAGAGATATGGCAGGACAAGTCATTGAGTATGAAATGGCAAATTCTGGCCAACTGATGGGCCCCCAGGCACGTGAGCAAGAGCTTTATGGTTTCCTTTTTTTGAGTAGTTTCTAGATATTCTCTTATAATGACAATCCTTCTCCAAGTCTGGATCTTCAAAATGACCTTTCCCCACCATGCCTAAAATAAAAATTTAACTCCATTCCTGCCTTTAGCAATAATAAAACAACCATAATATTCACCCTTTCCAGGTTACAAAGTCCATAATGGAATATCATAACTTTTCTCAAAAGTATAATGTCTATCCAATTAACCTTGAATGTGTTTTAAGAAAGCTCACAAAAGATAATTACATTGTTGTCAAAAAGTATGACTCATCAGGTATAAAAGATTAACATTTATCACATTACACTAGTGAAACCTATTGTAAGAGATATAAAAATAAATAAGTAGAAAAATAGTAAAGTCATTGCATGCAAAAAATACAACCAAATGAACCAAAATGGGTAGAAAATACATTAAACACAATAAATACATACATACATTTTCTGTATTTAACATAGTAATATATTTCACATATAGACATTATTCTTGCCAAATACTTATTCAAGAAATAACAGATAAAATAAAATGCTTTTCTTGTCCCTTTGTGGTGTCACAAGGTTATTCTATGAACAGGTTACTGCTGTATCCCCTTACTAAAAGTCAAAGCCTTTAAGGTGCAGTTCTTGGTAGAAATAGGATGGAAAGCCTTTCAACCTTATAGAAATGGAGGAAATTGCTAAAGAAAGGGAAAAAAGCCCCCTTGACAGATAAGCAATAGCTATGCTTACACAGTAATTTATGGTAATATCAGAAAGCTTTTGATAAAATTTCACACATATTGCAGGGTAGGACACTGGAGAAGATAAAGGACTCAAAGAGATAAGCGAAAATTAAACCATTTATAAGAGGGGGAAGTATCTTGTAAAAAAATGGCAATTGGTTTTGATAGTCATAACAATTTATGTATGTTAGGCACTTGCTGTCTATAAAAGTGTCAGCCTAACATTTCCCCAATTGCTACAAAAAGTCTTTTTTTGAGAACAATAAATATGAGAAGCTTACAGTACTATTATAATGCAACACCCAGTCCTGTTTGTGAGCTAAATTTCTGCCATTTGAATAATTTAGGCCTTTTAAATTCTTGCCTTTATTTTATTTGATAGCAAATCAATTTTCTAATAAAATAATTTTGCCACTCCGGTGTTATAATGAAAAAGCTATTTAAAATATATTTCTAATAAATACCAAAAGTACTTTCATACTAGATATGCAGTAAATAAATGAAGGAATATTCACATGAGTTGCTACTTTTTTACTTGTTATCTGAAAAATAGTGAGCCTTAACTTACATTTTTTTCATCAACCCCTGAGGACCTTACTAAGGTCAAAGTTTGAATGTAAATATATTTGCCATTCTACAGAAATTTGTATGTTGAATATAAAGTAATATTAGGAGTTCTGATTTCACTTTCTATATTAAAAATGTAAATTGGCATCAATGAAGAGTTTTTAAAGGCATTTTTAAAATATTTTTCAATGACCATTTTTAATCAAGTGGCTCTGCCTTCCTCTGAACTTCATTGAATCTTTTGCTCCTTGTTACGTACTTGAGTTTTCAACTCACAGTCTCTGCTCACAACCATTATGGACATCTTCACTTGAGGAAACATGAAAAGTTTTGTCATTCATTAGAAGCACATTATGAGGACTCTGTTACTTGTTTTAAAAGAACGCTAAAAGGAAATTTTGGAAGAAGACATGCCAGGCTTGTCTCTGTTCTCCCTAACAAATTTCTCCTGAGGCAAAGCTTTAATGAGAAATTCTGGAAATGTCTTAGACAATATGTGTCATTGACCGGAATGGCTGGCCCTTTCAAGCTGGCTGATGCTATTCAATAAAGATACTATCAGAATATGAAGTAACTGGTTTAAGTTTCTAAAGTATTTTGAGGAAATATTTTGTGAGAGTAGGAAGCGTGTTTTAATGCCATTCACATGTTTCCCTGAGAAGGAAAGCTGATCCGCAGGGACATTGAAAGCATTACAGACTAATTTCACTGCAATTTCAGGGTGAGGAGGAAGGCTGGGAGAACCAGGGGTTTGGTGAGGGTTCAAGAACACGGAGGTGGACAATGTGGACCCACTGGAAATTCACTAAGTGCTGGAGCCAGCTCCAGAAGGTTCATGTTCTCAGCCTTTACGGCAATTGCAGCTCTCTTGAAAATTTACACTGTCATTTTATTTATAGCAGATGTCTCTTAAAGCAAACACTTTTACTTTATACTATACAAATCTTACATGAAATTGCAAACATAATGTGGAGTTTGGGTCATGCTGCAGAAATCTACAGTATTTTCTATAATGGATTATGAGCAAAGAGAAGAAAACTGATACTGATCTAAGGCTGAAGGATAAAGGGTAATCGAAACAAGGCTTCTGCAGATGCTTTTATGAAACTTGTTTTAAAAGAAAAAGGCAAAGGTTGAAACTGTGGATTAAACCAACTAAATTAAATCATCTTGTATTCAAAATACATTCCTCACTTCAGAATGAAATGACCAGAAGCCAGCATGAACCTTAAGAAAGGCACTCAGTTGCTTGGATAATACCATTGTCTAGGCTATAAAAAAAAGGGGGGGGTAAAGTTTAACTTGGAATTTTTCTGAGTAAAACTTGTATTTGTTTCTTGTGTATACCCAATGAAAAAGAGAATCTAAAAATGCATTTGATTTTTCTAGCTAGTTCTTCATCGCAGTTCTCTTGTAACTCAATTCTGAGTGTAGTAAATTAAATGTATGTTCCATAGCTGCTCAACAATTGCTGAGCTGCCTGATAAAGAAGTTGTATCATCTGAAATTCACCTCTTAAAATAAAAATATAATGTACAATTAAAGGAGAAAGTAAGTTCTGTCCAGAAAATTGCACCAAAAATGCATATAAATAGAAAGAAAACAAGAGATATTACAATGTTCAAAAGTGAATGTCAGAAACTTTAATTCTCCAAGAAATCCAAGAAATAGTTCATCCAGCTACAAATACATACTTCTGCATTTGTTTTCCTAATTAGCAGAATTTAAAAATAGAGTATTGTGTAAATTTTGGACATTGAAATACATTTACGTAAAAGCTGTATTACCGAGAATTGGCTGTTCAGTATGCATGGTTTGCAACAATACACATTTCAAAAAGGAAGTCATTAAAGTAATGTGGTTGTTATGGGTTGACAGGCCTTTGTGAGAGTTTAACCAATACAATAGCATAATCTCTCTGGACTTGAAAAACACAAGTCCATGACAAGGATGTGAGGTTGATGGACTTTGTAATCATATATTTTTTACTTATATAATAAATGTATCATCTCAAGGACATTATTCAAAATGACCCCACTGTGTTACAGTGGTGGGTATTCCTATGCTACTTTACATTATTGTCTCAGAAAATGTTTACATTCTTTAGTCTGCTCTTGGTGTTTCAGTGGGTTCCTTAGCATTATAATTCTGTTCACACATGAAAGTTAACAGATCGCTAACTTTTACAAATGTATTGTGGCACCACTGACATACCTTTTATTGCAGTAAAATGTATGACAAATTTTCCGTATGATGGAAGAACATGATTTCATATTAAATTCCGATGATAAAGACCTATTTCTCTATTTGTACTTCTCAGTGTTCGGGATATAGTAACAATGGGCAATGCTTCCTCTTTCATGACATCAATAAAATCCACTTCATATTTATGGGCCCAAAGTTTCAGCAAATATTTCTTAAGCAGAACCGTAAAACAGTGCAAAAAATGTTCAGAATTCAGCTCACTGCTCACCTTGGTGATCAAAACAGACAAACATTCACTGGTGAGATGTAATGAGAAGCAGAAAGAGGAAGCCACAAAAAAGCCTAGACACTGAGTGTTGCCATGAAGGTGTATAAAAGCTCAAGCAAAAGTTTCTCACATGTAAGTGTCAGGATAATGGTAGGTCCCTCTGACAGACACTTAAAAGAAAGAATAAAGCCTATTATAGTAACTTTATGGAGTTATAAAAACACTTCACTTTTCATGGAACCACAGACTTATAAAATGTTTCTGACATTCCATCAAAAAAATTGGTATTATGACATTGTCATAATATACAATCATATAGTCAAGGAATGATTGGAAGTAAATCCATAATAGCAGATTTAAAAAATAAACTTCACATTGCATTCCAGACATGTTTTTTCATCCTTCTTCCCTGAGATTAAATGATCAAGAGAAAGATAGACAGTAAAGCACATTGCTTCTGCCGATCTCTTCTGCAGTCTCTTGGAAAAGATGAGAATTCTTGTTGGTCCATATTTTTTTCTTTTTTTAGGTTTTGGATGGTGAAGTGCCTCAATTCACGCTGTATGAGGACCTAAAGTATCTAATATTATACTGAACACTTCTCCAAATTTACCTCCTCCGGAGAAATGTATTCCTTAAATTTGTCAGTCTTTAAGATTCTTGAGGATCTGTTGGACCTAAGTCTTCACCCATTGCCTCCTCTGCCTGGCACTAGAGACCGTCCTACACTGTTTAGGGAGTAGGCCTTTGATCATAAGATTACTTGAAATCAGACAAAAGCCTAACATATAGCGTAGCCAGCATTTACATAAATATGCCTCTCTACCCCTCCAAAAAAAGGATCATGTGGCTTTACTTTTATTTAATTTATTTATTCTTTTAATTTATTTTTATAAAATCCTCACTCATTTGCCTAAGCCTTTGGGCATATGTGCCTAACAAAAAACATTACTTAGCATAAATAATGTGTATTAACTGTGTCTATTAGGATCTCCAAAAAAATCCATCAAAATGACTTATTTTACAGCCTGAAATCTCAATTGAAAATCTATTAGCAAAATAATTCTATTAAATTGTCTGATATTTCTAACATCAATTAATTACATTTATATCCAGTTCTATAGTGTAATGACTTTGTAATATTAATTTGGATCTTAATTTAGGAAGAGAATTTGTAAGTCTGACTCAAGTTTTAGTGTTTAATGGTTTTTCCACATTTAGGCCATGTCCACACATTAGACTTTTTCCATATTTTTTAACTAAAACATTGGCTATTTCTAACCATATCTTAGATGATATTTTTTCTGAGTAGGCCAACTTAATTGGTTTTATAGAGTTAAAAAGGAAAAAAAGCCTCAGTAAAATAGACAAACTAAAATTAATACAAAATAATGTTTCATTTTGTCCATGCACTCTTCACTTTTGGCCATATGATTAGTAAATTATGTTCACAAATATTGGAATTGAAGTTTTCTATTGCTGTAGATAGAGAAATCTAATAATCTGATTTTACAATAGAATATGCCTTACCTGATATTAGTTGACAAAACCAACTACCATGTCTTACTGAGTCAGCACTGAATTGGCCTTCCATCTAGTCAACCAGCTTGACATCCGGTCATTTCACCTCAGAAAGTAAACTGGCTCCAAGATGACCTGGGTCTGAATCTCAGCTGCTTTCTGTGGAAGCTGTGTGCCTCTCTGTGATTCTCGTTTCTTCACTTGTAAGACAAAGACTGACAATGAAATGAGGTAATGGGTGCAAAGTGCTTAGAACAGAAGTCTCACACAAGTAATCTATAAATGTTGGCTGTAATTCTAATCATTATTATGATTCAACCTAATGTATTAGGTAGGCCAAAAAGCCCATTTAGTTGTACCATAAAATAAAAGACACATTTTTCATTTTCACCAATAACTTTATTGATTTGGATATTTTCAGTATGTTGGCTATCTCTTGCTATTGGCTTCTAGTGGGTAGAGGCCAGGGCTGCTGCTAAACGTCTTCTAATGCATAAGACAGCCCCACAGCAAGGAATTATTCAGTCAAAATATCAATAGTACAAAGAAACTCTGCAAGCCACTTTGACACATTCCACCAGTCACAGCACCTTCTCCATATAGTGCATAAGTCTTCTTTTTTATTTCAGTTGTGTTTTTACCTTTCTTGAAATAATAAGAATAATATACTGAAAATGTTGCATTACCTTTTTCCATCTTCAATATTAAAATGACTGCACAAAATTCACCCATTTTGATAAGTTTTTTTAAATGAACACTAATATGACAGCTGTCACAGTACAATCTAACAAAATTGTTTTCAATGAAGTTAAAGACAACTAAGCAGTACTAGAGCCATCATACGGAAAACTAAACAATCTTCTTGGCCAACCCAAAAGTTAGTTATTCAAGTTTTGTACCTTTAACATATTTCACTCCTTTCTTGAGATGATCTCCTGTTTCTGTCTTATCTTTGTCGATGTAATTTTCACTTCATGGCTAGGCTGCGCACCACTCCACGGTGATCTCTTTCTTCTTGGAACACATGTTGATTTTTTAATTTTTAAAATTTTCCCCAGTTCCTTTCTTTTTTCTTTTTTTTTTTAAAGATTTTATCAATATGTTTTTAGAGAGAGGGAAGGAAGGGAGAAAAAGAAGGAAACATCAATGTGTGATTGTCTCTCATGCACCCTCAGCTGGGGACCTGACCCACAACCCAGACATGTGCCCTGACTGGGAATCACACCAGAGACTCTTTGATTCACTAGCCCATGTTTATCCACTGAGCAATGCCAGCTGGAGCTTTTTCTTTCTTTCTTTCTTTTTTTAGAAAGAGGAGAAGGGAGAGAGAAAAAACAGGGAAGAAACATCAATATGAGAGAGAAACATCAGTCGGTTGCTTCTTGTATGCACCCCAACCAGGGACCGAAACCACAATGAAGGCATGTCCCCCCACCAGGAATACAGCAGGCGACCCTGCGCTTTGCAGAAAGACACTCAAATAACTGAGCCGCACTGGCCAGGGCTCATGTTGACTCTATCTCAAATCACGGTGGAAGATGTGTTGTTTCCTAAATATTGCTTACACTCACAAGAAAAGAAAAGGTAAATACAAGTTCCTTGAAGAAGGAAGAATAGTACACTTTCTGTATTTCTTGTGCCTAGATTTGACAAGTACTACATGCTTTACAAACATATCACAATTAATGATACACAGAATCCAAAGAATTGACTAGTCCCTGGTTATGATGTCTTTATTTTTCTGATCAAGTTAGACAACCATATTGTTTCAACAGAGATCTAGTTTGGTTTGGTTTTGTTTTGGCTAAAAACAAAACCAAACAAAACAAAACAAAACAAAAACCCTCATGCTCCTTTAATGGTGATCCCACATCTGTCTTTAGATTATAGAACACATTTTCATATACTAAAATACTTTGGATTGAGTCCAACAAAGCCAAAGATTGTGCATTTTTCCAAAACAGGTTATATGTTTTCATGTTGCATTACAGAATATAAATATAGATTCTTGGATATGTCTTATCAGGCTCCTTCAGTTCTCTGAAGACAAAAGAAATATGTCCACTATTACTGACACAGGTAAGGGTTACAACTCTAGATCATAGTGTTTATATACATATAATTCTCATTGTCAACAATGGGAGTTTCAAGTATTTAAGATTTATACTTGTATGTGGATTTCATTTGATCCCATTGGGTAAGTGGCTTAAATGAAGGAGAGGTAGTTAAATGATTAGATGCCCACAAGATGATTTTTTAAAAATTCTTAATTGCCTTCTCTTAGTAAAAATATCTGCTTATTTATTAAAATGAAACCCCCCAAAATCTTATTTTATTGCTTATTTTGTTTTGTTACTTTGCTGAAAACATAGTTCTTTTATAGTTATCATTTCTTCCTTCTCATCATAAACAAGAATTCTTTAATTCTTGCTCTGCATTACAAAAGATTCAATAAAGTCTGCTTTGCATTTCAAATTCAGCTCTTTTTTTAGAAGGACATCACATTCAATGGCAATTACATCGTTAATCTCTAACACTGACAGTGGGAAGCCAAGCTCAAGTTCATTCTGACTGAAGCCTAAAGGTGCAGGGTCATCCAATATTCCTCTTTCTCACTAATAGTGATTTTGTACGGGGTAAAATCTTCATTTTATTTTTATTAACCAATATATGTTTATTTAAGCCATCTGTTTTTGTTAGATATTTCATATTATTTGTCTCCTCCATTCATTAAGAAATCTTTATCTTGTTACTTTTGCTGGAAACAGAGGATATATCCAGTGTTATTGACCACAGCAATATTTTTGCTGTTCCTTTTTTCTTGTAGAAATATTACTTGGGGAAATTATTTTCATAGAAGTTTGGGAAGATATTCATCTAGTTTGTTGTTGTTATTTAAACAATTGAAATTAAAAAATTAAGTAGTCACATAAAGTATATATGTCAGTGCATGTGTGTATAAATGGTACATATAAATATTTTGACATATAGTGCCATGGATAAAGATAAAAGTAGCTCTTAAATAAATGCTCTGTGAATTAATCATTGCTATATAATTTTTGTGCTGTATTCTGTATAATTTTTACTGTACCTTCAAAGATATCACAATTACAGTCAATTATACTCTATATAGTTTTTCTTCTACTTTCAAAGACTAGTGACAATTATAATGCATTATATTACAGAAACTATACACAGTTACAAAAATTATATTTCTAATAATTAATATATTTTGCTGACTCTGTAAGAAATAAACATAAATTTACAAAGAATTCATTATAACAATTTAGTATTGATTAATAAAGTGACTATAAAATATTGTGAGGTGCACATAATATAACCAACAAATGGAAACTAAAAAGAGAAATTTGTTAAAGGATGTTAATATAAATCTAATTATTTGTGTTAGATGTCAGCAAAATTATGTGTAGAGATTTTAATGTATGAAATTTTCTAATTTTTAACTTATCAAATTATTTGAAATCATTTTATTTAAATCACAAATTTAAGGTGTTCATTATTTTTAAATTTTAAATTTTCAACAAGTTATATACTTGCATTAAAATTTTATCTTAAAAAGCATAAAGGTAAGGTTAAGTTGAGAAGTACAACCAGATCACGAAAACAAAAAATATAATGTCATTTCTGTATTTTTAAATCCCTATATCTGCTTTGACTGCATGAACCTTCTAGTCAACCCAAACATCCAATATGTTCACATATTGTATCAATGATAAAACAGTTACTCAATAAACAATTGTTAAATTAGAGTTTTTGCTAACCAGTGTGTCTCAGTTGGTTGGGTGACATCCCACAAAGCAAAGGTTCCAGAAGTTGATGCCTCATCAGGGCTTGTAGATTCGGTCCCCAGTTGGGGCACATACAAAAGGCAAGATGGATGTTTCTCTCTCACTCCAATGTTTCTCTCTCTCTCTCTTTCTCCATCCCTTTCCTTCTCTCTAAAAAATGATTTAAGAAATAAGTAAAATTTAAAAAAAATTAAAAAGTAAATAAAGAGCAGATCTTTTTTAAAAAATTAGATTAAAGAGGGGAAAAGTCAATAAATTATTTAATTTTATGACCAAGAATTTCCATTATTATAACAGAATAATCCAGTTAAGTTAGCTCAAAGAATTGTCTGATTTGATCATCATTTTCACTCTATGTACTAGTAGTGTATGTGGGTGTGTGTAGACACAAGTTCAGAATACTATAGAAACAGTCTAATGAAGAAATCCAATTTAAAAGAGAGAGAGAGAGAGAGAACTCATAGACAGAAACAAAAATGCAGAAGCTGTGTGGCGAGGATGGTGGATGGACTGGAAGAGGGTGTAGGAGGACTAAATAGTAATGAAAAAAGTACAATAAAAAAAATATTTTAAAAATCTGCAAAGCAAGAGGAAAATTTCCAGGTAAATTTAGTGCGAAAGTGCTTGATCAAGTTAAGAACTGCATAAATACTTAAGAAATAGAAAGGAAAAAAAGAAAAAAAATTATTTGATTAAATAAATATGAACTTTTCCAAAAAATATGTTGATATAAATAAATATTAACTTTTCTTAATAAAGAATTTTTTATCCATCCTTTCTTTATCTAAATCTTTTATTTCACATGTTTTAAAAGAGAAATAAAAAATAAATTTTTCAGTTACTACTTTGATATATTCCTGAAAAATAAAATGTTAATTTTTGTTTGTTAAAACTTAATTTTAAGAGTTGTCTGTATTATTATGTATACATATATATCTATTGATGATTTGAATTATAGAATAAAGGTGAACATGCGTGATAGATTGAAACTAATAATTTTAATTTTTTAGAATCAGTCTGACTGTGGAAAAATATCAGCAATAGACTGACAGTGCACAAATAACTCTCTAGGATTTAATAGCACCCACAAAACTGTGTCTACTCACACCAAAATAACTAAATGAAAAAAATAGATTATTATTATCACCTAAACAATAGCTGATAGCCACTTATCCAGATATTAAGAAACAGTTTGATAGCTTTCTTTTAAACAAATATTCAAATGTTTGGTGTCTTGTTAACCAAACAACTCAATGACTTGACTGAATTTTCCATCAGGATTTTTGGCCATTATGTAGACAAAAATCAACGAATTACTGTACTTTTAAAAGACTTGAGGTAGATCTATCTATACTCACACAGTAGTGTCCCAAGATATGGCAACAAATAAAAACAGCAAGTTACAAAAATGATACAGTTTTACTTTGTTATACGTAAAGAAAAAATCTAACGGCATATAAACTAAAATGCAAATATTGCTTATTTCTGGGATTGGCATTTTGGAGCACTTTCAGTGTCTACCTTAGGTATTTCTATACTATTTGATCACATTCTAAAAATAAAATAAAAGTAGTTTAAAATAAATTTAAAAAAAAATAGAAGACTTGAATAAGTTCCAAGAAGTTACTTACATGCATAAAGATAATGAAGTTGTATATGACTTTGTTACTATATGTGACCTGAAGAGATTTAAGTCTGGGGGAGATTTTTTTTTCCTAATTTCATAGGGAAAAATATAAATACATTGGTGTTCAAAATTGCCTCCTTTCCTTCAAAGTATGTAGCCACTGGAAGGGACCAGAAAAATGTCTCCTAGTGGAAAAAGAGGCCAGTGGGAGAACATAGTTGGCAAGCAATGGAAGAGCTGGTTGACAGGGCATATACAGAAAATGCCCCAAAGGCAAAAAGTGTGGGGGAGCTGCTAGTCATGGATGAAGGAGTATGTGGGGATTATGCAAACTTGGAGAAGACAAAACTGTATGAAACCAGACCATATCTAGTTCCCACATCTAAAATCCGCATATTCACTTATCCTGGTATCCCAGAATGTCAATATTCTAGGCATAGCTTTTCCACGCTGCTTTAAAAACTCACAGAGCTAAGGCAGAGTGTGAGTTTCATTCACTGAATTAATCAGAAAACTTTTGCCTCAATAACTACTATTATGAGTTTAAGAAACCATCGTTTCAGATGCATAGTCTTAGGTAGAGGGAAAATAAAGACATAAGGTTTGGTTAGGATGCCACAAAATTAAAAACTATCTTAATGCAACTCTAGCTATTCACTTTGTAATTTTTGTGCACATGTAGATTTAGACAGAAAAGATAAGTAACTAGAGAAAGAGAAAGCCATCAGCTGTGTCTTCAAGGAGATTTGTGAAATTACACCCAGAAACAGATTCATACAGACAGAGTATCTTGGTAATTCCTGTTTCTCCAAGGAAAAGTGTTGAGATCTCCTATGTCACTGTCCATGTCATCTGTTTCACTCTGGAGAAAAATCTGAGAAATATATGCCCTCTTTTAAAAACCAGAGCTTCTGCCAACCTTTCCACCATCAACAAACCACCAAGTTTTCTTTCAAAATATTGCCATTTATTTGTATTTAACAAAGACTACTATTTATCTCATGGGCAAGACCTTTCATTATATGGAAATACAAAGAAACACAATGAAATGAAATATGATAAGATATAGGCTACCCATAATCCTCATCAACTTTCTTTAAAATAATTTAAGTCTTTCCCTTATTGTCTTAAGTTCATATTTTGTACTGAAGACACCAAAGGAAATTAGTAGACAACTGAATGTCTTAAGTAACCTCGGAAGCAGAAAATATGATGGACCCTATTTCAGGAAAGTGCCAGAAAAACTTTTGAGAAGGGTGGTTTATTATACCACTCAACAGTATTTAAATAAATAAATTAGTTATAAAAATAATAATAATACTGGGCATATTGAACTAATTTCAGTATAATAGTTTCAAATGTTCTCAGCCAGGAAATTCAATGACATTCAACTAAATTTCATAGACTTTGCTTTCTGTTTCATTTGCCTTTCATACCCCAAGGCCAATGCTTAGAATAACTCCAGACTTGGGTTCCCTACATCATCCTCATTTGTGTTCCCCAAGACGTTTCTTCTCTCCCTTATTCTACCTACATCCCTCAACTATCAAAAGAACTATCCACCTCACTTTTTTTGCACTACATTCTCACTATGCTATTCTTGAAATCCATTCTATGAGACCATGTTCCGTGTGAAAGTGTTATAATTAGATCCTTCTGGTTCATTTGGTAATAAACACATCTGGATTTGATCCAAACTGTACTAGTTTTATACCAAATCTGACCTTTTTATGGCTAGAATTACACTAACTATTCCATGTTCTCTCTTATTTAAATTGGGAGCAGTCATCCAAGGATTTTAAGCCATAAACTATGAAAACTAAGCTTTCATAAAGATAACTTAGTTGAAGAACACATTATTAGGTATGACTTTCCTAGAAGCAAGCCAGGGACTTAGACGAATAACTTGGCTTGGGGTCTCCTGCTAATTAGAATAGTGACTCCCAAACTATTTTAACTTGCACCCATTTCCACATGGCAAATGACCTTGAAACTCACCTTGCTTGTTCTTAATTTTCATTAGGGATATTGCCGCATGATAGCAATGAAACATCACTCACTGCACAACAAATTTTGGAGAAGAGGTAAGGGTTAGTTAATATGAATGATTCATGTATCATTCACAATACCTACCTTAGAGTCGTTATTAGATGAATGGAGAGCATAAAATTAGTGGTAAAATTATGCCTTCCTTCCACTATAGAGTTAAATAAACAGTGCACAACAAAGTGGATCATGATGAGGCCAAGCTAGAAGGAAATTATAAATAAAAATCAAACAAAATATGGAAAACCATCACCCTTACAAGACAGGCTTCACCACATTCATGCAAGTAGCCTTCCCGAGCATGGCGGAAATGCCACTCTTCTCGAGGAGCTTCTCAGAAGCCCTGTGTGGCAGCAAGACCACTGAGTAGAGAAAGAAAGAAATCCAGCAAATTTCAAATTATATACATTTTGATTTATAAACATTAAAGCATAGTAACCCTGATAAATAGCATAGTATTTTAGTGTTAACTCGACTTTAATTGTAAATGAAGATGAAATGCCATGGAATTGCTTGCCATTGCTGCAAAAGAACATCAACAACAATGACGACAAAACAGTGAACATCACTGCAGCAGTTCATAGCCCATCAGTGGACCAAGGAACCTACCATGTTTTTCAAACCAGAAGATATACTTTACCCCCCAAATTTGGGAGGAAATGGGGGTGCGTCTTATAGTCCGAATCTAGCTTACCTGGTCTGGCTGTGGGGGTGAGGGTAGTGGAGCGGGGTGACAGGTTATTAAATATGTTATCACATGTTTTGCTCCAAAAATTTTTTTTTCTATTTTTCTGCTCTAAAACCTAAGTGTGTCTTATGGTCCTAAAAATATGGTACTTTAAAAAAAAATCTGCTTGAGTCCCAAGCTCGTAAAAAATAGATGCATATTTGATATGATAACCTAAAAATTTGTCAATAAACATACTGTGGATCATTTGGATGACAACTCTATAGCCAAATACTATAACTTGCTTTTAGCTCCCAAATACACTTTTGTGTTCAAGATATCATGGGATCAGGCTGCACTGCTTTAATTGTCTAAGGCTACTGAGAAATGTACTTCATAGATACAGGAGAGGGTACTTGCTCAGTAAAAGCTACCCAATGCAGTTTGAAATCCTGATAAAGATTTCTCTATGGTTTGAATATAGAAAATGGTGAGAGAATTGAGTCATAACAACTGACAAGAGAGCACTGCTATTCCAAACTCAGAAGAGCCTGATTGTCATTTAGGTTGTGAGCAGCAATTTAATTTCCACAAAAACAACTTCATCTGTCCATTAAATTAATGATCTTCATTTAAATTTTATTAGTTTTATAGTTTTTATTGACTTGAACTGGTAAAATGGTTTTCCTTATACATGGTTATATAAAGCTGATATGCACACTGTTTATACCTATTTTTATGTTTAAATGTCTTTAAGTAATACTATAATGAGAATAATTAAGTCAAAGCTTAGGGTCATTAAGAAACATTGCTCTCAAAATGGGCCTGTGCAATAGTGCCCTGGTTTGTGGTACAGAGAAACAGTTCTGCCTTGTCACTATTTGTCACAGCTAATCCTCCAAAGAACAAACCCCTAAAATGAACAGAGCAGGCTAAACCTAGGGAGTAAATGGGTGGAGAGATTAGGAAACATTTCCGTAATCAGCTGTAAGGATCATTGTAGAGAACTGTTGAACAAAAAGCTTCACCATGCTTTTTGAAGATTTCTGGAAGATAATATTCCAGGAAAACCCAGGCAGATGGCACCTCCTAGTTCTTCTGAAGAGTTCCATGAGAGGCCCGAGACATCTTTCCCAGACTTCCGGAAATACTGTGCGTTGCCAGTTCTCACTCGACCTCACGTTGAATCGAATGCCAAGCCCTATTTACTTCCACACACTTGCATCAGAACAGTGCTCACCACTTCCAGTTACCAACCATTGCCAAAACACGACCATTTCTCCTTTAAGAAACTGAAAGTAATTCCTCCAACATTTCTTCCATGTGAATTCCTCTCCCATTTCATTGCATTTTATACATTGTTCAATATTCCCACAGAAAAGTTCAGATCAATTTAGTTGCCTGCTCCAAAAGCTATGAATGTTTCACATTGCCAATTAAATTCAGCATTCAAGGCAATAGGCCCAGCATTCAAAGTCTTTTATGATCTGCCTTCAATCTCTCTGCCCACGTATATTTCCCAATAACCTTCAAACAACACAGGTTTGAATTGTACAGGTCCACTAACTTGCGAATTTTTTTCAATGTACTTGGCCCATTGTATTTGAAGGCTTAGAATCCCTGGATTCAACCAACTTCAGATTCAAAACAGGTTTTTTGCATTCCCAGCAGCACATTCACAATGCAGATTCCCAACTGCTAATCGAAAATACTGTGTTCGAGCCACAGCTAGTCGAATCCTGGGGTGCGGCCAGAGAACTGTAAAGGTTTTGGAAAGTCAGAAGTTATACGTGAATGTTCTAGTGCACAGGAGTCAGCCTTCCTAACCATGTTTTGTTCTTCCACAGTAAATTACTAAGTGTTCATACCTATCACTTTCTCACCTACATAAATTTATACAAACTGTTTCGGTAAAGGAAACACTAGCTCCTCCAACTCTGAGATGCTGAAATGAATACACAGGTGCTTAATTGGAGA
>PVKU01001393.1:0-307881 GCA_004027475.1 Anoura caudifer
TCTGAAAGCAACTACAGAGAGGAAAGGGGCAGGTCTAAAAGTACCTCGGTGGTCAAGTCCATCGTCAGCTTAAGGGAAGCAGGTAAGGCGCAGGGTGTGGGCAGCACTCCGCCAGTGATGGTTAAGAGAGAAGCAGTTACATAACACAGACATGTTAAGAGCTATTTTAAAGTACACACACACACACACACACACACACACATTTTGGGGCATCTTTGGAATGTGCTTATCACAGTGCCTGTCAGGAGGTAACAGGGGCAGGAAGGAGACTTACAGGATACAAGAGTCACTCTTGTATCGTCTGCATTTCCTGCCTTGTGCATGCATTCCTTATTTCAAAACATCTTAATTTTTAAATTGAGGCCAGAAAAGGAAGTTCACCAAGTGCAGATGCTAAGGGAACAAAGCCTCGGCAGGTAACTGGCCCTTGATTTACCGAGAGCACAGGAGCAAGGAGTGTGTTGATCTTAGGGGATGTAGGGCTAATGGCACTGCCCCTGTGGGCATCCTCATAGATTCCTCAGAGCCCCTGGGGACGGACCAACCCCACAGCTGGGCTGACCACCACTGAGGAGCTCAGCCCGTGGAGCACAAGGACTTGGGCCAGGAACAGTCAGTAAATGGACCCTGGGATTCTGTCGGACAGCACCTGTGCTGCTGACCAGGGTGTTATTAGAAAAGCACCATTCAACCTCTAGAACTGAAAAATATTTTCTCATTTACTTTGTGTCATTGTTTACTTTTCTTGAGCTATAAAAGCAAAAATGCCAAAATAAAATCGATGTGATTGTTCAATATGTTTTTTTAAGCCAAATTGACATAGAAATATATTGTAAGGATAGTGAGTTTTATGAAAGTTTAAAGATACATTTCACTCACTTATGTTGAAACCCCAAAGATAAATACCTACCAGTACTCTAAGTAGTTTTCATTGTTTATATTTTTCAGTTCTGGGCAGCAGTATAAAAATAGCTTTCCTGTAGGAAATGGTAGTGCACAGCCATTTATTTTCAGGCTTTGCTACTTTCGTACGTAGCCCTTTCCCACTGGGAATGGAAATCACTGCACCCAGATGCGTGTCGCCGTGAGCAGCTCCGTGGACAGCAGCGACAGCAAAGGAGTAAAAAGAAAGAAACAGAACCAGGAGTGAAGAAGAGATGGGAAGACAGGGAACGGGAAGTTGAGTGACTGAAAAATAGAGGCAGTGAGCCCTGGCTGGGTGGCTCAGTTGGTTGGAGCACCATCCCATACACTGAAAGGCTGCAGGTTCGATTCCTGCTCAGGGCACATAGCTAGGTTGCGGGTTCGGTACCCTGTTGGGGTGCGTATGGGAGGCAACCAACTGATCAATGTTTTTCTCTCTCTCCCATCTTCTCTCTCTAAAAATCAATAATGAAATATCCTTCAGTGAGGATTTAAAAAAAAATAGAAGCAACAGGACTCCAGGGAGTGTGCAGAGGCAGGGGACCACCCTCAGCTGGGTGGGTCCTCCCCAAGCAGCCAGGGAGTGTCCCAGCAGGGACCGCTGAAGGACAGTCAGGACAGCTCAGAGACTGAGTGGCCTGTCAGTGAGCACCAGTAAAGATGTGTTCCTATGGAGAATCCAGCTTGGTCCCCTCTGTTCTCAGAACTTGGGGCAGGTTACTTTGCGGAGCTCATATGGGTTAAGTGAGGTCACCACCTGGGCCAGGCCAGAGGTGCCCACTCACTGAGATGACCTTCATGGTCCTCTAAGTCCATCATTGGATATTTTTCAGTGCTGCATTTGAACAGGGTTTTCATGAAGACAGGTTGAAATAAAAGGATATTTTTGCCTCCCTTCCTCTAACCCAATCATCTGGTTTCCTTGAGGCATCTATAACTTGTTCTATTTCCCACGTGGGATGGTCACACCTGTCCATCTAACGGTGACTGAACATGGCGGGGTGCCCAGAACACAGACCTGATGCCTTTCTCCTGGAGCACACAAGTTTTTCTTCATTTCAACATTTTTAAATTGTGAAAGGCCAATAATATGAATTAGAGAAAGTTGGAGAAGTTGGAAGTGCAGTGTCAGAGTCGTCCCCACCGTGGCCACGGCCTCTCTTAGTGTTCCAATTTATCTTTCTGCCAATGCACCCTCCACCCAGTGTACGCTTTCCCATTTGTGTCCAAGCCCTAAGAACAAAGGTTTCCAGGGTCAGGTCCTGTGTGGTCCACTCCCAGGAAAGTGACTCTGCCCACTGGCTGTAACCCACAGGGGGCAGCACCAGACTGACTCACCCCTGGTGGACCATGGTTTCCCGGGAGGCCATCTGTGTGGTCTTTCTGGGGAGCCTTTCTCTTTTACAACGTTTCTCTTCAGGAAGTTTGCTTTTTCCTGGGTCCCTCCTTCCAACCTGTGGGTTATTCTAATGACTTATAAACAAACTGCCAAAGCCATTGTGCCTTCACGCAGTGTCCACATATGTCACAACAGCACGGGTTGCTGTGTCCTCTCTGAGGCGGGACATTCTGTTATGAAAGAAAGAAGGTCAGAGTTGGGGACAGGGACAAGAGCAGAGCAGAGAGAGAGAAGTGGTGGCCATCTGCCCGGCAGGGAAAGGTTCAGTTACTGTCTGCAGCACAGCGAGTGGGGGGCTGTCTGTAAAGATGTGGGATCGTAGGCAAGGGGATACTTACCATTCAAAGCAGCTCGTTTGAGAAATGTTGGGATTTTACCCCCCAAAATATGTTTATGGATAAATGACCTTTTATTGGCCAAGACGCTGCACAGATTTTTTTTTCCCTGAGGGACGGGAAATGTGGCAGTCTCTCCTGCCCCATCACTGTCACCTGGCACTGTCACAGGATCAAGGTCTCTAACTCTGAAAACAGAGGTGTTCATTCTGCTTTGAGTTATTTTCTGTAAGTGCTCGGGTCTCAGTTTTGCATTCTTATGGCCTCGGGGAAGACAAGTGTTTCATCCCATCACCGCCTCTTTCACATGTCCTCACCCGAGCGAAGTGTACTTATTTCCATGATGCAGCTTCCCTGCGGTGTGTGTCCCCAGAAGTGACGAGTGAAGGCTGGGAGGAGGGGCAGGGAGTACGTGGCTCTCTTCACTGACAAGGGCAAAGACAAAGCCATCTCCCCAGAACTCTTCTGGAACTCTAGGCTTATCACCAAGTGTGACATGGATGGTTTGTTTCTGATCCAGGTGGGCCCCTCCTCTTTGCTCAAAGATGGACACGTAGCAGACAGCTCCCCAGACGTGGCGTGGGCCTGGCTGCTCTCCCTTTGCAGCGACTGTCCCCACTGCAGCGGCATCTGCCGTGACAGGAACAACCCTGGGAGAGATCCCAGCTCTGTTCTCATTGCTCTTCTCTCTTCCCCTCTGTAAAGCATTTTTCTGAGTTACCTTCTAAATGCTTTTCCAAGCCACGGTGCCTCTCCTGGTCCCAGGCCTCCTGGGGGCAGACTTCACCTGGCACCTGCAGGTTTCCTGCTTCTAGCATCACCACTGGCCAGGCATCTGGGTGACTGCAGAGCGATTGTTGAGGGCAGTACGGCTGGTGGGAGACTCTGGACATGCCCCTTTCCTGTTGGTGCTTCTGTTTCCCCTCAGTACAGGAAGAGGTAGGCAGGCTGGGTCCTTCCCCCCCCACCTCCCTGCCCCCCAAAGCCCAGAGTTGGCAGAAACACCTGCCTCATGGCTCAGCCTCTGGGCTGACCTTGATGCCAAGTTTAGGTTCCCACCAAAGTCAACCTCAGTCCCCACCCAGGGTAGGGCTGACACCTAGCTGTCCTTGGCCCACAGAGAGGGCCAGGTGGAGCCCACAGGGACCTGGCTGCAAGCTTCTATGCCTGGTCACACTTGCTGCGCTCTGGGCAGATTTTTTCCATGGACTTGTGCATGACAAATGTACAACTGATGTTTTCTCATGGGGCCAGGACTGCATTTTCCATTGCTCCTGGCAGTGTGTGCTGAGGTCTGTGACTCGGGCTCAGCAAGCGGAGGGGGCTGCTGGCATGCGGGTGGTGCTGCCCAACACAGGGAGAGCTTTCTGGCCATCATGTCCCCAGTTACTCCCTGGCCAGTGAGCAGAGTCCCAATGCCAGCCTGCTCTGGGCCTCATCCTTCACCTTCTTCCCCTCCCCTCCTGGCTGCAGGGCCACTTCCAAGGGGAAAGGGGAGGCTGGAAGGTTAATGCGAACCCCTGCCCCAGTGCCTCTTCTCTCGGGGACCGAACAGCCACCAGGCCAAGTGCTGGGACGACATGGGGCTGCAAATGCCCCGGGCATGACTTTGAATCTCTGGGGTCAGGGACAGCAACCGCTAGTTTGAAAGCCCACTTGTGCGCCTCAGTGAAGGACAACTGAGACCTCCACGCCATCTCCTTGGCAATGCCCAGTGCTTGCTGGGTTGGCTGCATATGCTGACTTCTCAGCATACAGGGTCCAGGGCTGGCAGGATCAAATTCAGGCACATTCGGGAAGATGCAATCACCCCACTGTTTTCCGTGAGCCGCAGTCGGTGGGTATGGGGCTAAGGACCTTGTAGAGAAACCACCCAGTGTCGTCACTGCCTGTGTGACTGTCAGTGATCCCCAGTCTGTGAACAGTCGTTTGGGCGACTCCTTCACACAGGAACTCCTGACCTGGAGGGTGGGGGTGAACGTGAGGATGTGCGCTTGTCACCGAGCTCCACATGGCTCTGACACAGGGGCTCTGAGAACCACACTTTAGAAATCTTGCCTGTGCTTTCCCATTGCCTACATCCCAGGGAAAGACAGGCGTTTCTCAGAGGAATCTGAGCTGCTGGAAGGGAGGTGGCTGCTCCCTCGGCCGTGCCGGGGCCCAGACACCTCGTTGCCGCCATTGCGTGATGGCTTGGCGTGTGCTGCGGGAGCCCCTTCATACCTGCTTCACGATGGTCTTCACTCTTCTCGTCCTTTTGTCTCCGCACAGATGTTAGGGTCAGCTTGCCAGGTTCTGAGATTACATCTGTCAGGATTTGGGTTAGAGTTGCACTGACTTTCTACATTAATTTGGGGAATTCCACTCTATCTCTGAGAGTCAGGGGATTGTAGGTGTCTTTTGACTGAAAAGTCAAACCATCAGTCCTGCCCTCAGGAAGCTGGGTGCGTAGCCTGGTCATCAAATCATCCCCTTCAGTTTGCAAAGAACTAGGCAGGGGCAGTGATTTGCCAAATGTCACTGCTCGATAACTAAATTGCACCAAAATTTTAGGGTCAGGACCGCTTTTGACTCCATCTGCCCTTTTACGAAAGTCTGTTGGGTTGAACTCACTTGAGAACCACGAGTGCCGGGCCAGTCGTGTTTCCACTTACACCGGTCAGGGCTGTGGGTTTCCCATCTGAGCCTGTGAAGGCAACTCCCTTCTTTGTCCTGGGTTTGGGTCTTGGATTGCAGACTTAGCCTCTGCTGCTTTGAAATTAAAATAATGTTATGTTCTGGGAAGTGGGAGGTTGAGCCATGTCTGTGAGTTTGTAGCTCTCTGCACTGGGCCTTGGGGGGACTCACAGCCGCAGCCACGTGGTCCGCCAGGCGCCCTCGCTGTTCCTGAGTGGCAGTGCTCCCCGAACCGTTGCGAATTTTTTCCTACCCTGTCAGGATCCCTGGGGACAGTGCTCTTTTTTTGTCTTTGCTGTCTCTCACATTCCTCCCCCAGCTCAGTTTCCATCACCTCCACTCATCCCAGAAGGGCTGTCCTTTGTTCTTGGATGAAGCGGGCCAGCTGTCCCTCCAGCCAAGTGCCACATGTGACCCCAGGGATACTTCTGAGATCCCATCAGAGGGGAAACTTGATGTGTTTTGAGTGTGTGTCTATGCCCAGCTTCTAGGGAGCAGCACATAAAAAACGTGAGGACAAAAGAATTACTGCTCGCGAGGAGGCAACAGCTTGCAGGCCCCTCCTTGGTCCTGGGCCACATTTGGTCAGAGACAGGATCCCTGCTGGAGTGTCCTCCTGTTTCATTCCCACGGCAGCTCTCTTTATACAGAACACACTCTAGCTGATAGCTTTCCCAGAATCCCAAGGCTGGCGTTTGGAGTTTGGTTTTTAGAACCTTCTCTCCCGGCCTCTTCTCCACCCCCAACCCCTTATCTTCTAGAATGTACCCATCCGTTTTCCGTGCAAACCGGTGGCATTGGTACCCACAGCACTGGGTGTCAGGTGTGATGTGTGTGTCACATCCCCACCTGGGGTGGCACACTTCTGTTTTAAGAGAACCTGCTGGTCATAAAACCACCATCTGAAAACCATCCAATCTTACACCTTCTTATTATGTCCTCACATTCCAGAAGGGCAGGCAGGTGTCCTTCTGTCACAATGTCTTAGACCAGAGGTGTCACTGTAATGGTGAAAATTTCACTCTTGGGGGAATGGCTGGTGGGAATAGTGTGTATTTTTAGTTAGATGAGCCTTCTGACCGTGACAGCATCCAAGCCACGGTGTTTTACCGATAAAACTAACAGATGATGCAAGGCCTGGTGTCACCTGCACATGCAGTGTACAGAGAAGAATCCTACTTGTTTAGGTTGGGAAATCTTTGCCCCATGAGGTCAAACCCATTTTACAGGTGAGGAAACCGAGTGTGAAGAGGCTGTGCCTCACCTTCCTACCCACCCACCCCCTCCATTTTGTCTTGTAATTGAGTCTCTACCCCTGTCGGAATGGCTGTGTCTGTACTGCTTACCGCCCTCCTGCAGCCCCCATAGTCTGCCAGGAAAAATCCAGGCTTTGGTCTTTAAGGCCCCATCCACCTCCCACAGTTCTCACCAAATTGCCACGCAGCCACTATGCACACACACGTCACTGCAGCGACAGCGACCACTGGCAGGCCCCACCCCCTGCCAAGGGCTTCTGCTTTCCTGGCTCCTTTGCTGAGTGCGCGCACACGTCACTCCTTCTTTGCCAAGGTTAGCCTTCCTTGGCCTCCAGCCTCACTCCAGGCCTCCCTGGGCATAGCCTTTGGCCACCCCGCCTGTGTTCAGAGCACTCCCTGTGCTTGGTGCTGGTGTATCTTAACCACTGCTCTGCATCCGTGAGGAGGCTGTGCCCTCGTGCATGGCCCACCTCAGGGGGCTGCAGATCTCCTAAGTTCATGACCACTGCTGCCCACCTTGTGTCGGATTCAGATGGTGCTTTGTAACTAGCATTTAGCATTGTGTGTGTAACTGTACACGCTCCTATATTTGGTGTGCATGTCTAAAAGATAAGTACTGTTGTTTAAACAAAACCACACAATACCATTATCACCCCTAAAAGTTAATACTTCTTTAACATCTTCAAATACTCAGTTGGGTTCAAATTTCCATAATTGTCTTTATTTTTTTCTGTTTTATTGTTTAATTCTTTTTGAAATAACTTCAAACTAATAAAAAAATGTGAATTTAGTACAAGGAATTCCCTGTACCCTTTAACCAGATTGCCAAAGGTGAGCATCACAACTCAGCACCGTTACTGAGGTCAGGAAATGGGCACCAGCACAGCCCTGTCCCCTGCCGTGCAGCCCTTTTGGGGAGTGTTGCTCTAAGGCCCCTTTCCTGCCCCAGATCCGCCCGGGCTCACTCGTTGCCTCTGGTGCTCAGAGCTCTCCAGGGGGCTTCAGTCTGCGACAATTCCTCAGTCCTGTGTCTTCCATGACTGTGCTGGCCAGGTGCCTTGTGGAGTGTTCCTCAGTTTGGGTTTGGTGTGGTGTTTAAGAAACCACATAATTTCTCATCCAAGCAGAGACACTTGGGAGTAAAGGGGTTTCGGTTCATAACTGCACAGCAAGTGTGACGAGGCCAGCAGTGCCCTGGGTGTCTGTCACTCTGCTCAAGGCTCTTTTTTTTTCTTCTTTGCTATTGAGGTATAATTGACATGCAACATTATATTAGTTTCAGACAAATAACAATGATTTGATATATTGTATATTTTGCAAAATGGTCACCACAGTAAGTTTAATTAACATCCATTACCACATACAGTTTTTTTTTCTTGTGCTGAAATTTACTCTTAGAAACTTTCAAATAGACAGTACAGTATTATTAACTGTAGTCACCATATTCTGCATTGCATCCTAGGACTTATTTATTTTATAACTTGAAGTTTGTACCTTTTCACCCCCTTCACCCATCTCACCCATCCCCACCCCCCTCCCTCTGGCAACCACCAACCTGTTCTCTGTATCTGTGAGCTTGGGCTTTTATTTCTTTTTACACTCCACATATAAGTGAAATCACATGGTATTTATCTTTCTCTGACTGACTTATTTCATTCAGCATAATACCCCGTGTCCGTCCATGTTATTGCAAATGGTGAGATTCATTCCGTTTTGTAACTGAGGAGTATTCCATTGTGTTTATGTATCACACCTTCTTTATCCAATCATCAATCGATGGACACTTGGTTTGCTTCCATATCTTAGCTATTGTAAATAATACCGCAGTGAATGTAAGGGTGCACATATCTTTTTAAATTACTGTTTTTGTTTGAGTAAATACCCAAAAGTGGGATCACTGGGTCATATGTTAAATCTATTTTTAATTTTTTGAGGTATCTGCATACTGCTTTTACAGTGGCCACACCAATCTGCATTCCCACCAACAGTGCACAGGGGTTCCCCTTTTCCACACTCTTGCCAGCGCTTGCTGTTTGTTGGTTTATTGATGACAGCCATTATGACAGGCGTGAGACAGTATCTCATTGTGGTTTTGATTTGCATCTCCCTGATGGCCAGTGATGTTGAGCATCTTCTCATGCATCTGCTGGTCATCCATATGTGTTCTCTGGAAACATATCTACTCAGTTCCTCTGCCCATTTTTCAAATTTCATTGTTTGGTATTTTGCTATTAATTTGTATGAGTTCTTTATATATTTTGGAAATTAACCACTTACTGGATGTATGATTCGCAAGTATCTTCTCCCATTCAATAGGCTGCCTTTTCATTTTGCTGATGGTTTCCCACAACTCCTTAAAGAGGACAGGTCCTCTTCCATCTTTTTTCCCTTTTTAATGAAACATATGCTGAGTTTTCTGCATTCTATATGATGTTGGTCATACCCTCACAGTATTCTTTAGTGTGTTATCCATGCCTGTATTAACAGTGAATTGGCTGAAGCAGATTCCAGTTGGGTCCTGGGCCAGCCTCTTCTCCAGCCTCTGCCCTTCTTGGCCCCAGAGCACGCACTGCTGCCCTGTCAGTCTCCACAGTTAGACGACTTCTCCCTTACAAGTTGGTTTTCCTGCCTTTCACTTGGTATATCTCCACACACTGCCTTGAATGATTTTGTTTAACTACACTCTATATGCTAATAATTTACAAATCTCTGCCTTCCATCAGCACCTCTCTTGGCTCCAGATCATTCTTCATCCCATCATCTGAGGGACCCATTAAAATTCAATCTAATCAGGTTGCTTCCCTCTTTGACGCTCTTCCCATCACCTTCAGGGTTAAAGCCAAGTTCTCTGCTCTGAATCAAGACCCTTGCTGGCCCAGCTGTACATCCCCCAGCCCCATCTGTTATCCTTCTGTGCTCTTGGCTTTGGCCTCTGCCCTGCCTGCCCTTTTTCTTCCTTTCTTCCTTCCCCCCAACAGACCGGCCCAGGGACCACATTTGCTAGGAAGCCTCCTGGAGCTACTATGCAGGGCCAACTATCTAGGTGTTTCTAGATAGAAATCTATGCATTTATCCCCCAGATGAGGCCTTGGATAGTTGATACTTTTCATTGACACCCCACTGCCCAAAACATCACTGCACTCAGATGTTTTTGGAATGGATGTTGAAAGTGACCAGAGATCTTAGGAATTCCCTTTCCTTGGAGAGTTCAGGTAGGGCCTTATGTTGACCTCCAGGCATGAAGAATGGGACACCATCATCCACTCACCATCTCTCCTGTGAGAGACCCAGAGTGTTATGAGAATATGGGGAAGAGCACAAGAAATTCAACTAAGGAAATTTGAAAACTCTTAAGATATTGACTTGAATTGGACCTTAAATATGGTGGGTCTTCTCTGAGCTGATACTAGTTTGGGGAAGGGGAATCCTGAGCAGAGCTTGGTTGCAGCTCATGCAGGGCATGTCCCACTGCTCAGCGGGAAGGACGGTGAAGAGGCACAGGGATGGGACCGTGAAGGACCACACTGTGCAGGCCTCTGAAGGCAAAGCAGAAGACTTGGGATTTTCCTGACAGGAACCCCAGCGTGAGGGGCCCCAGAGAGCCTGTGTCTCAGCACCCCGTTGTGGGTAGGAACGAGGCATTGCAGAAGAGGTGGAAAGGTTGGAAAGGCCGCTGGACGGCCTTGTCAGTCCTCGCAAGGACAGAGGTCACTGTGCTACGAAAGCCTGGACGGCAGTGCCAAGGGAGCAGGAGTGATGACAAGCGAAACATCTAATTTCAGCCGTCTGTGTGCTGTGTGCGTGTCGGGCCACAAAGGGTGGGCGCTGTCAATGCAAGGACCTGGGTGGCAGAGACACTTGCATTTTGCAGACAACCCCACTGTCCCCTCTTGATTGCACACAACAGAAGCATTGGAATTCACGGTGGAGGCTGCCTCTCTCCTCCAGATGCAGCAGTGGGAGGGAAATTAGGGGAGGGAACCATGCCTGTGTCCTCACCACCCCTAGGGTTGCCTGTTCCTGAGGCCTCCTCGCTCCCCCATTACTACCCATATCCTTCTGGTTACCCTGAATGGCAGCCTTGGAATCCCTGCTACCTAGTCCCCACACTCAAACAGGAAATGTGCCTCTCAGCTTTAGAATACTCCAGTGGCAGGTGGGGCATGGTCTGCTGGTTGGACTGTGACCCACCCTCGTAGAGCACCCTGCCAGCACCTGCATCCCTGAGTCCCCCCCTTCTACATGCACCAGGTGTCACCTGACTCTGGGCTGTGGACGCCCACACAGCACCTCCCTTTAAGCAGAACCATCTTAGCTCTTTCCCACTCTGTAAATGGCACATAGTTGATGTGGAGTAAATTTGTCTTTGCATGAAGATATCACTTCACATCCTTCTGCCCAGCCATCCTCGCCATCCATGTGTAAAGATGTTCAACCCAAGCAAAAGAAGGCCTCACCTACCGTCCTTGCCTGCCCAGAGCCATCCACCCCCTTCAGGCCACTCAGAGTGAACACTTGTCTTAGTGGCAGGCGCGGTCTCCTCCATGGTGAACATCCGTCAAGCCTATCATTCCCTCCGGGCCGCATCACCCACTTCACTCCTCCTGCAACAGGGTTGGCTGTCCCTCCCCCAGCCCACTCCTCCCAGACCCTGCCGCCCTTGCCCACTCTTTCACTCGGTGGTTCCAGCATACTTCCCTGAAGACCTTTCAACCTGGCTGCTGTATTTTAGTCATTAGCAGTGAGGACTAGTCCACAGAACCAGTCACTTGAAGGACCCATGGCTTACGCAAGCCGCAGGGGTAGGGTAGCCCTGCCAGGCCCTCCCCAGGTGCCCGCAGCGCCACAGCCTCACTGCTGCCAGGAGCGCTTGGTAAAAGGGGTGGGCGAGAACCAGTACACACCCGAAGGTCTAGGCTTCAGAAACCTTTAAGCACATACCGTTTTTTGGTTTATCCCAGACTCTCATTAGGGCAGCAGCACTTTGGGGACCTCCTGCTCTGGCACTTAGCAGGCCTGCAGGTGGAGCGTGTTGCTTGAGAGGTTGGAGAAGTTGTAGCTGTGATTCTGAGAATATTTAGGGTCCCTCACACTCAACTCCAGAAAAAAGAGAAACATTCATAAGATGATTATACAAGTTTTAAATGGGCAGATTAGTGGAAATGAGAATTTAGAATCATGGAGAACCACGAGAAACGGGGATAATCTCTCCCTCTGCATTAGTGTCTTCCTTGCGTTGGGGAGGGGGCAGTAGAGGCCAGAGCCAGGCCTGGGGCTGCTATTGTCTCCCAGGGAACCCAGACCCTTCACAGTATGGTAGCAGCTGTTTGCAGCTGTTGACTCAGTCCTTGGCATCTCACCTGAAAATAGGGAGGCCTGAGTGAGGATGAAGATGACCAAGTGTGCACCTTCATGCAGTTTGAATGTGCCAGGCTAGCCAGGCCTGCCATCTGCTGCTTCACAGAATAGGGTGCGTAGACCCTGACAGGTGGACACGGCTCACCTTGTGGCCTTCTGGACAGGTGTCCCAGAGCTTCCTTCGTTCACCACTTTTTCAGCAGCCAGGTGACCCATGTCTGCATGGTCTGGCGCCCAGGCCAGCTAGCCCTGTGTGAATTCACCTGTCCTGGGGACAGTGTAGGCAGCGCCCTGGAACAGGTAGTCCCTTCTGAGGCTGCAGAGCCTCGGGCACTGGAGTGGAGGCAGTTCTGATTAAGGGTGGCCCCTCGTAGCTGGAGTTGGGGTTCTGGCACAGAAAGAGTGTCTGGTCACACTGTGGTCACCTGTGGGTGCATGTGCACAGTGTAGAGATGTTGTTTCTCTAGGGGCATTACTGCAGAGTCTGACAATGGTTTAGGTAATGGCCAGCTGTGAAGTCTGCCTTTGCCTCTGTAGATCCAGATCTCTCATGGACACTACCAGGGGTCAAGTGTCTGGCCAACCTTCCTGCTCCTGTGAGCAGTAGCCTCAGCACTACCTAGTACCCCTTAGGCTGCCCACTTTGCAGTGGGGCCCCTCCACCTGGGCCTGCACTGACCCTGCGTGAACTGGCTCTCCGCGCACCGACCCCCATGCACCACCAGAGCTTACACCACCTGAGTTAGTACTGACCGCTCGCAGTCGGCCTGAGCGCTCACTGAACCCAGGCACTCTGACCTGCGCGCACTGACCCCGCCTCTCTCTGCAGGCTGTCCTACGACCCCACCCGCTACCCTCGGCTCCTGCCGGAGGCCTACTGCTTGTGCCGAGGCTGCCTGACCGGGCCGCGCGGGGAGGAGGACCTGAGCCTTCGCAGCGCACCCGTGCTGCTGCCCACCGTGGTGCTGCGCCGCACCCCGGGCTGCGCTGGGGGCCGTTCAGTCTACACCGAGGAGTACGTGGCAGTGCCTGTGGGCTGCACCTGCGTCCCCGCGCCCGACCGCGACGCGCCAGCCGACCCCGGGGGGTACCACGACGGGAAAGAGCGGACCCGGCACCCCGGCCACCAAGAGCGGGACAGGAACCTGCGCAGGCCTGTCCCTCCGGGAGCGGGACAGTGACGCGGACAGGCCAAACTCGCCGGCGTCCCAGCTTCTAGGCGGAAGTCAGCGCACGGGAACTGACGGGAGTTGGCCTGGTGTAGGGAGACCGACCCTGGGACGGGGTAGGCAGGTCGTCATCACCGCCGAGGCTGCAGACCCCGCCCCACTGCCCAGCCTCTGCGCAGGGGACACCAATGCTAGGACACGCGGGAGGCCACAGCCTCCACACGTAGGTAGGTGGTAGACGCTTTTTAAAACATCTTTTTATAAAAAGAATATATACCTACTTGTTTTCTATAGTGGCAGAAACTATTTTTATATTAGCGATTTTGAACCATTTATATATATTTTTACTTGACACATAGACATTTTATAAACCTTATTTTCACTTCCTCTGCTAGGGTTTAGAAGCACAGTTGAAATCCTCAGATAAACTCTTTTTGGCAGGTGCCTGAGTCTCTGAAGCCAGCCTGTCCCCAGTCGCTGGCACAACCAGATGCACAGGGCCGAACCTGACATGCCCATCCGTTGGGACCAATCTCCAGGGGCTGCTAGAGGAATAAAAAGGGGAGCGTAGTAGGCCCCAGTCACCCCACAGCCACCCCAGAAATGCAAAACGTGGGCTTATTCATGAGTGTGTCCATGGCTGCAGGTTAACTCAATTAAAACTTTTTTTTCACTTTTCAAAATCAGTGGGGCTAATTTGTGGGTAAGAGGTGGTGAGATAAGGCAACATGTGGAATGTGGCATCTTTGCCAACTCTCAAAAAGAACCTGTTGGCTGTTTTAAGGGCTTCTGGAACTAGCCACAAGGGCTTCTGGGACTAGCCACGTAGGAGGGGAAAGTGAGCCAAATGAGCAATTTCCAGAACGTGGTATTGTGCCTTTGTCTACATATTGCAATGTGAGCCAAACACTTACTCTTCTTTAAGCTGAAAGTCTGTCTCTGAACACAACGATTTGTAAAAGTGACAAGTTCTTTTTAAATCACTGTTGGTGATTAAAACAGTGTTGGTGAAGGCATGTTGCTTGTATTTCTCTGTTGGGCTCAACTGAGTTTTAGAAGAAATGATATGTTTTAATTTTATGGTGGAAGTTTATGATTTGATTTTATCCAAGATCAAGTATTCATATATAAAGTCAACTCCTCTGCTCTTATGTGACCCCCCCACCCCCAGCAAGCCAAGAAGCCCCACCCTTTTCTTTTTAACCTGTTTCACTCCCAAACTTCAGCTGCCACAGAAATAAACAGCTCTGGCTGCCCAAGTCATCCTCAGCCTTCACTTGATCTGGACACAAGCAAGGTTCATTGAGAGGGGTTTCAACTTTCACTACTTGTTCACAGAAGTTGTGCATGAAGACACACTGCTGAACAAAACCTGCTTTTTCCAAGTGCCTGTAGATAGTTCTGTATAGTTAGGGAGATTTTTTAGGTAGCTCTAGTGATGGTGTATCTAGAATATGTTATCCAGAAACAGAAGGTTCAGAGCAACCTTTGTTGCCAGTTCAGATAAAAAAACAACAACAAAACATCCATAGATTAAAAAGAAAAATTGTCTTTCAAACTGGTGATTTGGGTGGTAGTTCCAACCATCACCACTGTTGTGTATCATCTTCCACCCACTGCTCAGATGTAGCGAAAACAAGAATGGGTCAGGAGAACAAACTGTCTGGATTGTTAGTTTACTTAGTTTGGTCAAAGCACATTCCCAATGAAGGAACTGGCTTTCCATTTTAAGATCTATATAGGCAGCCTTTGCACTTTTTCTCTAAATGACACATTCACCCACCTATTTATTGAGCGCTTGCCTTGCTCCAGGTGCTGAGCCCTTGGAGCTAGCTCTGCACCACACTCCATCTGCACACTCAGCTGAAAGTGGAATCCGTGCTGGCTGTCAGCACACTGGTTATGCTCAGGCCACTGCTCACCTTTCCCACTGCCCAGGAATCAGAGCTGCTCTGCTCACCTATAAAATGAGGTGGTGCCATCTACCTCACACGCATCGTGAGGGCACAACACCGTGGTGAAGCGCCTGGCAGCGTCCACCTGCACACAGCAGGTGCCCACACACACTGCCCCAGTGACTCAACAAGCTACATTGTGAATCCCCAGTTGTTCTTTCTTTGTGTGTTCTTTACACCACTTCATAGTGCCTGAATTTTTTTTTTTGGGGGGGGGGAGTAAAAAAGTTTAAAATGCAATCTAACCCTAAGCAGCAGAAATTAAGACTGCAGTCAAACCTTGGCTCTCGAATGTCTTGGTTCTCAAAAATAACTCCATTCTCTACCAAATTGCTCACAGAAAAAAAATGTCTCAGTTGTCTAACAAAACTTAGGGTCTCAATTCTCTACCCTACAACCCTTTCATGTTGATATCTCTATGATCAGTTATGCATCTCTCAGGCAACAAAGGAGATTGTTTTTGAACAGATTGCATCTCAAAGAGTTTTCCAGAACAAATTAAGCTGATGAACTGAGTTTCCACTGTATATTGAAATTAGAGGGCAGTGATCCAGTAGGGGGAGCTATTGCTTCAATGAATGATGAGTTTATTGGACAGAATTTTGTTCTCTTGTTAAAACTGAAGTCTTATTTTGGAGAGGGAGGGGTTGGTATTGTGTTTTGTCAAATAGGAAAACTTAGTGCCTAGAAAATTATGCCACCAAAATTCAAGGACATCTTTTCTCCTTGGTCCCAATAAAACTGTTAACACATTTGAATCTGGTTGCTGTAGGCAGGCAGGTGCCCTAAATTCTAGCAGCACCAGATTGTAAATTTCATAGCTTCTTCCCTTCCACTCAAAAAGTGCCACCATGTCTATGTTTACTTCAAGTAATTCTGTTTTGAGGGTTTCATGGCAATGGTCAGAATGGAGATACCTTACTGGTTGATGAAGACTTTTTTCAACCGACAGTATTTCTGTTGTATGCTTGTAAAAATGGCATCACTTGGGAACAGCCTTCAGAAGACACTGGCACCTCCCCACATTTCCACATTCAGGAGCCAATGACCCAAATTTCTGGTTGGACTGCATCTCTTCTATCAAGGCAAAGGGGGAAAAAGTGAGTTTTAAACTGGTTCCTTCTCCGGAGAAGAAAAGGAACCAGCATGGGGTTCTCACTCACTTCACCATGCATTTCATTTGTTACTGCTATCCACCCCCAAACCACACACACAGAAACCTCCAAATTGCCAGAAAAACTGCAATTATAATCCCTCCCCTTTCTACTCACATTATGGTTGTCTTGGTGCAAACCTTTGACTTGGACTTACAAAGTCCGCTTTGGTTTTTGCAGTTATGTGGTTAAGATGTAAGAGTTTATTCCTGAGAACACCCTCTGTGCAGACAGACCTACCAGAGAGCATCACTCAGCCTTCCTCACAGTCCCCAAGCTGGAGGCCATGTGCACCCTGCCTGCCGAAAGCCAGCCAGACAGACTCAGGACACACCCAGGCCTAGATCAAACTTTTCAGGTTGCTGGGATACATCTACAGGTCATTCATGAAATCCAGAAGCTGATCAGAGATGAACATGGGCTTTTTTTTTTTTATTGTTTTTCAAATACAATTGCCTCCATTTTCCCCCTCCTCTACCCCACCCCACCCTCAATCCTACCCCCCTTTGGCTTTGACCATGGGTCCTTCATACATATTCCTTGATGACCCTTCCCTTCTTTCCCCATTATCCCCCCACCCCCCCTTGAATGTGGGCTTGTTTAAATTGGAATCATGAAGCATCCAAAGCAAAAAACACATTGGCTGCTTATTAAAAATGTAATTACATTTTTATTTAAGCTTGCCCCTTCCCTCCCCCACCCCATGAATAAGGTTTCTTTCACCTTAAATGCTAGATTTATAAAACTAAAATTCTGTTATTTCTAAGCTGTTACTCAGCTACAATTCCTAAATTATACATTACATTTCTACATATTTGTTATACAATGCATTACCTCCCTAGGTAATTTTTAACAAACTGCTTAAGGAAATAATATGGTACGGGTTATTTTTTAAAAGAACAAACATGTATTGAATACTTAAAGTACCAGGTACATTGATAAAAATATAAATGTCTCAAAAAATGATGAGTGATCTGTTAAGTAGATTTTAAATTATCCCGAAATGTGGTACCTGGAGTTTGAGAAGCAAGCTTGGGCAGGCCCGCCTTCTCTGAGCACCCGCTCTCATGCCGCGGGCTCTCCAGGGTGCACTGCGCTTGGCTACAGTGAAAGCCACCCTAGTCTCTGATTTTCAGCCTCCGAGGTTTACTTCTCACTCCCCCATGTCCGCTGCAGGCCAGCTTCAGCTGGTCTCCACTTGGCAACCCGAACAGCCCACACTGCTTCTCTGTAATAGCCCTTGTCACAGTGTCAGAGGGAAACAGGTTCTAATTGTGAAGTGATGTGTGTCATTTCCTTCATGTAGTTAGCCAAAGCAAGTCACATGAGATGGGAAAGTATAATCTTTTCCCAGAGAAAAGTTATTTTTTAAATTTTTATTTTGAACTTATTGTATATTCACAGAATATTGAAAAAAACAGTAGAGCAGTCTTGTGTGTCCTTCACTCAGTCTCTGCCAATAACAACACCTTACATAACAGCAGCCTCCCGACCAGCAATGGGCAGGGCACTACCGGAGACCGCTCTCAGTCTAGCAGTCATGCACGCCCACAGTTTGCGTGTACGTTTAGCTCTGTGTGATGCTGTCACATGTGTACACTTGTGTCACCACTGCACGATCACGATTCGGAGCAGGCCCAGCACCACAAGACCCACCCCCACCCCACCGCCTCCAAGCCTGTGCCAACCACTGACCTGTTTTCCACCGCACAGCGTTCCTACACGAATGGAAATGCAGTGGGACTTTGGGGCTGGCTTCTTCACTCACCACAACACCCTTGACAATGCCCTTGACACCCAAGTCGCAGGTATCAACAATTCATTCATTTGAATTGCTAAGGGGTATTCTGTGCTTTTTGAGCAATAATTGAGTCTGCTCCTCTGCCTACATCCTGTTTGCTTGTGTTTGGTATGCAGATAGCACCTGCAATTTCTCAGGTGACCTGCAGTATTAGCTGTGGCCCTAGGTAGGATGCTGGGCTGAGCTGGATGTAGGTCACCTGGGCTGTGTCCCCACCCCTCCAAGAACTGAGAGGAGGAAAGATCCAGGAGGCTCTAGGACACTTGTTCCTAAGGAAAGTCTTAGCTCCTCGAGGGGCTGGAGTAGAGGAGGGGCTCCTCACAAGTCCAGCAGTCCTCCTAGAGAGCTGCAACAAGAATCAGCAGTCCACACACAGAGTCAGAATGAGCCCATTTTTTTAAGGGGATGTAGTGCCCAAGGCGGAGGCCAAAGTTCAGTCCAATTTGGGTATTAGCCAAGCCACTAAGCTGTTTTCGCTTCTGTTTTTACCTAATGTTAAGTAAGAAGAGTAGCTTAGATGGGTTCAAAGATTTCTTCCAACCGCAATTCCACATTCAAGTTGGAAAGAATCCTGAGATCCGAGATGCCCTGAGTAAGGAACTCCCAGTGGGGCACTACGTCCTCATTTTGGAGGCCAGGGAAAGCCCAGTGTGGGGGAGGGGAGGAGGGCACAGCTTCACAACCTACTGAGACAAAATAAAGAGGGGAATGCGACACACAGTCATTTCCTGCATTTACACATCATGGTCCAGCCCAGAATCATAATTTGCGTAACAGCGAAACTCATTGGCCAAGTTCCGGGTGTGCTCTGGAGTAAACCTGCACATCTTCACTCCAAGAAGTCTCATCGCCTCTTCTTCCATGACAGCACCTGAAGAGAACAGACCAGGTGAACCTGAAGACAAATACACCCTGTATTCTGGCAAGGCAAGAAAAGAGCACTCTGAAAATGAGGTTGGAGGTCAGTTCTCCAGACTCCTTTTTACTTCCTCCAACATTTTTGCAAATGACTGACTTTCTTACTTAAGTATTCCTGTCTTCTGCAAAGCTGAGACGGTTAAAGCTTTAGAAATAGATTATATCCCACTAACATAAGAAAAGCAAAACCAGAAATCATTAAAAACTGGTGTTTTCCTCTTTGATTGAGAACTCCCTTTTCAGTAACATCCACTCTTGCAAACTAAACAGGGATACAT
Source organism: Anoura caudifer (assembly GCA_004027475.1). NCBI lineage: Eukaryota > Metazoa > Chordata > Mammalia > Chiroptera > Phyllostomidae > Anoura > Anoura caudifer. The sequence continues at coordinate 19,224 of PVKU01001393.1, forward strand.
CCACACCAGCCTTGGCTAACCAGCCCGTTTCTCTCTCAGCCCGTCCTCCACCCACAGCCTCTATCGCACGGCTCACTGCTGTGGACGCACCTGTCCCTGGATGCCCACGGCAGACAGTGCTGCACACACAGAAACCCAGGACTCACCCTGGACTCTACCCTTTCTCACCTTCCACATGCACAGCACAGAACATTCTTTCAGCTTCATCTCCCAGTTTATCTTTCCTCCATCCTTGCCCTCCTATTCTACCACCCAACCTTGTCCAGACTTCTTGTCTCAGCTGAACGCTGCATACACTCACCCAAGTAATTCCTGTTGGTACAAAGTTAACACAATCTTCCTTAAATCGAATCTGTCCTTTTGGGGCTGGACACTTAGAAAAACCCAACTCTGACCAGCACCTGTATGCGGGGGGACCCTCTTGTCCCAGCCCTGGGCCCTTACGGCCGCCTCTTGAGGTCACTGCTGCAGTGCTGCTCAGCCCAGAGAACCAGCACATCTGTAGGACAGCCCCCGACTCCGTGCCAGCCCACCATTCTGACTCTTCCCTCTACTTTTCACAATCAGGAACTCATTTCTTCATCTGTTGTGTTCACTTCTAACCTCTCCCCTGGAACGGAAAATATACTCCATGAGGTCAGGCACCTGCCCGTCTCCTGGAACAAAGGGCTAGTCACAGCCAATTAATAAGTAAATACTATTTGTGTCAACAAGAGCCACGTTCTTGACTAAATACAACTGGACAACCAGAAGAGCTCCACTGCTCAGCCGGGGTGCTCCAGAGAGAAGCGAGGCTATGAGGCTGGATGCAGGAGCAGGGGTCCACCACCTCAGGGCCTGGACACCAGACTGCCCAGACCAGAGAGGTAGTTACCATTTTAGTTCTAGGTCAAATTTCAGCACATCCCTGAGAAAATACTGTATCTCAATCCCACCAGAAAGAACACTGTTCCACTGTAGTAAAGCTGATACCTAGCTCGTAACCTCAGGCAATCCGTGTTAACTCCACAGAGTCCAGAACTCTCATCAAGTGCAACCCCATGCGATGTGTGGGAGGCACTCAGTCCTCACAGCCCTGAGAGACAGGCAGCGTTGCCAGCCCCATTTTCAGAGATGAGGAAATGGGGGCACAGAGAAGTTACATGAACATAACCTGCATAAGGTCACACAGTAAATGGTGGATTCAAGATCTGAGTTCTAAGATCTCTGCCAACTCTTGACACCTGAGGCTTGAATATCACCTACCTGTGCACAACAGAATCTTGTCCCGGGTCAGATACTTGACGGTTTCTGAGGTTTTTCTAAGACATTCCTCAGAAAGGTAGGGGGGATCCACTATGACAACGTCAAAACTATGAGCAGCGATGTTTTCAGGAAAGTCCAGTGGATGATTGTAATCATAGAAGACAAACTCCTCTCCATAAATGGCAAATCTTCTGTCATACTCAAAGATGTACACGTCCAGGTCTTCTCTGCGCAGCTCTCTCAGCTTCTGATACACGCTGGGGGTGCTCACACAGGCTACCCTGGAAAACAGCGAGCAAGCGCACCGAGAGCTGCGGTGGGCAGCTGTCCGCGCCAGACAACGGCGCCGCTAGAAACAGAGAGCCCTGTGCTCGGACCTGCCTGAGAAAGCAACCGTGCAACTAACATAACAGCAGTAAATGCTCAGAGAAAAAGGTTAACTGTCTTACTTTTAAAGGAATCTGGTATTTAAAATCTGCAACTCATAATTTTAAGGTACAAAAAAGACAAACGTGCTTTCTATAGTAAAAACTAAGACATTAAGAATATGTAAGGGCAAAATTAGCCCAAGCCTAAATTCACCTATATTCATGGTCCCTTAACATTTATTTTAAATGCTTTTAAGTCTCAAACTAAATATTTTTGAAGTTACTTTGTAATATGCATAATCTTGAAAGAAAAACCCCAAATAACTGCTTCAGTAACTCCAGTTTTCCAAAAAGATACATTAAAATTAGGTCTCAGTGAAGAAAAGATACTTTGGATTTTGCTGCTTTTTTGTATAAGGAAATTATTACCAGCAGCCTGCAGTTTATGAATGGGTAGTGTTTCAATAGTTAACTTTTAACACCAACTTCTAAAAAAGCTAGTAGTAACAAACACTGAACTATTGAGTTGACTGGGGTCCATCTGCAACAAAGGATTACTATACTATATGGCCATCACACCCCAAGACATTCCAGGAACATAAGGGGCAAAAAGACGCTTTCATGGGTGTAAGAATGTCCATTCAGACACAAGACAAGATCCAGAGGCCACAGCTGCCTCATGGGAGAACTGGGGGCCTGGAAATAATAAGGAAACTGACTTTTTTTTCTCAATCCCCTATATAACTTTTAGAATTTTTATTACACACATATTTCAAAAACGTACTTTTTGTGATTTAAATTATATTTTGTTTATGCTACTATACAGTTGTCCCAATTTCTCCCCATTTGCCCTCTTTTACCCAGCTTCACCCACTGCCTTTAGCAACCCCCACACCACTGTCCATGTCCATGGGTCATGCACATATGTTCTTTGGCTACTCTGTTCCCTATGCTGCACTTTACATCCCCAGGACCATTCTGTAAGTATCCATTTGTACTTTTTAATCCCTTCATCTTTTTTGCCCATCTGGAACCCCCTCCCATCTGGCAACCATCAAAATATCCTCTGTATCTGATTCTGTTTCTCTTCTACTTATTTTTTTAGAATCAATTGTTAATAGCTATGTATTTACTGTCATTTTATTTTTCATATTTTTGATCTTATTAAAGAAGACCCTTTAACATCTCACATAATACTGGTTTGGTGATGACAAACTCTTAGCTTTTTCTTGTCTGGGAAGCTCTTTATCTGCCCTTCCATTCTAAATGATAGCTTTACTGGGTAATCTAGGTTGCAGGTCCATTTTTCACCACTTTGAATATTTGTCAATTCCTTCTAGCAAAGTTTGAGAAATCAGATGACAGTCTTATGAGAGATCCCTGTAGCTACCTGCTTTTCCCTTGCTGCTCTTAAAATTTCCTTTGTCTTTAACCTTTGCCATTTTAATTATGATGTGTCTTGGTGTGGGTGTCTATGGGTTCATCTTGTTTGGGACTCTGTGCACCTCCTGGGCTTGTATGTCCATTTCCTTCACCATGTTAGGGAATTTTTTTGTCATTATTTTTTCATATAGGTTTCCAATTTCTTCCTCTCTTCTACTTCTGCCACCCCTATGATGCAAATGCTGGAATGCTTGAAGTTGTCCAGAGGCCCCTTACACTATCCTCATTTTTTTAATGAAAAGATTTTATTTATTTTTAGACAGAGGGGAAGGGTGGGAGAAAGGAAGAGAAACATCAATGTGTGATTGACTCTTATGCACCCCCTACTGCAGACCTGGCTCACAACCCAGGCATGTGCCCTAGACTGGGAATCGAACCAGTGACCCTTTGGTTTGCAGGCCACCGCTTAATCCACTGAGCTACACCAGCCAGGGCTATCCTCATTATTTTTTAGATTCTTTTTTCTTCTTGTCGTTCTAATTGGGTGTTTTATGCTTCCTTAAATTCTAAATTGCTGATTTGATTCTCAGGTTCATCCACTGTGTTGATTCCCTGTAAATTGTTGAATTCAGTTAGTGTATCCTTCATTTCTGACTGGTTCATTTTTATGGTTTCCATTCCCTTTATTATGCCCTTGAAGTTCTCACTAAGTCCACTGAGCATCCTTATATTCAGTGTTTTGAACTCTGTACCTAGTAGATACTTGTCTCCATTTTGTTCAGTTTTTCCTGGAGTTTTGTTCTGGTCTTTCATTTGGGCCATGTTTCTTTGTCTCCTCATTTTGGTGGCCTCCCCGTGTTTGTTTCTATGTATTAGGTAGAGCTGCTACAACTCCCTGGTTTGGAAGAGTGACCTAACGTAGTAGGTGTCCTGTAGGGTCCAGTGGCACAGCCTCTCTTATCACACAAGCAGGGTACTCGAGGTGCACCTACTGTGTGGGCTGAGTACACCGTCCTCTAGTAGTTGAGGCTTGATTGCTGTCGGCAGGTCAATGGGAAAGATTTACCCAGGCCGATCAGCTGCAAGGACTGGCTGTGACCACTGACCACCAACCTCTGACCACCATGGAGGATCAGCTGTGCAGCAGCCCAGTCCACAGAGCAGGACTTACTTCAGCAGAGCTCTGCTGTCTACTGACTCTGCCCCTTGAGTGTTTCGGTTGTGGAGTTGGTCAGGCAGTGATGCTTTGACATGGTCTGAAGCTGTCCACTGGGCAAGCAAGCTCTAGAGCCTCCTGGGAGGTGCAGGTCAAGGTCAGCCATCACCTGTGTTCTGTTTTGGGCCATTAGCATAAGCTACAAAGTGATCTGCAGTTGGCTGCTACTCATGCTGAGTTTGGAGGTGTCCAAGAGAGTCCAAGCTGTGAACAAACAACTGCTGCTAGTGCTGGCCTGGTGCCACTAAGCCACAGGCACAAAGATGCTGAGGTAAGATGCTGCTTCTTTGTAAGAATTTAGGAAAATCTGAAGCATGACCCAAGGCAAGCCACCGAAAAGGAGAAACCACTGGAAACAGCTTGAGTGGGCCCGAAAGCTGGGTGGGATAGAAGCTCAAGGGATTACCAGGGTGGGGCAAACAGTATGAGCCAGGTTGATGGAGTTTCAGGTATGGCACCCGCCTGCCTGTTCCATTGAGGGAGGGCTCAGAAAGGGAACAATGGCCTTTGCCAGCACTTCTGTTGGGAGAAAACTGCCCTGTATCTCTCATCCTAACGCCAAACACTTTAGTTCCTCCCTCCATGGTTCTGGTGCCTTTCAATCTGCTACTCCCGTGCTCAGAGGGAATGAGTTTGAGTAAGTCTATGCATGGGCCCTTTAAGAGGATCTGCCTGGGTGTCTAGAAGTTGTCTTCCACAGCCTCAATCCTTACTCATTTTTTACAGCCAGAAGTTGCGGGGACTTATCTTTCTAGCACTGGAACCCTAGGCTGAGGTCCTGATGTGGGGCTGGGACCCCTTGCTCCCAAAATATCCCTCTCAATTTTTATCTGCCATATGTGGGTGTGGGACCAGCCCATTTGGCATCTATGCCCCTATCAGTGTTGATGTGCTTTCTTTAATTCTGTAGTTGTAGGACTTCATTCAGCTCTATTTCTGGAGGTTCTGAATAATGGTTGTTCTGTAGTTTAGCTCAAATTTTGATGTGGCTGTGTGAGCAGGCGATCCACATCTACCTGCACTGCCATCTTGAATGAAGTCCTCCAAAAAAGTACTTCTTTTAAAAATCAATAATTAAACTAAGCTTTAAACCTATGAGATGCATTTCTGAACACATGCAGGTTAGGCCTCCAGGCTTGCTAGACAGGCTGCGTGGCCCAAATACACTTCAAGTGTATAACAGCCGGGTGATGTTGCATACGCTTCCATGGGAACATGCACATCCCAGTCAGTGGCAAGCCTAGGCTGCTGTCAGCGTTCAGTGGGCTGGTGGGGAGATGAGGGTGTAGAGCCACAGTGTCTTTACTGTCCTGGGATGACAAGCAGCAAACAGACACACAATGAACTATCACCTGAGAAAAAGGTGAAATAAAGGCATCTTCAGTCAAACTAAATCTCAGCTTGTTGTCCACAGAGCATCTCTAAAATACTCTGAAGGATGTACACAGGCATCAGGAAAGTGTATGAGATGCAACAAAGAGGGAGCAGGCGCAGGGAACCCAGCAGGGCAGTGGAGTTGGTCATGGAGTGGTGGGGTCAGAGAGCGGCTCACCCCTCAGTCACCTTGAGCAAGTGACTAAATCTCTTGGGCCTCAGCTTCTGTCTTTAGCATTAAGAATGTAATGTTAACTACCTCACAAAGGTGTGAGAACTAAACAAGCTGACCCTTGTAAAGTGCTGACACAGAAGACTGGGACAGGGCAGGCAGAGTGTATTCAATAGGTGCTCCAATTTTTACTTATCTTTAAGATTATGACATAGCTCCTGAAAATACTGAAGACGTCTGTCAGAAAAAAAATAAAAGGCTGCATCCAAAGCCCTTATATTAATGGGAAAAAAGGGAAAATGTATGTGAAAACACTGTCATTAAGAAAAACTTAATGAACAACTAACATATAATTTAAAAAGTAAAAGAACAGACAAAAGCAAAACTTGGGACTTCCAGTTAAAGATGATGGGTAGGACACGTTCATGGATTTGTGCCCTCATGAAAGCCCACTCAATGCAACACAAGTAAAATTCCACTTTATTATTGAAGCCTACACCTGCAAGAGAAAGGGAATGTGAGAAGACACAAAAGAAACACACTTAGGAAGCTAGAAAGCAGTGCAGAGTGGCATCTGACTTGGCAGGCCCAAGATACCAAATCCCAGTAGCCAGGAAAGCTGGGGAGCAACCTGGTCTCCATCACTGTACCCCAAAGGCTCAGGATTCTGCAGACCAGGTAACTCAAGAAGTGGGCTGAAGGTCCATGTAAGAAGACAGTCCTTCCCAGGACTTCCCTCCCCTTCCCAGGCTCCCGGGTATCCACCTTCCATGAAAGGAAGAAAACTGGAGGGATAGTCTCTGGATTGGGGGACAATGGGGGGGGGGGGTGCCAGCACAACTAAGGATGCAGTACTATGTGGCAATGACGAAGATTAAGTTAAACCTACCAGATGCTGGGACCTATGGTCCTCTCAGTAGTGTGCCCCTCAGGACGATGTCACAACACTGTTAACTTCAAAGGAAAAACTAGAAGACTCTTCCTAGGGCTCTGACCAGCCCAGGAAGAAACACCCAGAGAGAGTGATACTGGGGGTTACCTAGGAAATAGCTCAGCCAGATCATCCAACTGCACAGACCAAGCAGATAAGGTCTGCCATGTGTAACAGCTTTCAAACCTTAATGTGAACAGGCAGTGAAGGTCAACAGACATTCAGGAAAAGCACCTAATATTAGAGGCCAAAATAAACAAGCAGAAAAGGCATGTTGGAGTAAACAGACTATGTGGAGAGAAGAAAGTTTTTAAAAATACCCTGGAATTAATATCCCCATAAGGATGAACAAGACACAGTAATAAAGAAATATTCAGTGACCCCCAAAGAGAGCTATAGGTGCCTATGTATGTGATAGCAGAAATGGCAAACCCAACAGAAAGTTTAGAAATAAAGTTGAGTAATTTTCCCAGAAAGTAAGGTAAAAAAGACAACAGATGGAAAAACAGACAGAAAGAAAAGGAGATAAGATCCAATATTCAAATACTAACAGGAGTTCCCGAAAGAGGAACAGAAAGGAGAAAATCAAAGAAATAAGGCAGTTTTTCAAAACTGGAGGAAATGAGAAAGAAAGGGCCCCTTCCACCCAGCAGAAGAGGGAATGCTCTACACTAGGATGCATCAAATACTGAGGATTAAGAGCAAATCCTAAATTTGTGATGAGCAAGGATGAGAAAACAGGTTTCCTAATAGAACTCAGAACAATGTGAGATTTCTCAACAGTGCCGAGGAATGCTTGGAGGCAGTGAAACAATGTCCTCAAAATCCAAATTATATACACAGAAAAACTGTTACAATTGAGAGTAGGGTAGAATAAAGGTATTTTCAGACATGAAAGGCTTTGAAAATTTGCCTTTCTGTGGAAGCTATTAAAGGATGGACCCAACCCAAATAAGGCTGCAAACTGGGAACTGGGGTACAGGAAACTGGGAATCCAGAATACAAGAGAGGAAAAAGGATCCTCAGCATGATGGTAAAGAGAGATGCCAAGATAAAAGCTAGAAAGCAACCAGTCAAGTTTGGAACAGGTAGTAAAGCTCTGGAGGAACATTTTTCAAGGGGTTGAATTATTTCTGTTTACAGATAGGAGACTTAAACAACCAGGGGAGAATCTGAGGGTTAATAAATGATAAGGACATAGAAACACATAAAAAATAGGAGACATTTTCATCAGGAAAAATGAAGAATTTTACAGTAAGGAAAAAGTAAAAGCCTCAGCTATAAAGAACGTTTATGTTTTTGTAACTATATAAACCCTGTTCTAGTCCAAATCAGGAAAAAACTACTGGGACCATGTACGTCTGTGGAAGTGGTAAAGTCTGAATGAGATAAAATCTCATGTTCTGTGGTGAGAAGTCAGGAAACAATGTCTCAGGGGACAAATCCAGAAGGGCTAACAGAAGTGTATTATTTAAAAATATGGTTGTACCATTATTATATGAAATGTTAAAGGGACTTACTGAAGAAAAAGAAGATCAAAATTAAGAACAATAAAACGGCAAAAAATACGTATCTATCAACAATTGATTCTAAAAAACTAAGCAAACAAGAACAGACAGAATCATGGATGTAGAGAGCATTTTGATGGTTGCCAGATGGCAGGGGGTGAGAGGAAGAAAGGGTGAAGAGGTGAGAGCATTAGGAAGTACAAACAGGTAGTTACAGGAGAGCCATGGGGATGTTAAATGGAGTATAGGAAATGGAGTAGCCAAAGGACTTATACGTATGACCCACAGACATGAACAATGGTGGGAGGATTGCCTGAGGGAGTGGGGGTTACTGGGTGGAGGAAGGCAGTAAGGGAAAAGTTAGGAGAACTGTAATAGCATAATCAATAAAATATAATTACAAATAGAAAAATATGGTTGTAAATACCAAAGAATCTATTGGAAAGGAGCTGAAAAGGGGAGGAGGTGGGCAAGAGGTAAAAATTAGAAATGGATATTTTTTTGAACAAACCTTTAGGATCATTTGACTTTAAATTACATGTATGTAAAATTTTGATAAAAATAAAGAACAAGTTAAAAAAAGAAAACCTACATTCTTAAAACCTCAAAAAGTTGAGTATTTTACGCCTGTAAAAAAGAAAGAAGCAGGTTAGAAAATTTTTAAAAAGGATGGGGGGAAGGGAGGTATAAAAATGGTAATGGAAAAATATACTAAGGATTAAATTAAAAATAAAAAAATTAAACAAATTTTTTAAAATGACAGAGATAACACATCTTACAATGAATACAATTCTGAGTGTCCCTAAACTTGTTATTGCTGCAGTTCTTATTCCTTATATTCTACAAAGCATGAACTACAAATTTTGCTGATTATGATTCAGACTTGTTACAAAGCATCTCCCATCTAGGAAGGACATTTAAAATATTAATTTAGATTAAAACAAAAGAGAAGCAGAATTTGAATCTCACCTTCCACCTTCCCCAGCAGCTGCAATCGCTTCCTTGGCAAGCTTCAGAGCAGTTTCCTGACTGTACCAAAACTGGCTCAATTGCTGTAACAGAGGGACGAGTTGAAATCATTTTAGAATTAGTATAAATTTGGTTCCTTTAATCTAAACCTGTGCATATATTTAATTTTTCCTTTTTTTCTCTTTAAAACCAATTTTTTGGAAATTTTTATTTTTATTCTTTACACTATTACAGATGTCCCCATTTTCACCCACTTTGCCCATCTCCCCACTGCTCTCAGCAGCCCCTTCCCACCGGCCATCCCTGTTGTCTGTTTATGGGTTCTTTGGCTAATCCCTTCACCTTCTTTCATCCAGTCCCCTCCCCCGCCTCCCCGCTGATAGCTGTCAATCTGCTCCATTAATGAAGGCTGGGGGTCCAAGATGGCAGGGGAGTAATTGCAAGTTATACTCAAGTTCTCCCAGAACCTTACTGGAATTAGTACTAAATTACAGAACAATCAACCTGAATAATAAACTGAAGACTAGCTGAAGAGAAGTCTTATAACCAAGGATTTATATAGAATAGCCACATCAAGATTGGCAAGAAGGGCAGAGATGAAAAAAGGGCTGGCCCCTACCTACCACACATACCCAGTCCCAGCAAAGGTAGCCACCAACTGTGGATTGCTTTGTAGATCCTAACTGGTAGCCCAGGTCACAGGGAGCATCTGACTCTGACCTGCATTGGAGTTTCTCCCAAGAGGCCCCAGAACCAACACAACCAGGAGCTGACTTCAGATCTGAGCACCGCCCAATTAGCTCCACAACAGGCACTCCCAAAGGGAGATCTTAGCATGCACCAGACCCTGCTGGGGTGAATTCTGCTTCATGACTTCAGCCCCTGCACAGCAGCTCGTACGGTGGTCAGGGTCGATTTTCAGAATCAGTCAGCCTGACAGTCAACACCACCCAGGAATGGGCTAATGGCAATCAAGACTCAACTGCTGCCCAGGCCTCGTGGTTCAGTTGGCTGTAGCATTGTCCTGTACACCAAAAGACTGCAGGTTCAGTCCGTGGTCAGGGTGTGTACAGGAGGCAATCAATCTACGTTTTTCTCTTACATTCATGCGGGTGTCTCTCTCTCTCCCTTCCTTTCTCTCTAAAATCAGTAAGACATATCCTCAGGTGAGAATTGTCTTTAAAATGTTTTTTGTTTTGTTTTGTTTTGTTTAAAAAAAAGACTCACATAACCCAAAAAGGGATACTCCTAGGGTACCCAGCTCAGCTGAACAGGGAGACTGTGCTCTTGGGTCCCACAGGACACATAGTACATAAGGCTACTCTACCGAGGCTGACCGCCATAACAGCTCTACCTAATAATACACAGAAACAAACACAGAGAGGCAGCCAAAATGAGGAAACAAAGAAACATGCCCCAAATTAAAGAATAAGTGAAAACTCCAGAAAAAGAACTAAATGAAATGGAGGCAAGCAAACTACCAGATACAAGTTCAAAACAATGGTTGTAAGGATGCTCAAGAAACTTAAGATTGAATCACAATGATTTGGAAGATAAGGTAGCCGGAAACAGAGCAGCAAAACTAAATAATTTTTTTTTTAATTAGGATAGTTTAAGGAACAGCTAGGAAAACATCAAGTAAAACAACATCTGCATCATAGGATATCAGAAGGAGAGAGAGAACAAGGGATTCAGAACCTATTTGAAGAAATAATGACTGAAAACTTCTCTAACTTGGTGAAGGAGAAAGACAAGTCCAGGAAGTTCAGAGTCCCAAACAAGATAAAACCAAAGAGGCCCACACCAAGATACATCATAATTAAAATGGCTAAAGTTAAAGACAAAGACAAAATCTTTAAGCAGCAAGAGCTCCCATAAGACAGTTAGCTGATTTCTCAATAGAAACACTTCAGGCCAGAAGGGATTAACAAGAAATATTCAAAGTGATGAAAAACAAGGACCTACAACTAAGACTATGCTACCCATCAAGGATATCATTCAAAATTGAACGAAACTAAAGAGCTTTCCAGATGGGAAAAAACTAAGTAAGTTCATCACTACCAATAAAGTATTACAAAAAATGTTAAAAAGAAGAAAGAAGGAGAAGCAGAAGGGGGAAGGGGAGGGGAGGAGGAGGGAGATGAAGAAAAAAGACACAAACTTGTATCATAAAATGACAATAAATACATTCTTATCAATAATCACTTTAAATGTAAATGGATTAAATGCTCCTATTGAAAGACATTGAGTAGCTGACTGGATAAGAAAACAAGAGCCATGTATATGTTGTCTATGAGAGACCCACTTCAGGTCAAAAAACAAAAGGATAAAAAAATATTTCATGCAAATAGAAACAAAAAAGCTAGATACACTACTTGCATAGACTTTAAAATAGACTTTAAAACAAAGGTTGTAATAAGAGACAAAGAAGGACATCACATAATGATAGAGATCAATCCAACAAGAAGATATAACCCTTGTAAACATTTATGCACCCAACAACATAACAGCACCTAAATTCATAAAGCAAATCTTGATGGACATAAAGGAAGAGACTGACAGAAATACAGTCATAGTAGGGGACTTTAACACCCCATTGACATCAATGGACAAATCTTCCAAACAAAAATCAACAAAGAAACAGTGGCCTTAAATGACAAACTAGATCAGATGGATTTCATTGGTATGTTCAGAGCATTTCAGAGAGGGAGGGAAACATCAATGTATGAGAGAAAATTCAATCAGCTATCTTTTGCATGCTCCCAACTGGGGACATGGCCTGCAACCCAGGCATGTGCCTGGACTGGGAATCAAACCGGTGACCTCTTAGTTTGCTGACTGGCACTCAACTCACTGAGCCACACCAGCCAGGGCTCGGTTGCATTTTTAAACACCAATAATGAACTATCACAAAAGGAAACTAAGAAAGCAAACCCATTTATAACTGCATCAAAAAATAAAATACCTTGGAGTAAATTTAGCCAAGGAAGTAAAAGACCTATACTCGTAAAATCATAAGACACTGAAGAAAGAAATTGAAGATACAAATCAATGGAAGTATATATACCATGCTCATAGATAGGAAGAATTAACATTATTTAAAATGTCCATACTACCCAAAGCAATCTATAGATTCAACACAATTTCTATTAAAATTTCAATGGTGTTTTCCACAGTACTAGAACAAACAATCCAAAAATTTGTATGGAACCACAAAAGACCCCAGATAGCCACAGCAATCTTGAGAAAGAAGAACAAAGTTGGAGGAATCATAACACTACCTGATATTACACTATATTATAAAGCTACAGTTATCAAAACAGACAAAGAGAACAATGGAACTCAATAGAGAGCTCAGACATAAACCCACACTTATATGGTCAATAAATATATAATAAAGAAGGCAAGACTATACAATGAGGTAAAGACAGTCTATTCAATAAATGGTGTTGGGAAAACTAGATAGATATATGCAAAAAAATAAAACTACACCACCCTCTTACATCATATGCAAAAATAAACTCAAAATGGATTAAAGACTTAAATGTAAAGACTGAAAACCGTAGGAGTCCTAGAAGAAAACACAGGCAGGCCCTGACTGGTGTGGCTCAGTGGGTTGGGCACCATCACACAAACTGAAAGGTAGCCAGTTCGATGCCAGGTCAGGGCACATGTCTGGGTTGCAGACCAGGTCCCTGGTTGAGAGCATGCAGGAGGCAACTGATGCTTCTCTCAACCCATGTTTCTCTCCCTCTCTTTCTCCCTCCCTTCCCCTCTATAAAAATAAATAAAATCTTAAGAAACAAACATAGGCAGTAAAATCTCTATTTCTCTGAGCTATATATATTTTTTGCTATATATTTTTATATATATTTAAATATATTTTGTTGATTATGCTATTACAGTTGTCCCATTTCTCCCCCATCATTCCACTCCACCCTGCACACCCCCTCCCACCCACATTCCCCCCTTTAGCTCATGTCCATGTGTCATAAGTTCTTTAGCTTCTACATGTCCCACACTATTCTTGCCTTCCCTCTGTCTATTTTCTACCTACCGTATATGCTACTTATTCTCTGTACCTTTTCCCCCTCGCTCCTCCTCCCACTCCCCTGTTGCTAATCCTCCATGTGATCTCCATTTCTGGGTTTCTGTTCCTGTTCTAGATGTTTGCTTATTTAGTTTGCTTTTGTTTTAGATGTAGTTGTTAATAACTGTGAGTTTGCTGTCTTTGTACTGTTATTTTTTATCTTCTTTTTCTTAGATAAATCCCTTTAACATTTCATATAATAAGGGCTTGGTGATGATGAACTCCTTGAACTTGACCTTATCTGAGAAGTGCTTTATCTTCCCTTCCATTCTAAATGACAGCTTCCCTGGATAGAGCAATCTTGGATGTAGATCTTTGCCTTTCATTACTTGGAATACTTCATTCCAGCCCCTTCTTGCCTGTAAGGAGTCTAATGGGAACTCCTTGGTAGGTGACTGTTCCCTTATCCCTTGCTGCTTCTGGAATTCTCTCCTTCATTTCAATCTTGGCTAATGTAATTACGATGTGCCTTGGTGTGTTCCTCCTTGGGTCCAACTTCTTTGGGACTCTCTTGAGCTTCCTGGACTTCCTGGAAGTCTATTTATTTCCTTTGCCAGATTGGGGAAGTTCTCCTTTATTATTTGTTCAAATAAGTTTTCCATTTGTTGCTCTTCTTCTTCCCCTTCTGGTACCCTTATAATATGGATGCTGGGATGTTTAAAGATGTCCTGGAGGTTCCTAAGCCTCTCCTCATTTTTTTGAATTCTTGCTTCTTCATTCTTTTCTGTTTGGTTGTTTCTTTCTTCTTTCTGGTCCACTCCATTGATTTGAGTCCCAGTTTTCCTCCCATCCCTATTGGTTCCCTGTGTGTTTTCTTTCATTTCACTTATTGTAGCCTTCATTTGTTCCTGTAATTTGCTACCGAAATCAACCAATTCTGTGAGCATCCTGATCACCAGAGCTTTGAATAGTGCATCTGATAGGTTGTCTATCTCTTGGTCGCTTAGATGAATTGGTTCTGGGGCTTTGATTTGTTCTCCCGTTTGAGCCATTTTTGGTTTTTCTTTTGGTCTGGTCACGGCTGTTATGTAGTGAGGGGTGGAGCCTCAGGTGTTCCCCAGGGCAGGGCAGCCCAGTTGCTGGGTTGTGACTCTGTATGTGGGGGCGGGGTCCGAGAGGGAACAATGGCATTTGTTCTGCTCTCTCTTGGATTCCAGTCCCTTCCGCCACTTCCCCTTCACCTGCAAGTGAATGTGGGACCACCTGGTCAGCCAGCAGCCTTGCACAGCCTCACTGGGTTTGCACCATTGCCACTCCATGCCTGGGGCCCACTATTCATCACCTGTGCACCTGGGATCTTCCAGCAACTGCTGCCTGCATGCCTGGGTCCACCAACCTCCACTTTTTCCTGCTGCGACTCCGCCCCTCTTACCAGTCTGGATGAATGGTTATTGGATTTCCATACAGTTCAATTTTCTATCAGTTCTGGTTGTTTTCTTATTTCGAAATCTTTGTTGTCCTTAATTTTGGTTGTGCGAGGCGGCACAGTGTGTCCACCTACGCCTCCATCTTGGCCAGAAGTCTGTGTCTATATATTTTCTTATATAGCTCCTTATATACCTTTCTTGTATACGGAAGAAAAAAATAAACAAATACAACTACATCAAACTAAAAAGTTTTTGCATAGCAAAGGAAACCATTAACAAAATGAAAGGCAACCTACTGAATGGGAAAAGATATTTGCCAATGACACATCCAATAACATGTTAATATCCAAAATTTATAAAAAACTCATACAACTCAACATCAAAAAAACCAAACAATCTGCTTAAAAAGTAGGCAGAGGACCTGAATAGACACTTCTCCAAGAAGGACATGCAGATGGCCAATAGACATATGAAGATATGCTCAATGCTACTAATCATCAGAGAAATGCAAATTAAAATGAGATACTACCTCACACCTGCCAGAATGGCTATCATCAATAAATCAAAAAAGAAAACATAAGTGTTGATGAGAATATGGAGAAAAGGGAACCCTAGTGCACTGTTGATGGGAATGTAGATTGATATAACCACTGTGGAAAACAGTATGGAGGATCCTCAAAAAATTAAAAATGTAACTGCCTTATGATGCAGTGATTCCACTTTTGAGTATATAAACAAAGAAACCCAAAACACTAATTCAAAATAATATGAGCATCCCTGTGTTCACTGCAGCATTATTTATAATAGCCAAACTATGGAAGCAACCCAAGTAGATAAAAATAGATTAAAAAGCCATGGTACACATATATAATGGAATATTACTTGGACATAAAAAAGAATGAAATCTTACCATTTGGGACAGCCTGGTTGGACCCAGAAGGTATTATGTTAAATTATATGTTAGACAAAGAAAGACAAATACCATATGATCACACTTATATGTGGAATCTACAAAGCAATATAAATAACCAAAAATAAATTAGAAACAGACTGATAGATACAGAGGAGAGACTGATGGTTTCCGGAGGAGAGCAGGGTTGGGGGACTAAGTGAAAAAGATGAAGGAATTAAAATGTGTAAATTGGTAGTTACAAAATAGTAATGGAGATGTAAAGTACAGCATAGGGAACATAGTCAATACTATTCTAATAACTATGTGTGGTACCAACGGGTACTGGAAATACTGGGGGGGACCACTATGTAAAGTATACGATTATCTAACCACTATTCTGCACACCCGAATCTAAGACAAAATAATACTGAATGTAAACTTGTAACTGGAAAAATAAAACAAAAAAAGCCCAAATAAATTAATAGAACGCCCTAACTAATTACAAAATGGAGGCACTTTTACCACTGGCTGTTCACACCATAAAAGGAGAGAAGCAATCAATGCTTCGCCTGATGGAAGAACACACCCCACCTGTGTATGAGTTCTGCCCCACCAAAAATACTAACCCTGAATCTGATTAAGCCACCAGATTCAACAGTCAACTAACAGAATTACAAATACAGAGGACCGAAGAATATGTTAAAGGACAGCACAAAGATGCCCAGTCCCTACCTCTTTTCTGTGGCCACTTTACCTGAGGAATGTTCCTGAATTACTTGTTTTTCTCTCAGGGTAAAGTTGTTTGTTTTTCATCTTGCTACATTCTATGCATGCTGATCATTCCCTTTTAAATTTCTAGTGCTTCTTCATTATATACTCACATTTATAAAATATCTTATTTTAATGGAAAAAGTGGATTTCTCTGCAATGCAATACATCCACTTCTCCCCTGAATGGCAGGGCCAGGGGCCAGTGGTGTTACTGACACCTCATACATCCAGAACAGAGATACAGAATTCAAAAAATTAAGCAGAAGGAAAAGAGAAAGAATTAGACTACTCAAGGATACTGCAGCTCTTCAGGTTTATGATGTTTTATTATCTTAACAGAAGCACTAGCTAGAAGACAAACACAAAGAAGCAAACAGTGGGAAAGAGGCTTTGCTTTGGTGAAACATTCCAAGTAATGGAAAGAAACATTTTCGTCACAGTTTCAAATAGATGGTAAATAGGAAAATCTTACATAAGAAACTCAAATTTGGCAAAATGTAAAAGTCTGGAAAAACAACAACAAGCATGAAAAGCTTCATTCCAGTTGCAAAGAGATAGAGAAAGACAAATCTATTACCTAGGGGAGTCACAGAAAATTCAAGCATCATCTCTTTCTCAACTACGCCCTTCAAAAGATTTAAATTTAAATTTCTGTCCCAGTTTAGTTTAGGAGTTTCCCTCAACTCATTTTTTCCTTCTACTTTCTATTTTTATTTGGCCCATAAAGTACAAATAAAATACACACTATGCACCAGAAACTATTAATACCATCTGACCTCCCTTTCATTAATGTTTCATTACATGTTTAAGTTCAGTCACAGCATTTACTGCCATGACCTTTGCCCTTGCCACAGGATTGCTACTCTGTATAAAAACCGACAGTGTGCACCTGCGTACAGGAAGGAGTCCCAACTTTGTGTTGGATATAGTAACACGCCACTCCCTTGTCTGAAAAGTCTGTCCACCAATCAATCGTCAACCAGCCTGAGAGTTCACCACCAGGAAAATCTGCATTTATGCCATCTTAAACTATTCCTGGACTGCTTTCTGAGCTAGTTCCCCAGGTATGTTATCAGCTCCCAAATGGCAGGGGACATACTTGGGTATCAGGTGGGATATAGACAAACACTGGACTAGGTCCAGAGCAGGTTCCACACCAATATTCCCCGGTAGATATGGAATGCATTTACTCACCCAGTTCTCTTCTACCCTCTCAATGCTGTATTTGTCATCTCCACCTGGGTCACTGCGCTGTTTCTGCTCAGCATAAAATTCCTGGAGAGCTGCTAAGGCGTGGAAAGAAAGCTGGGGAACATCATCGTCTTCCAAGTCACACATCTCACAAATTGTCTATGACCTGCAGATAAGTAAAAGTGCTTCTTCCCATCAAATAACAAATAAAAAATGCTTATCTCACAGCAAAGTTCCAAACTGAAAGTGAGTTTTTTTTAAAAAAGGGAAACATATTTAAGAGATCAAACATCTACAGAGGTCTTCCATTCAAATGCAGTTTCCCTTTAAAGGTATGTATTTTTTACAAATGCAATTTTCAGATTTTTATGATACTTTGTAGAACAAAAATTTTCCTAAGTATCCAAAGACATTTTGCTTCCTTCTGGTACCCAATGGCCATATGCAGATAGTGCCCAGCAGATTCTCTGAATCAGAGATGTTTTTTAAAATTTTTTAAATTAATTTTTTAAAGATTTTATTTACTTATCTTTAGAGGGGAAGAGAAGGAAAGACAGAGAGAAATATCAATGTATGGTTGCCTCTTGTGCGTCCCCTGCTGGGAACTGGCCGGCAACCCAGGCGTGTGCCCTGACTGGGAATCGAACCGTGATCCTTTGGTTCGCCGGCCCGCACTCAATCCACTGAGCTACACCAGCCAGGGTCTCAGAGATCTTTTTATATTTGAACATTACTTTTTAGGTGATCTAAAGCTCCTGGCTATTATTGATAGAATAAATAAAGGATTGAGTTTAAAAAAGAAAAAGAGGAGCACAGAAAGAGCTATGAAAAAAACAAAAGGGACAAGAGAAGAAAGGGAAGATGAAAAGTAAAACAAAGGGAGACAAGGAAGGTGTTTTTGTAGGAATGGATGCCCAGCACAATTACATCTTCAGGTACCTCCCAGTCAGTAAAGACAGCTATGTCTGCTTTACCAACTGCTAGATCCAGGGCTCCTCAAACCATCCTCATGTGCAGTAATTTACCAACTGTTAGATCCAGGGCTCCTCAAACCATCCTCATGTGCAGTAATTTACCAACTGTTAGATCCAGGGCTCCTCAAACCATCCTCATGTGCAGTAATTTGCTAGAAAGCCTCACAGAACTCACTAAGGGCAATTATACTCACAGTTATTACCGGGAAAGGGTACAAATTAGAGCCAGCCAAGGAAGAAATGCAAAGTCCTGGAACATTACAAACAGGAAGCTCCCATTGCCTTCAGGAGGCAGCACCCTCCTGGCATCCATCTGTGTGTTGGGGTGTAGTCTGTATTGAGGCTTCATGGCATCACCATGACTGACTAAAAAAGTACTGCTCCCCAGCTGAAGTCAGTCCCCAGCTTCCGTCCCCAAGGCTGGTATGGCTGAGGGCCTCCATGAATAACAGACATTTCTATCACTTGGGAAAATGTTTACAGGTCACCTATCAAAGGCCAAACCTCGATTTGGGTGAGGTAAATTCCTTACTACTCAGGAACCAAACGCATTTATAAATCAAAAGTTATTCTTAGCACAAGAACAGCACACTGTTTGCTTTTTGAAACATTGTGTCTAAATTTTACAGCAAGTGAAATGCTGAAAGTCAGCATTATTCAAAAGCTTTGTTACATTGCCCCTCCACTCTAAGGCATATGTGGGTGTATTTGATCCAGTCCTGGCCTCAGGCCCCAGCCACCAAGGGCAACTAGAAAAGCAAGACTCTTACGGGAGGAACTCCCCAGGCCTAGGAGTAGTATCCAAAAGATGCAGAGTAGCCATTTAAAACAGAAATGCCTCTTGATGCAACTTTTTTCTTCTTTTCAAAATCAAAAGCCAGACTTTTCACCTAAAATCCTACAAATAAAAATAAAACCTGGTATGTACCAACTACTGACAAACCGGTGAGTGTATTGTCACGAATTTCGAGAACATGTAAGTCACAAAGTTACAGAATACACATAGTATAACCAAGTCCACTTACATGAAGTTCAAAAACATGCAGATAAAAGCAAGTGAATAAAAATCACAAGATTAAAGATTAAAGTTCCTTCTTGGAGTGAGGAATGGGCTTGGAAAGAAATATGCATAAAAATTTCCTAAATGTTTATTGTGTTCCAACAGAGACCTGTAAGTAAAAATAACCTGAACAGGCTTCTAGTTGATGCCTCCTGAGAGTACTGAAGGACTGAAATGTGTCATTTTAGTTTACTGGGGAAAAAAAGAATAAATTTCCAGCAAAGCACACTAGGAGCTATTAGGCTGGAGCATTTCCAAGTGGAAATTCCACAGATTTCCACCTGTATGTAAGCTGAGCTGAGAGAAACTGCAACAGCATAGAAAACTGATTGCAAACCATTAGGTTTCATTTTGGTTGGGTATTTCAGGATTGAACGTTTCTTTCATTCAAGTAAAGAACTGGGCAACTATTAAAATCCAATGCCTCATGGCAGAGATGACTGACAGACCTAGGTAGGCTTAGGAGGAATGGAAAATCACCAGGTGGGAAACTATAGCCTGGGAAACTGCCTGCCAATCCTACCCAGGACAAACAGATGCCTGGCTACTATTGGGGTCTGGGGTAGGCCTATCGGGCATAACAGGATGCAGCTTTAACTTGAGCCTGACAAGATGTATCAAGAACAATGGTCAGCAGAAATGGCACCCAGCAACCAGCTCTAGCCAATCAGAGTAACACCCCAACCAGTTACCCTTTGTGGGATTTTGTGCTTAAAAACCCTGCCCTAAAAACAACCAAGTGAGTCCTAACCTCCCTTAGTTGGCTCCACTTTCCCCTCTTATTCCCCACTAATGAGCCCTGCTTCTTGGCTTGCTGTGCCCATCTGGTTTCTTGAGTGACTCCAACCAACCTAACAATGAAGTGTACAAGCTGTTCCTGATTAAAGTTTTATAACCCTGCCTGAAAAACAAAGTGTGTGTGTGTGTGTCCATTTACATTCCTACAGATACACACACATGTATGTCCTTGTTGTAAACAGGAATATATGAATTTTTATTTATTAATACTAAGAAGCACTTCCCACAGCAGCATCTCTGGAGAAGGGCTTTGAAATTGCAGCTTGAAATCTGTTATCATTTAGAAATAAAACGTGAAAACTGTAAAAAGAAACCAGTTGACTTTTAAGCGCAAAACAAATAATTCTAAAGAGCAGCTTAAGTAAACTTTCATGGCTGTAAAAAGAATTAAATTTCAAGCTATATTTTAGCATGAATCTTATTTAAAAATTTTTTAAAAGTTTATTTACAGCTGATCAATTTGATAGTTGTTCACTGAGGCACTACTTTGTACTAGGCACTGTCTTGGTAATAGCAATGACAATCCCCCTCCTCTTGGAGCTCACATTCTGTTGAGGCAGACAGATCATAAACAGAAATAAAATATGTGCTGGACAATGAAATATAAGATCAATGGAGGGATATTTGCAGTAGAGGCTGCAATATTAGCAATCATAGACTGTTTCCTACATTACTGACATGAGTTAAGAGTGCATCACCTGCTACGTGGGGGAAAAACTGATGATGTAATACACATCACTAAAGACTAAATTAAATGAACTTTGATGTGCTGATTTTTTACTTGTCACTACTTTATCATCTTTAATGTTAGGTAAATTTCCTAAGTGAGTTTGTGAAATTGCAGGGAAAGGGATTTCCAAGTCTAAAAGAATTGGTAAGAGCTGTTACATTATTAAACTGACATTCAGTTTTATGTGGCACTCACAGAAAGTAAGATTTGCCCCGCAGGGGAATATCTGACAAAGTCTGGAGACATTTTTAGTCATCATAACTAGGAAGGGTACTGCTCACATCTAATCGGTACAGGCTAGGGAAGCTGGTCAACTCCCTGTAATTTATGGGACAACCCTCCACAACAAAGAACTACATGACCTAAAATGTCAACAGCGCTAGGACTGAGGAAACTGCGCTGTGATGATGGGTTAACCCACTATTATAAGAGCTGCATTTACTGCCATGGGTCAGAAAAAAAGAGCATGTGTGGATGGAGAGTGACAGTGAGGCAACGGGTGGATTATCTAGCACAAGAAAAGCCTGGGCACGTTCATGTGCAGCCTCCGCAGAGTGAGCAAGCTCGTAATGGGCTGTGCTGTCACTTTCTGTTTCCTTAGACAGTACTTGACACAACATAATTAATGTAGTCTACAAAGGAATGCGTAAAATTCTTCAGTTTCCGTATGTCAACTCATAACACAAGCCTTCCGCCCTCCACTGCTTCAAGTCGTACAGGCTCTCATTACCTCTGCAAGTTGATTCTGGGAAGGTGGTAGTTGCGTTTACCAGAATTCTCCCCACATCCAGGGCTGCCAACCGAGAAGACCCTCCTCCTATTCACAATCCGAAGCGCCCACGGTCCCTCACTTTCTTCCCGTCTTCGTACAAGGACTTACTCTGCCACCTAAAGCTCTACTCACGTTGTTGTTTTAAATTCTACGAAATTAGGTGTAAGTTGTGTCTAGTAGGATACGATCATGAACGTCCACTCTTGCCCTTATGCAGCCACAGGCAGCCTCCTGGCCGCTACGTCATCTCTGCGCGACACCTCTGCGCGGCCAGAACCCTCCTATGACCCTCTGATCTCCGACCCCCAGAGCCTACAGCCCCAAACTCCCTTACATGGCACAGACTTCCGAGGGTTGCCGGCCAAGTCCAGACACCACTGACTGCCCCACCTCCCCAAAAGCACGGGGAAACGGGAAGCACAGCCGACCCCAAGGCCACGCGCGCCCACTCACCAATACGCGTGGGCAGTCGCCTGGAGTGTGGGCGGGGTCTGCTGAGCAGCGCCTGCGCATGCGCACACCCGCAGGCTAGAGCGTGAGCGTCCCATTCCCATGTTAGCAATGCGCATGCAGGCTTGTGGTGGTGTTTACTCCAAGAACGGTGGTTAATTCGATTAAAATGTAAGGTTCTCCTTAGATCCACTTAAAGAGAAACGCAAGAAACCAATTTGCTCTTGGGTAGATGTACACTTCACAAACATGTCAGGGCTTCCTTGGCTTGTGTACTATGTCTTTAAAATTTTTTATTTTTAGAGGGGAGAAGGGAGGGAGAGGGAGAACTATTGCCTGCAGTCTGCCCCTGACCCAACGGCCGCCCAGGTGTGTGCCCTCAGCAGAATGTAACTGACGACCTTTTCCTTTGCAGGGCAACCAACCGAGCCACAGGTTGTCTACTAAGTCTTTATTAATAGAGAAATCAAGACATGAGACATAATGTTGATAGAATTAGAAAAACTTCTTTAGACCCTCCACCATAATCACATTTCCTTCCCAAATTCAACATGGTTACTAGATCCAGCTATCATATTTTTTTACTGGAGCTGACAGCAAAGAAGGTGACATTTGGTCAGTAAGCAGAGGAGGTAGCTGTCTCCATGCTGAAATAAGGGCAGCTGCTGGTTTGGCAAGTAATGTAATTAGGCAGCAACATTTCTCTACAGAAATAATTACAAATGTAGGACACCTGCATGAACCTCCCAGAACCTTCCAAGTTGAAGGCATTCCTCAGTATATATTAAAACCTCCAGCTTCCAGTCAAGATGCAGGCATAAGTAGATATGCTTTACCTCATTGCACAACCATAGAAGGAACACAACTAACTTAAAAATGAAAAACACCCAGAACTGAAGTCTGACAACCAAGGATTTAAAGAAGCTATATCCATCCAGATGGGAAGGAGGAGCAGAGAGAACATGATGTAGTAGCTGGAAGAATGGTGGTCCCACATTCACATGTGGTAGATAAAAATCAGGGGGACACCTTGTGAGTGAGCAATCCCAGCCCCAGGTCAGACATAGAAGCCCAGGGTTACAGTGCTGGGAAAAATAAGGCCTCGTAACTTCTGTGTAAACACAGTGGGAACTGGGATGGTGGAAAAAACTGCTGGTTTCTCAGGAGAGCTGGGAACTACACAAACCCACCCACTCTAGGAACCATAACCAGGACAGCAGCTGGAGGGGAGCCAGTTGCATAAGGGAAGTGGGTGAAGTGGCTGAAAAAGGGGTGAGTGAAGGGCAAGCCCACAGAAGTCAGCCACCAGCAGCATGGTTCCCTCTCTGACCCCTCCCCCACACACCAAGCAGCATCGAAGCAGGTTGCCCCACCTTGGCAATACCCAAGGCTCTGCCCCATACAACTTAACAGGTGAGCCAAGACAGGAAATCAACCTAGTACTCAGCTCTACCTAGTACACAGACACAGGGAGGCTGCCCTCCCTGTGCCAAAATGAGGAGACAAAGAAATATGGCCCAAATGAAGGAACAGAACAGAACCCCAGGAAAAGAACTAAGTGATTCCAAGATAGCCAACCTAAACATAGGTGTGGTCAGAATGCTCAGAGACCTCACTGAATAAAGCAAAAACATCAGGGAAAAGATAAAAACCTATACTAAGGGAAATAAAGAAGTATCCATAGGAAACCAAGAGTGAAGGGAAGGAAGCTGGGATTCAAATCAACAACTTGGAACATAAGGAAGAAAAAAATATTCTACCAGAACAGAAATAAAAAACAAGAATTAAAAAAAAAAATGAGGAGTGGGGGTAGGCTGGGATGGGAGTAAAAGGTAGATAACTGCACTTGAACAATTAAAAGAAAAAAAAAAAAATGAGGAGAGTATAACAACACTCTGGGACATATCCGAAAAGGCCAACATCTGAACTGTAGGGATACCAGAAGAGGAAGAACAAGAAACTGAAAACTTACTTGAAAAAATAATGAAAGAGAACTACCTTAATTTGGCAAAGGAAATAGACATGTAAGTCCAGGAAACAGAGAGTCCCAAACAAGTTGGACCAAAAGAGGTCTACACCAAGACACATCATAGTTAAAATGCCAAAGGTTAAAGATAAAGAATCTTAAAAGCAGCAAGAGAAAGGCAGAGTTACCTACAAAGGAGTTCCCATTATACTGTCAGCTGATGTCTCAAAAGAAAATTTGCAGAAGGGGCTGGAAAGAAGTATTCAAAGTGATGAAAAGCAAGGACCTATAACCAAGATCACTCTATTCAGCAAATCTATCATTTAAAATGTAAGAATAGTTTCCCAGACAAGGTAAAGCTATAGGAGTTCATCATCACCAAGCCCTTAATATGAAATGTTAAAGGGACTCATTTAAGAAAAAGATCAAAACAATGAACGTTAAAATGACAACAAACTCACAACTATCAATAACACAAAAACTAAGTAAACAACTAGAACAAGAATGGAGATGATTTGGAGAGGTATCAGCTGAAAGGGGGACGGGTACAAAACAGACAGAGGTTGGGGGTTAAGAATGGTACAGGCAATGGAGAAGACAAAGAACTTATATGCATGACCCACGGATATGAACTAAGGGGGGAGGGTGTTGCTGGAGGGGAATACCAGGTGGAGAGGGGTGAAGGGGGAAAAATAGGGACAACTGTAATAACATAATCAATAAAATATACTTTTAAAAAACCCTCTAGTAAAGTGCCTGGCACATAAAAAGCACTTGTTAAACCTGGCAGTTACCAAATCATAAGTGATGTATTTCCCAATCCGGAAGGCAATCAATCTATATTATGTTCCTACCTTCTTCTCCTTCATTTTCTTTACCAATTTCGTTACTGTGCTGTTTTATATGTTCTGCACAATTGCCTTAAATTCTTTCTGGCATAAGTTGAGAATATAAGTAAATGACTCAACTGCCAAACAGTAATAGTACATAACACAGGCTTACAACTTGAGAAGTACCATAATTTCCATTTTGAATACTGTTTCCTGGCCTATAGCAACCCATGCATTACTTTTATTTTGATAGCTCTGAACCGATGACAAGTCTACTAAACCAACTATTTCAAAACCAGGCATAACTTAGCAAAGAAGCAGGAAAGAAAAATACATAAAGCAAACAAAAATCGGTAACGTGAGCCAACTTTTATGATGGTATATTTTTCACAGAAGTGTAAAAAACACAGGAGACTGCCTTGACCTATAATTTACAAGTCATGTTAATGCAAATTCTTGGTTTGAAACATATCTTTTTAAACTTTAAAAGTTGCAATTGCTTTCATAGCATGTGAGATGCAATACTTACCTTCAGGTAACATGTATTATGATGTTATTTTTACCATTAAAGTGACCACAGATGTCGGTCAGGAAGTTCAGTTATACCTCCACCAGCAGTGCTGACTGCTCAGACAGCCTGCTCACAGTAATACATGACGACTAAAATTTTCCTGGTAAAATATCTGCATTGTAATTTAGTGGTTTTTACAAACCATAAACAATTTATTGAAGGCAATTTGATACTCTGAACGGAAAATTATCTGACAAGTAAAACTGGGCTTAAGATGCTTTCAAATCTATTTTAGTTCAGGAATTATTCCTTTCGTGTTTTCAAAAGTGGTTTTTGTTCATCTTGCTCCTCTTCAGAAACGATGCCTAAAAGAAACGAAGAGCCCTGGCCGGCTGGTTCAGTTGGTTGGAGTGTCGGCCAATACACCAAAAGGTTGAGGATTCAATCCCTGGCCAGGCCACTCACCCAGGTACCAGTTCAGTCCCTGGTTGGGGTGAAAGGGGGAGGCAACCAATAGATGTTTCTCTCTCTCCCCCCCCTCTAAAATCAATCAATAACCAACGTGTCCTCAGGTGAGCATTAAAAAACAAAACAAAAAAGAAATGGAAATTACTTTGGTAAAGATCTTTTTTTACTTGACTTTTACAGAGAGAAAGACATCAATGTGTTTGTTCCACTCATTAATGCATTCATTCATTGCTTGCCTCCTCTGTGTGCCCTGACCAAGGATGGAATCTGAAACCTTAAGGGACAATGCCTTATCCAACTGAGCTACCTGACCAGGGCTGGCAAGATCTCTTAAGATAAAGATGAAGTTAGACTCAATTTTCCTTTTATAAAAATAAGTACTAAAATTACAAGAACACAGATTCAGATGTTTTTCTTCCATTCTTGAAGTGTTTTATCACCAAATTACTCAAATTAACCTAAGCATGTTGCAAAGGGTGCCTCTGAATTCTAGTCCCACCGATGCTTTGAGAACAAACTATTAAATAAAGTGAGGAAATCTGATTGAGATCTTCTAGGGCAGTGTAACTTCACACAGGAAAGACACTCGTTTCACTCCTCCAATTTATAAAGAATTAGTGATACATGAAACTCCCTTTGGAAATCACTGTTAAGGTTTTTTGTTGTTATAGGAATATGATGAGTAAATTCAGTAGAAACTAAAAACCTTGACTTAAATAGACCAATTTTCTTGTATAAAGTAAGTAACATAGTGAACTCTATCACAATACCATCATGGTGCCTGTGGCAGGAGCTATGCGGTCACACTGTACTGATGTGAAGCTATCAACAGTATTTTAAAATAGTGACTATCAGGTGTTAGACTCTGTGTAAGGGCACACTTACCTAATGCAACAAAATGTGTTCTTATAATCTTTAAATAAATAGAATTTATTGAGCATCTACTATATTTTATCCATCAGCATGTTTTAATTTTTTTTTTCCTTTGGGAAAATAATTTACACAGAAAGAGCTCAGTAGGGTATTGATTTATGTACTAGAATTTAGATGGTATGCTGCCATTAGTGCTGTATGTATGGAATATCCTGGCAAGATTTTCTCATCAATTTGACCAAAAACGCCCTTTACTTCCACTTAGTTTTAAAAGAAAGTAAAAACTGAACTAACCATTTGTGATTACAAAGAATGCACATTGACACAATCTTGAATCCCATGGTTACAAATCAAACAAAATGGTTCATAATATACTCAACATACCAAGCTATCATTTGTAAAACAACTGTATTTTAAAGAGCATGATTATTTTAAAGATGTCTTTTTAAAAAACAATATCAGATTTCTGTATTTGGGATGTCCAAAATCATCCATGGCTCTCTCAAATCATAGATGATTAATTAGCCTGTGTCCCAGGTCTTCCCCTTAATAATTAAAGAAGGAATATGAAAACTCAAAACAACTCTACTTAGTCCTCTTAAACCTGAATTTTCTTTATCCACTCTTGGAGTAAAATCAAATCTCAATATAACCTAAGAAATACCATTATAAATCAATGAATATTCAAAGCAAAATCAAGTTTAAAATCAATATATTTAAAAATGCATTTTCTTTCTTAAAAAAATTAACTTTTCATTGCACATTTATACAAGATTTAAGATTAGGTAAAGAGTGAAAGTCAGCTTGTCAGAGCAGAATGACTAATTTTCCACGTTCCCTGAAAGGCCGAAAAGAATGACCCAAACCACTAAAATTCTTTACTACAAATATACTCCAAATTCAATGATTTAACTAATAACTTTTAATATGTTTCTAACACTGTGAGCTGACATAAAAATAAATATACTAAACTTACAGAATATAAACAAAACTTTTTCTTTTTGAATCCTTGATATTCTGTTAGGGCTGAGTGTTCTCCCAGAAGGTAATGCAAATCTTTATCTATATAGGTATGTCATCATGTTTTTCTTATTTTTTTAATTGTAACTGTATAATGTCCCCAATGTCAATCATCTTGTGATGTTAAATGAACTGGTATCATTTCAGTTTCATAAAATAGTCTAACTAAATACCCATGAACAAATCACACACAGTCAAAACAAAAATGTAATAAAAATATTTAGTTAAAAGACACATAATAACTCCCATTTATGGATTTAAAAATACAAATAAAATTTTATCAATTTGATATTCAGTTTTTAACTGGCTCAACACATAGCCTTATTTCCTAAAATTGTATTGTAGCATCTTTTGAAAAATTAAATGCAACTTTATACCTTTGTTAGTAATGTTAATAAGAGGTAAATTAACAATATACTTGTCCCTGGGTCTCCCCCAAAAACTGAAGTCTTAGTGTAAGTTTAAAATTTTAATATTTATAAATTTTAAAAAATTTTACACGTGCTGAATGGTAGCAACATCAATATTTGCAATCTGTCATAATTTTATGTGATAGATGACACTACACCAGAAAGCCTAAACTCAGAACAGATTTGAGATCAGATTTCTGTTAAGATGCATAGTGCAGGTACAGTATTTAATTTCAGGCTAAGAAGGTAAGCTATTAGTACATACCTGACAGCTCCTAATAGCTGAGGCCTAAGAATCTAGACTGAAAAGGAGAAAACCTCTCCACTGCTGGGAAAGCCTGGGAACAGACGAGGAGCAAACCCCAAGGGGTGAGGAGGACAAGGCCGGTGTACATGTGACCCTAAGGATGCTCATGTGCAAGCCACTCCTTCCATCACCATCACCATCTCAGAGTAGCTTAGTCTCCACAGACTTAAGGCAGGGAGCTGGAAGCCATAAACAGATCATTCCACCAGTCTTCTAGAGCAGAGTGGAGGCCCATTATTAAGCTTGTACTTTTACCTGAACCAAATATATTCTTTGGCTAAATATGTCATGGGTTCCCATTATAACTGACCAAAAATACTTCACATCTTACATCTAAATTAAAATGTTTAAAGTTCAACTTCAACCATGGCACTTCATATCAATTTGAGCTCAGCAATATACCTAATTTGGACATTTTTTAATTTTAGAAAATCAATTTTTAAAGAATTCTAAAGTGCAGTGTTTTCAGAACATAGTTATTTACTAAGTCAGAGGATATACATTCACATTTTAAAATAATTTAAAACATTGTATCCTCAAATCAGTTCTGTTGTTTTGTAGAAGAATTTGTAGAAAGTTGTGTTAAAAACACATATCCAAATCAATTCCTTATTCTCTTGTTAAAAAAAAAAAAAACCTAAGAAGTACTGAGGTTCCTTCTGACTTAACAATGAATATTTTATTCAGGAACCAGTAAAGATAATTATCCGTCAGACAGCTAACTTAGTAAGGTCTAATGACGACCACCTCTAGACAGAGGTGGCAAACAGAGACGAGTAAAATTGTAACAGACAAAGGGAGTATTTTAAGGGTTAAACTGACATGGTCTCCTAGGGTGCTTAGACTTGAAATCCCTGAAATCAACAGTTCCCTTCCATCTTGAGGGGTTCATACATGTACTAACAGAAATGAGAAATATGGTAGTATTACAAATACAGACCGACATCTTTTGTAAAAGAGAAAGTTAAATCACAGACCACAAGGAGAGTGCTACTGGAGGGCTGCGCTATACAGATGCTGGGTTTTGAAATGAAAATTGTAAAAAAGAGTAGTAATCATCTCATCTGAACAGAATAATGTTATATAATTTATACATGGCTTACAATGAAATGATTAAGTTTTAAAAATTAGTTTCAAAAAGATTGCAAAGTTGTTTTTTTTTTTTACATAAAATGTCACACTTTATACCAGGAGAAAATACAGTAAGAATAAAATGCTACTATCTTCCAACAAATTAAAAAACAGCAAGAAAGAAAGACCCAAATAACTGTGAAAAGGACACTGCAAAGTAGTCACAAGCTCTAGCTGCCCAGGCAGCCACCCATCCAGAGGAACCATGAAAAGCCCAATCCTGCGACAGAGCTACAAGGGTGTAGTGGCGGGCACTGTTACACCACTTCCAACTGTGAAAGTACAAAGTCCACAGAGACTGCGCCTCAGGAAACAAATGGGCCCAGGAAAATAAAAGCAGACAAAGAATGAACCAAAAAGCTAGAAACTACAGGTTAAAGGTTACTATGCATGAACATAAATTTCACGTAACACAAAATTCTAAAAAAAATCAAATTCTTGACAGTATACCTTTAACATATATAAACAGGGAGGGGCACAAATAATGTTCTAGTTTTTAAAACTCTTTGGACAACTTAACAGTCAGTTTTAACAGTAAAAGTCAATTTACTAAAATTAAGCCAGTGTTCTTAACTCCCACTGGGCCAAGAGCATTAAAACAAAACCCACAAAAATGAAAAGCCAATAAGCATAGCTAAAGACTAATCTGGACAAAAAAAAGAAAAAAAGACCCAAACTAAACAAAAACCAATCAGGAACACGAACACACACACACACACACCTTGAAAGAGTCTAGCTGCTACAGTTAAGTGGTGTCCCCATTACCTAAAAAACAGTGCTGCCCCTTTTTTCCCATTTGCCACTAACTACATTCTGGTGATATCGGAAGGCTTGTTTGGTCCACTGTGAAGTGCATCTCGGTTTTATTAACAGTCATCTAATGACACTGCAGTATGATCAACAGCATCTGGGCAAATTTAGCACATACATTTCCATCTAAGTAACAATTATTAAATTCAGATGCCTTTTTATTTCCCAAGCATCCCTTTCCTACTTACCTTTGTTTCTAAAAACTTGACTACAGTTTTGTCACAGCCAGTGGACCTAGCCAGTCAGCTGTGAGTCCCAGTCACTCTGCAAAGGGACGATACTCGTTACACACAGACACGTGTGGCTACGACCACTGAGAAAGTGTGCAGAGCTGGGAGACATACCACATTAAGAACAATGCAAAATAGTGGTTACTGGTACCATGACTTCAAGGTTTGTTAAGGGGAAAAAAAGAAATCTAAAAATAAACGAATGGTTCAAAGTATTTTTAAAAACACAATGTAATGTATATTTTATGAAGAATGACAGACATTATTCTTTCCTAGCTGTTTTAAGATGATTTTGTCCCGCTTCTGCTGTTACTCAATGGTGACAACTAACAGAAATGGTTCTCCAAGCCCTGGCTCCAGCTCTGTGTGGACAGGTGTCCAAGGTAGCATGCCAAGCTGGGCATAACTTTGGATGCTCCTGTTTTGGTAACTTTAACTGCTAATAGCAGTTATACAGTTTCAAACAGCAGCACTGTGGAGGTGCATGTGCTACATGCAATCCAGACAGTAACACTGCATTCCAGGGACAGTTTAGCACAGAGATATCAAGAGCACAGCAGGACACCCCTTCCCCGAAACAGTGTCACTGTGCCATGTGACTCTGACATGGCAATGGGCCATGTGTCTGTGGTTTATAAATTAGCTTTCATTTCCATAATTTAAGGGAAGCATGACAGTAGTAAAATCCTGATTAGAATCAACAAACTAGATGGTCAAAGTGGATTTTTTTATCTTCTAAATTTACATGGCTCCTGTGAAATGAGGATATATCCATTCCAACATAATTACTGTCCCTAATGCCCCAATGTCTAAAATCTGCAGTAGTCACTCCCATCCTTTAAAATACTTATTGCTTAAGCAAGCCATTCAGAACCAAATACTATAGCCATGGCTAAGAGGCTGGAGAGAAACATACTCAAAGAGTTAGGATACATATGGAGGAGCCTCCATTTCCCTCACAAAGCGACATGAATACGCCACAACAAGGGCACCAAGTTCAGAGGAGCTTACACCCTAACCCACTCTGAAGCCTCGAGGCTGAATTTCTTACTAAAACAGATCTGCTTTTTTTTGTTCTTTCTTTTCAAAATTAAGGCAATGAAATGGCTACAGTTCCTAACGTACTTTTTAGGGAACCAAAATATACATGTATTTTCCTCCTCAAGTCCAGGCATCAGAATTTGACTAAAGACCTGTATTCCACAAAAACTGCCACAACAAGCAATGTTATGAGGCCAGTGAGCACCTGCCAATGCCTTCCCTCCTTCCAAACTCAGAACTGAATCACTAGGAGGAAAAGCACCAAAGCGCAAAGCCTTTTCCAAGTTTTCAGCATCTCTTGCATTGACTCAAAACTTTTGGGGTAGCAGAGGGGAGAAGTTTATTAAAATGCAGAATCCCATAGCCTACAAACAGAAATTCTGACTCTGAGAGCCTGCAGTTGGGCCCAGCTCCTCAGCACTGTAGGTGGTTGATGGAAAACATTCGAGAAACATCACCAAGCATACCAGTAGATAGCCATCCAATATTTCATGATGAAAATTCTAAACTTTGGCTAGCCACCTAACATTTGACAAAGAAGGAAAAGGCACTGAACATTTCGTGGTGCCCATATCTGTTTGCACACATATGAAATTTCATTTTGAAAAGGTTAAATCACCATTCCAAACCTACAGAACATGTGTGACCAACTGTAGTCACCTAACAGCCAATGCTGACTGGAGGTGAGCTCTCCTGTCACTGCACTGGTTACATGTCAAACTGCCAATCTCTCCCAAACCCCGATGGCCAAGGAACTGAGGACAGGACAAGACTCGACTTTTAGCAATTCAGTGCACTTTGCAGAAAGGATCTAAATTAAGCATAGAGTTTTGTTCTTTATTTTACACATAGGAGACCACCAACATTTGCCATAAACTCTTCTAAACTCTTTAGGAAGGCCATCTTCTGTTTCCGATCCAGCGTAGGAGGCGTGCTGCTTGCAGTGAGCTTGTTGAAGGCATCTGCTAATCTCTGGTAAATAATGGGGTCTTGTTGACTTGACAGTAATGTTTCAACCAATTCAGAGTACTCCGCCTATCAAAGAGAGAAAGTGTATGTAAGCACACGTCTTCCTCAAGCAGCACACAAGTGAGTCCTATCAGTTACTGGACGACAGGATTCTAAGAGGCAGAGTCTGCTAGCTCTTCTTCACAGTCAGCACATATTCTAGGTTCTATCTCAACCTTTTCCATTGGTAGCACACCTGTTGTAACAACACTCCAAGGCAAGCTCTGTTTATATTCCCATTTTGCAGGTGGGAGTTCTTATATACAGAGAGATTACCTAATACATCCAAGAGCACAATGCCTTTGAGCAAGAATGCAGGCTGTTTGGCACCAATTTTGTTGTGTGGCCTCTTCTGTGTTTTCAAAGCACAAAGTCAGCAACCTTTCAACAGTTTCCCAGAGGTTTTTATAAGACAACGTGTCCACACAGCTCTGCAGACAGCATGTCACACAAATGCAGGTGGGAGGTGGCAGAGTGGGAGAAGGGTTATTTCAGTCCTTTCTCAATGTGGAAGCAGAACATTGGAATGGCTGCGCACCTGCAGCTCAAACCAGCACTGTGCTCAGCAGCTCTGGGAGAAAGGCCAGGAGATTAACAAATACGCATGCATGCGCATGTGTGTAGGTGGGGGGGGGGGGGCGCGTTTCTACTTTTAGTGCCCTCCTTAACAAAGCCTTATACAAATGAGTGGGTGTGACATTAAAGGAAATGAAACCAGGGCAGCTTTCCAAGAAAAGCTCTCAAAAAAGGGGGTCTGCCACTTTTTTAGTAGCTTCCTGCGACATCATGATGGACCAAACAGGTAAAAGCACACATTATTGACATTTGGAAGAGCAGGGCGCAGCGCTCTAAGCCAGCCAGGCATGGAGCCAGAGTGGCTGCCCTTAGTGCCCCCTCTGAAGGACAGGCCTCTTCACAGGGGAACAAAATGAACACAAACCATGTCCCTGTTAACATGAAATGGCTGTGTCTCTGGGCCAGACCAGCAGGACATCATCCTCACCAATCCCAAACTCCTGCTCTCTGTTCTGCAATGTATGAAGTTTTCTTTAAGGATTTTATTTATTTAGCTGACTGATTTGGTTCAGTGGGTTGGGAGTTATCCTGCAACATGTAAGGTCACTGGTTTGATTCCTGGTCAGGGCACATGCCTGAGTTGCACGTTTGGTCCCCAGTCAGGGCTCATATGAGAGGCAACCAACTGATGTTCTCTCTCACGTTGTTTCCCCTCTCTTTCTCCTTCCCTTCCCTTCCCCTCTTTAAAATCTTTAAAGATTTTATTTATTTTTAGAGAGAGGGGAAGGGAGGAAGAGAAGTATCAATGTGAGAGAGAAAAATCGATC
Organism: Anoura caudifer; assembly: GCA_004027475.1. Taxonomy (NCBI): domain Eukaryota; kingdom Metazoa; phylum Chordata; class Mammalia; order Chiroptera; family Phyllostomidae; genus Anoura; species Anoura caudifer. The sequence goes on from PVKU01001393.1 coordinate 53,432, forward strand.
AGTTGCCTCTGACATGCACCCCAAGCGTGGACCAAACCCCTAATCCAGGCATGTGCCCTGACTGGGAATCAACCAGTGACCTTTGGCTTTGTGGAACAATGCCCCACCAACTCAGCCCCACTGGTCAGGCCATGAATGTTTTTAAAAAGGTAACCGGAATGTAACCTCTTATGTATGTAGGGATAAGAAGCCCACCTTCCTACTAAGAATAGGAAGTCAAATGACAGAGAAAGGCCCCTGACTACAATGGGCACCATCTCAGGAAGTGAACTTCTGAGCGCCTGCAACTTGGGGCGCAAACAGTTTGGGAAGCCTGCCAGAAGGGGGTCTTCAAAATAGGATGATGACCACCTTGAAATCCTATCTTTATAAAACAAGAAAAAATGAAACTCTCAGCTCCAACCACAGCAAATGCTATGGCCTCTACAATTCAAAAAAATGTCAGTTTCTCTAGCAAAACACTTGGTCACACTGGGACATGTGTGCAGGGGGCATCTGATGACCAAATGATTCTTTCTCATACACTGGATGGGCATTTAAAACAGGGAAGGGAGACAGGTGAGCCAGCATAACTTTTCTCCTGTTACATGAACACCGCATCAGTAAGTGCTTCAATCTTTAAAGACTCTAACAAGAAAGAAGGGAGAGAAGGAAGGAAAGGGAAAGGAAGAGAAGAAAAGAGAAAAAAAGAAAAAGAAGACTGTTTCCATATTGTAGTATGGAATAAACACTGTTGTTCCCCATAGTCTCTAAAGGCAGCCTCTTCTGGGTCTCCAGTCTCACTCATCCAGTTTTCCTTATAAAACTGAGTTCCTCCAGGACAGAATCACGTCTCCATTATCCTCTCACATCTGACTCCTGGTTCCTAGCAGTTGCTTAAGGACAAGCTTTAGGGCAAAGGATGGTTCCAGAAGGGAAAATAAATGCTTATTCACTGACCATCAGCTTGTCTGATAAACAAGAGAACAGCCAAGAGCCAGTGAGGTAACGGAGCCTTGATCACAACAGAGCTGCAGCCCTGAGGGACAGACCCTCTAAACTTTGGAGGGTTCACACCCACTGTGTGTCTGAACCATTTCCTTCTAAGAGGATGAGGGGCCCCGAGAGCCATGGCCGTACCTGGTGCAGGCACACCAGCGTGTAGAACGCCTCACCGGCCGCTGTCGTCATCTCCGTGTTGTGCTTCTGCAGAACCAGCATATCGAAAACCAGCTGAAAGTGCACAAGGAAACTGCTAACTGAAGACACACAATGCGAAAATCACAGTCCTCCCCTTCCCTGTTCCACAAGAGACAGGGTGACCTCATAACCTGCTGCCTAAGTACCTTACCTTCAGAAAGTGCCGTGTTGCTAGAAAGAGCGGTGAGTCTGTCTCCTGAGCTTTTGCGCACTGCTCAGCCAGCGGTGTCAGGGCCTCCAGGCACAGCTGGCAAACCTCCGAGCTCATTCTGATCATGAAGGTCAAAGAGAAAATGCAAGTGGACACAGTGACATAGTAAAGATAAAGAAATACTGCTACTATCACATGGAGTGTATCTTTAGAAATGAATGCAGGCAAGCAAGATATATATCCACGTGCAACATGTCTTTACTGAGTAAGTAACACAAGACTCCCGAGGTTTTGAGATGATCCACAAGTGACTGGGATCTGGGACTGGAGACTCCCAGAGTGTTTCTGACTGCGAGGCGCATACTGATCAAAGCCCTGCTACTCTCCACTACCAGGCAGCTAGGATCAGACACTCCACAATAGCTTGTGACACCACCAATCAAGGCACTTAATGAAAGAGTGACTTGGGGGCCAGGGGCCAAATGCCTCTGGGATCTGTGAAAGAAGAAAAAGATGACACAGTCTAACAACAACAAAAACCCCACAGAATTAAGGCAGCTACAGCGAAGGTGGCTTTGTTTAAGAAATAAAACTGAAATACAAAAGAAAAATAAAAATGCAAGTTTTAAAAACTTTCTCCAGGTAAGGTCTTTTCCCCATGTGACAAGTGATAATGATGTTCATTTAAAGGATATGAAGTCATTCCCAGTTCTAGAGAGCACATCAGACTTTTAAAAAGGTCTTCAGGAAGTTGTGGTATTTTTTCAGGAAAAATCTCACAGATAAATGTGATTAATTTGTAGTACTGATTACAAAGAGTTGGAAACTGAAAAATAAAAATTAAATATTTAAATGCTTAATGTTATCTAATTTTATTTTCATTAATGCAAAAAGTCATGTAATAACAGGCAAGCTTCTAAGTATAATGTTTTAAAAACACATATAAGATATAGAAAACAAGAATTAATTAAATGTAAAAATAAGTGACAACAAAGGGAATATTTTAGTAACTGATATGATAATACATAGTAGAAACAATTATTTTCTGAATAGTAAATAAAAGCTACAGCCAAAAAAAAAGCTACAGTCAATTCCAGATATTCTATGTTTACCTTAAAAAAGTAGCCCTGGCTGGTGTGGCTCAATGGATTTAGTGCTAGCCTGCAAACCAAAGGGTCGCCAGTTCAATTCCCACTCAGGGCACATGCCTGGGTTGCAGGCTGGGTCCCCAGTTGGGATGTGTGCAAGAGGCAACCACACATTGATGTTTCTCTCCCTCTCTTTCTCCCTCCCTTCCCCTTACTCTAAAAATAAATAAATAAAATCTTTTTTTTAAGTAAACAATGCAGTCCAATCTCAAAATAATTAAATGGCCTCTGAATAAAATCCCTCTGCAAATGTGTTGATGTGCACTCAAGCATATTGGGAAAACACAAGATGGTAACATCAAAGGCTCAGATTACAGGCACAAGGGGCCCTTCACTCCCAAAATTCAGTGCCTGCATGGGCAGCCCTGGTAGAGCAGATGATCGACAACAGTTTAACCTCACTTAAAAGAATACACATCCGAATGTTTAATGCTTTGTTTGATTAAACAATATTAATAAATAAATAACCCTAAAAGCAATCACCATACACAGTTGACGACACTTCCCACCTAACGCTGGCACACAAACACCTGGCTCCCGGATCACTGGAATCCCTTCCACCAGACATCTGTCATGAGAGATGCGATGGGCTGGGGACCCACTGCCTTTTCACTCGGACGCTCACACTTTCCACCCCCTCACGCCATGCGTGCACAGGCAGATGCAACCCCCTCCTCCTCTCCATCCATGTCCTTGTCCTCACCCTCAGACTCCTACGACATCTCACAAGAAGACAGGTAAGAAAGGGCAGCCTCATCACTACCACACCCACAGCACTGAGTGGTGAAACCAAGGCACAACGCAGTCAGAAGGTGCAAAATTAAAAACTGTGTGAGTCTTGGTTTCTTACCATCTCATTTCTGGAGGGAGTAACGATTTGTAAACTCCTCTTGTTCAATCCCTCAACCTGAGAATAAATCATGTTCAACAAGTATGAGAGGAATGTGTACACCTGAACATCTAACTTATTTTAGCTGCTTAATGATAAATGATGAGAGAACCCAAACTGCTAACATTAGAAGGCAGTTTCTACAAGACCCACTTTTTCGGTCAGCAATCTATCTTGAATGCAGGATTCTGGGGCAAGAGTAGTGAGGGCCTGTGTTCTAAGCTGTTGACCTCAGTATGAACGACACTAAAAGTGATAAAAACATTTGATTTTCATATGTACTTAAGAGACAAGCAGGTATTCATACCCTTTAATTAAATAAAAGACACATTCTTCTCTAAAATATCTTTAAACTTTAAGCGCATACATTTTAATGTCCACATTCACTTTCTTCAATTACCTTCAAGAGATCTTGTGACATCAAGGGAAGAATTAGGTTGACTCCATATAAAACCACATCTGCAGCTGACACAGACCTGCTTGCTGCTTGCCCCGGCTCATGTCCTCTAAACACTTCATCTACAAACAGAAACCACGTAGTCTTACAGTCATAACATCAACAAATCTGCAAAGCTGGGTACATTCTACCCTAGAGAAAGTAAAAACAGATTCGAACCCTAAGCCACAATAAAAATCTGTTGAGTGGTTAATAGGACACCTGGAGACCTTGCCTGGGTCATCCTTCTGTACTTCACTTTTCAGGGTCTCAGGGCACTCAGTACATATGGCATTCTGTGTTCACACCACACATCACTCTTCAGTGATAAAGGGAAACTAATGCCTTGTCAACGTTGTGAAAAGTAAATCCACTCCAGTGACAAGCTGGTCACAATAGGAATTAAATAATTTCCACAGTAACATCTATTTTATCTCTTAGGTGTATGGAATTTTTCTAAACAGAAAAGATTAGGGGAAATATAGAAATTAAAATTAAAAAAAGAAAGTAATTTTTTAAAAATAGGTACCACGATCAAGTATTATTATCCTTACTCCATAAAGAATGCCCATAAATTAATAGGAACCCTAAGACCTGAATAGATAACTGAGTAAAGTCTAACAAAACCACCAATGCAATAAAAAAGTTCAGTCTAATCATTAATCAAGCAATGCAAAAAATTTAAAGTTATAATTTCTGATTTGTTAAATTCAAGATTACTTTTAACTCTCACCTGAGGATATGTTTATTAACTCTAGAGAGAGGGGAAGGGACAGAGAAAGAGAGAAACATCAATCAGTTGCCTCACGTACGGCCAGTGACCAGGGATCCAACCCACAACACTCCGGTGTATGGAATGACACTCCTACCAACTGAACCACTCAGCCAGGGAACATTCAAGATGACTTTTTAATGATAACAATTGCATGCTGGTGAGGATATAGTGTGATATTTACCCTCAAAAGCTATATAGTAAAAACATTTTGAGCACCGTATATAATAAAGATACATTCAGAAATTCAGATAAAGATTTATCCACAGAAATGATTACTACATTGTTATTTGCAACAGCAAAATAGTAAATACTCCAGGTGTACAGTATGAGTGAAACTGATTAAATTCCAAAATGTGGAAACCATTCAGCCATCAGTCATAAAAATTTTAATGACAAGAAAAAGGCCAAGAATACATTGATTTAAAAAGGCAGAATATAAAACCATATTTACAGTACAATTGAAGAGAAAATTGTACAAAAGAACCAAAAGGGAAATTACCAAATGCAATTTATAGTTGGCTCTGGATTATGCCATAGGATGGGTGATTTTTCTGTCTCTGTATTTGAAAATTTTTCTACTAGAGCATATTACTTTAGAACAAGGGGGAAAAGATAAAATGGGTCCCCAAAAAAGCACACTTCTACTTACAAACCACCTTTCAGCCTAATTCTGAACTTCTCCACTGGGGTCTCAGTTCTTCCATCTTCCAAAGCAAGGATGCAAATCTGGCTTCCATCACCAGGAAACTAGGGCCTGTCTGGGCGTGAGGCCACCCTGGCACTACCTGCAGGCTTCCCTAACAAGACAGCTCTTGGCCTGGAAGCCCGGTGGGCTCCGTTCCCCACCAGTGAGCTCTGCTAAGGATTTGAGAATGGAGTACAGAGACGCACTGACAGTTGTTCTTTTAAAAGCCCACCTAGCATGTTAATTTTATTTCATAATATTTAAAATATTTTGATTTGCCCTGGATGGTATAGCTCAGTGGATTGCATGCCGGCCTGCAAACCAAAGGCTGCTGGTTCAATTCCCAGTCAGGGCACATGCCTGGGTTGTGGGTCAGGTCCCCAGTAGAGGGAATGCCAAGAGGCAACTGATTGATGTTTCTCTCACATGTCAATGTTTCTCTCCCTCTCTTTCTCTCTCCTTTTACCACTCTCTAAAATAAAATCTTTTTAAGAAATAAAATAGTTTGTTTTATGTCATCTATTATCTTTATTTTTAAAATGACTTAAAAATATCTTCCTTTTTACCATCGATTTAATGAGTTAATGCTGCTTATCATTTTTTCTATTTTAACCATCTTCATTTTTCTCTCATCTAAACTTCAACCCTATCTACCCTCATTTTGTACTTTTAATCCTGAGCATTTTAATCTCAATTTTTCTCCTCACTGTTTCGTTATGATTTGGATCCTTTTGCTCTTTTATTTGGAAAGGCTCCCTCACCCATGTGACTGCAGCATCCCTCTCCCACTTGTCTAGAGCAGCAGGAAGAAGTGCGCCTGGCACAGCAAACCTAGGAGACTGCGGGGCTTCTCCCTCCAAACGCCCTCACAGCTCTCCCTCCCTTTCAGTATCGGCTCTGGACTTTGAGCCAGATTCCTCAGGGCACAGGGCTCTGACCTGGTGCTTATGCCCCTGGAAAGTCTACGGAAGAGTTCCCAAGAGCCCACAAATCAACTGATACAGTGTGTAAAACTGTAAGTTGGTATGACACCCACTTTTCAAAGGAAAGGTTCAGTAACTACTTCAGGTTTTAAGGGCACATGGCCTAGAAAAGCTTGAGAACTCCTGGAGTAAGGACTGACATGAAGAAATCAGAAAACATGGGAACTTGCGTGAGAAGTGGGCCTGGCAGAGGGGCAGCTGCAGCCTTGGTGTGGGAAGGAAGCGCAGAGTAGGTGTGGGGCAGGGCCTTCCAGACCATGTCGCCTGGGGGCTCTAGCTAAACTGCAGAGTCAGCCTTCTAGACTGTGAAGTGGATGGTGCCTGGGATAGCAATGACACTGAAAAGAACTGCCATCCAATGAATAAGGAAACAGAGAAAGAACAAGTTCACGCATGGGGCGAAATGAGGAAAGGGGAAAGTCACAGCACACAGCTCAGGAAGGGAATCTTACAAGGAAGCAGCATGCACAACAAATATCTGAAGAACATGAGAAGAGATGCTGGACAGAATTTGTGTGTCTCTTAAAAAGCACAATCTCTTTTGTGTTAAGACAAGGTGGGTCACAGGGTCAGAGGGAGGTGAGGGAACATCTACACATAATACTGGTGAATTTGCATCCGTATTAACTCAGCACTGGAGACTCCTGAGCTCATCTGTAAACACTCTGAAGGGCGTTTCTCAGCACACCCAACGAACAGTTAGGAAAGGCACTGGAAGGCTAACTGACTTCCCCAGGGTTCTGCTGTCCTGGGGCCACTGGTTACTCTCCCCAGGGTGGCCTGTGAGCTCCACCCCAACAAGGATTCCAATGCCTCACCCTGGAAGGCAACGGACTTTCTTGCAGTGGCCATTGCAGGCCATGGAGGAGGGGCCAGCCAGGAGAGCGTAAGTGCAGTCTGGTTCTGGGATGTGAATGCAGTCCTGTGACACACTAGCCGCTCCACATCTGTGGACAAGTGACATATAACCTTTTGTATCTGTTTCCTCATCTATCAGAAAATGAATGTAACAGTGGTACCTACTTCCCACTGCTGTGACAGGAATAGTGCCAGCATTTCATAGGAACCTAACAGATGGAAATTTTAACTATTCTTCTTACAAGAGGAAAGCCAAGCAGAAAGAGCTGGGGGTCCCACCCTCACTGTACAGTGACCAGAGAGACGGCACTTTCATCTACTTCGTAAATTGAATTTCCTCATGGGATTTCACTAACAAAATATCCTTTGCTGTGATAAAAACAATAGTAACAACAAAGTTTATACCATACCTGTATCACTGAAGTCTATGAACTCTTTTGACAGAAGGTTGGTAAGGAGTTCCATAATGAGGAGCAGGTCCTGGTACTGCTCCTCCTCGGCTGTGACATCCACTCTCTGCCGCCCCAAATTATTCTTAGAATATACTTGCAACAGCGTAAGGCAGGCTTCATACAAGTTCATTGCTTTAGACTATAAGAAAGCATTCGGAAAGTATACTACTGGGACAAATATTAAATAAATTTTAAAATATAATCTAATACATTTACTCTAAGTCCCAAAAGATCTCAAATACTTGTTTCAAACTACACCAAAACATTAACATAAATGAAAAGTATATACTAATTAGTTATACTTAAACTAACAGTTTTCCAGCCATGAAATCTGACATCCAAATTTTTATTCACTTGACCAAAGAAATGATGAGATTTCTGGCAACAGAATTACTTCATTTCTGCTGTTCAACAACTTCACTGATTATTTGAAAACTTAAAATTGTGTAACTTGCACAAACACCGAAAACCAAACAGCAGTCTCAAACATGAGAATGGCACTGGCATGCCCGCTCAGTCATTTCCCTGTGACTACATTTGTAACACTGGGTTGGCCAAAGAGTCCATTTAGTTTCTTCTGTAAAATAAAAGACACAGTTTTCATTTTTACCAATAACTTTATTAATTTGGATATTTTCAATATGTCAGCTATCTCCCGCATGGTATAACGTTGATCATTCTCTATTAATATCTCAATTTGATTGCTATCAACTTCAACTGGTCCACCCGACCATAGAGCATCACCCAGCAAGAAACCTCCAGTGATGAAACCACTTCTGCCACATTCAATCAAGTCACAGCACCTTCTCCACACACTGCACAACTCTTTGTGTTTTTACCTTTCTTGAAATAATAAACCATAATATGCACAAAATGTGTTTTTTCTTCCATCTTCCATATCAAAATGGTTATATAAAAATTCACTAATTTTGATAAGTTTTTTAAAAAATGCACATTGATATGACAGCTGTCACAATACAATCTAATGAAATTGTTTTGAATGAAGACAACTGAGCGTTACTAGAGCCATCGTATGGAAAAAAAAACTTAACAAACTTTTTGGTCAACCCAGTATTTAAAATACAATCTCATTTTTGAGCAGGTCCCTTTGATCTAAATGAATTCACTAATCAGGAACCCATATTAAATGATATGGAACAAGATTTAACCTAATCTAACAAATACAAATATGTATTTAAGATTTCTTAAAGCTTTCTAAATTATTTAATGGTACAAAAATATACATCTTTTCTTATTGAACGTATTAAGAATTTAGTGTGCCTAAACACTCATCTAATTTGCTAAACAAAAGATACATGCCCTGGTTGGTGTGGCTCAGAAGACTGAGTGCCGGCCTCCGGACCAAAGGGACGCACACAAGTTCGATTCCCAGTCAGGGCACATGCCTGGGTTGCGGGCCAGGTCACCAGTAGGGGGCATGTGAGAAGCAACCACCCACTGATGTTTCTCTTCCTCTCTTTCTCCCTCCCTTCCCCTTTATCTAAAATAAATAACATCTTTAAAAAAAAAAGATACAAACTACTATTTAAAATTGTAAGCCTTAGGGTCCTACTAAGGATCCTACTTAGGGTCCTACTTAGGGTCCATGAAGAAATTGGTTAATATTCTCTACCATAATCCATTTGTTTTATCAAATAGTCCTCATTTGAATGAATTTGATTTAATAACATATTGGCCCAAAGAAATTACTGATTACTAACATGTTTTTAGGGTAAGAATTTGTATTCATTCAATATGCCTTCCTCCAAATTTTGAGTTTTTTTGAAAATTGTTTTTGAAAACAATTTTGGAGGCATAAAAATATTTCAGATAATAGTCATTAAATCTGAAGGAAAGTATCTATTATTTTGTTAGTTTTTAAGAAGTTTTAATCCTAAAAGGATGGACATTAGAAAGTGCTCACCTCTCCAAGATAGCATATCTGTTTATGTGCAACTTCAACAAAAACTTCTATTATGAGATTGACAGTCTCTGGGGTATTTTTGTAAACTTCCATCAATCCAATACAATTGGTAAGGAAGTCCATTAAGAAATTAAAAAGGATAGCGACGTTGTCAATCTGGGTGGCCTCAGCAATGCCACACAGAGCCTCGAGAGTGGCAGTGATTTCCTGCTTGACCTCTTCCTGCTGGCACAGCTGCTGAAAGTTCTCCTGATTTATCACCCTTAAGAATCGCTGCTGTAGTGGCTGAAGAACCTACAAAAACAAAGCATGGATTTTTCTAAAAGGCTGATTTACATACATTATTTTTTTCTTCAACTTTATTTCCTAAACTAGAATAGGTACTTTCCAAAACATTTCTAACTGCCACTTTCCAAAACATTTCTAATTGGTGGAAGTAGAAAAAGCACAAAAAACAAAGAATATCGGAACCACACATTATATTCTCTATTTTGAGGGTCATCACAACTGCTGCATGAGGCACACATTACCTTACACCTGTTAAAATGGCTATTATCAAAAAGACAAAAGAGAAATACTGGTGAGGATGTGGAGAAAAGGGAACCCTCCTGCAAAGTCCATGGGATTGTAAACTAGTTCAACCACTATGGAAAATAGTATGGAGGTTTCTCACAAAATTAAAATTTTTTGTGAGCACTACCATACAATACCGCAATTCCACTTCTGGAAATATATTCAGAGGAAATGAAAACACTAATTTGAAAAGCTATCTGCACCCATGTTTCCACAGCAGCATTACATACAACAGCCAAGACATGGGAACAGCATAAGTGTCCACTGATGGATGATGGATAAAGTTGTGGTGTATATATATGATGGAATACTATTCAGCCATAAAACAAAACAAAAAACAAGGAAATCCTCTATGGAGACAACATGGATGAACCATGAAGGCATTATGCTACAGAAAATAATCAGACAGAGAAAGACAAATCCTGTATTATCTTCCTTATATGTGATATCTATTAAAAAAAAACACACACAAAAACAAACTCCACCAAACTCATAGAAAATGTTATGTTGTTTCCAAAGGAGTGGGTGGGGACAGGGGAATTTGGAGAAAGGTAGTCAAAAGGTACAAACTCCCATTTACAAGAGAATAAGCACTGGGGATGTGATGTACAACATGACAACTACAGCTAACACTGTATGACACAGAGGAAAGTGAAGAGAGTAAATCCTAAGAGCTGTCACAAGAAAATATTTTTTCTTTTTTGCTTCTTCTTTTTATTGCGTCAAGATGAGATGATGGATGACAACTAAACTTACAGCAATAATTATTTCACATTATATGTAAGTCAAACCATTACATAGTGATGTGTGTCAAGTACATCTTATAAAACAAAAATTGTAATTTATGGAAAAACTTAAGTGCATGCTATTATCATCACTTCCTTAATTTAGCTTTAAGAAAGAGAAAGAGAGAAGAAGGAGATCCTACAAATAACAGAACACAACTCCAATGCCATCCACAGAATTCACCCACTATCCTCATCTCTTTCCAATAAAACATTAAGCCTCCACAGTTGGGACTGCAAAAATAAGTTTACAGTTGTAAGTACATGAAATAGAGTTGATTCTTGCATTATTATTTATTAATTATTGTGTTATTTTCCATACAAACACCTGTAAACCTACTTTTGCCCACCCTTATAAAGAGTTGGGGGTAAATATTTCAGACTTGGCAGGACATGCCACTTCTGGCTCAACTACTCGGTTATGACTGCACTGTGCAGACACAGCCACAGATGACATAAAACAACTGAGACTGAATGTGTTTCAATAAAAACTTTGTAAGAACAGACAACAGGCTAGATTTAGTCTGTGGACTAGCCTGCCAACCTCTGCTCTACAGGGTCAAGCCCAACACGAGCTCTTGCCTGTTTTTCCCTTTCCAACTCCTCTCAGCGTAGAACAGAACTTCAGACACTCAGCCTTGCCCTGGGTGCAAAAGTGAACAGGCACATTCATGAAGATAATATCTTAGTTCTATTTAAAGCTCCACATATAATAACACAATTATTTCAACTATAAGTACAAGGTCTGCCTGGTTTCCCTTTTGGTTCTGAAGTCACAACTGCCTAATGTCTGTCCCTTCTAGTCACAGGATTCTAGGCTGGCAACCTACATGCAATGGTAAGTTTTGGTTCCCCATTTATAGCTTATTATATGAGGCAATGTCCCCAATAGTTGTTATGGATTGAATTATGTCCCTCAAAACTGGTATGATGAAGTCCAATCCCCTAGGAACCCAGAACATGGCCTTATGTGAAAATAGGGTTATTTCAGATGTAATTAGTTAAATCAAGATCAGGTCAAATGGGTAGATCCTCCAATCCAGTATAACTGGTGTCCTTAGAAAGAGGAGAAATTTGGACACAGGAATGCAAACACAAAGGAGATTGTCACATGAAGATAAAGATAGGGGTGGGAGTGGTGTGTCTAAAGCCACACAACATCAAAGACTGCTGACAAAGCCCCAGATGTCAGGAGAGGCCAGATCAAATTCTCCGAGAGCCTCAGACAGAACCAACCCTTTGACACCTGATCTCAGACTCCCAGCCTCCAGACTGTGAGACAATAAATTTCTGCTGTTTAAACCAAGTCTGTGGTATTCTGTCACAGCAGCCCTAGCAAACATATAAAGTAGATAATTAACAGCTCCCTTTTCAAGACAAAAGACACTGATTTTTAATGAAGAATTAATATACCAGTTCAGGTTCTCATTTGAGTTGGGGGAAAAAAATACCTTAACTGCAGACCACATGATAATTAATATTCAATATCATCACAAGCAGATATGAGCAAATCATTAAGATGTTAGTTGTAAAAATAGTAAGCTTCAACCTATATATTAGGAGGAAAAATAACAGAAAAGTGATAACCGATGTTTATGTCTCCACAGACTCTTTCCTGGCAACACAAAGACGAAACAAGTTTGACCAGCGGGTATAATCACAATCAGGGGAACTGTTACCTCGGTCCAATACTGTTGTTTAGTTTCTGTGTCCATCTGTGCAAAACCTCCCAGGACAAGAGCCTTCATCAGCGTCCTCTGCACAGGACTAGACAGGAAATTCAGAGGGGGGCTTCGGCTTGCAAACTGCTTAGCTAAATTCCACCAGTTTTCACACTGGATTACTAGGTTTGCCCTATGGGCAGAAACAGCAAAAGAAAGATATACCATTTACACTGTATGTATACTAAGTAAACAAAATGAAAGGTAGCTGGATTTCATTAATTTTAAAGTACAGTAAACTGGGCATAGACTTTGGAGTCCCACAAGCTTGCATTCAAATCCCATTTGGAATATGACAATGTAAAATTTTTTACTCTCTCTTATCAACTTTCTGATCTATAAAATAGGAATAACAACAGTAATAACAACCCCAAATCTCATGACTGAGACTGATGTGATTAAATGAGATACTGTGTATGAAAAGCTTCAAACAATACCTAGTGAATTGTAAGTAATCAATAAATATAGTAGCCAATGACAACAGTGACAATAATTGTATTTCTATGCAGAAAGAGAAAAATGATGAATTTCCAGAATTTACTGTAGAAGCACTAAAAATTTTACTTTGCAAAATTAAATTAATTATTAAATTATCAATTTTTCTCATCTTTAAAATGAGATAATACTAATAGAATACCTGAAACATGAAATGGGACTCTTTATATTAAAGTTTTTTAAAACTTTAATTTATAAATATATTACTACATTAAACATGCATGCTACTCATAAGATACTACTTCAATGACGAATCTTTGAACAGTCAATGCAACCATCACTTGTAACACAGGAAAGCCCTATTTGCACTTTTTTTTAAATTGTCATTCAAGTATAGTTTTCTGTCTTTTACTGCCATCCCAGCCCACCCCCCCCATTTTCACTTCTAACAATAACATGACATTTTGTATTTTCTTTTAAAGATTTTTAAAAATTTTATTTGTAGAGAGGGGGGAAGAGAGGGAGAAAGAGAGGGAAAAAAATATCAATTGGTTGCCTCCCATATATGCCCTAACCAGGGACCAAACCTGCAACCCAGGCCTGTGCAGGGAATCCAGGTCACCTTTCACTTTGCAAGATGATGCCCAAGCAACTGAGCCACACTGGTCAGGGCCATAACGTTGTTTTTTAAACACACTGCTCCAAAAATGCAGGGTCTACCTGGACCTTAGGACTGTGTAACTGTGTGCCACTTGCAAACTCGACACTAAAAAGCAAACTGAAGTTACACATACACACAGCATGACTCTTACCAGCAGCTTACCTTTCTCTTCTTTCCACCAAAGTGACAAGAAGCTGCACAGTGTCATTTGCAAGGTCCTGCTCACTGCTCCACACTGAGAGATTGCTGATGACTTTCTGTAAGAGGTAGCCAATAATCCACTGAGAACCCTCTGTATCTGCTCCAAATGCTGTACTGAATGGCAGACTTATCTTTAAGAGAAAAACAACTTTTTTTAGGTCAGGAAAAAAGATCAGCTAAAAAAAAAATCCACAGAAAAGTCAACTGAAATTAGCACCTAAAAACGAAGCACTGCTTACTTCACATCAATTTTATAATTGAATTCATATCCATAAATCCAAAAAGGAGATCCTCAACCCACCTACCATATTTTTGCTACATATAATGCACACTTTTTGCCCAAATTTTTGAGGGAAAAATAAGGATGTGCATTATACATGGGTATAATAATTAAATACCATGGATATAATAATCCCATGTACAATGAACACATAAACAAAGGTGTGCATTATATATGGTAAAATATGATAAACTTTTCAATTATTTTCCTATTAGCTATAATTATTCTGTTATTAAGACACTAAGATGATATTTACATCAAATACAAAGAACATAAATTAATTCATTCTCAAAGAGTAATTTATAACTTAATATCAGTTAACATATGCTAAATCAAATGATGTACCCTAAGAAAAGTTATTAAAATCGCATGCCACTCATATAGTTCTCTTCCATGTGGAAATGTTCACCTGAGTCACATTTTCATGAGAAAATAACCAAGAAAATGTTCTCCTTTGTACAAATGCTATTATCATAAATGCAAATGAAATTAAACAGCTGTACATTCTGACCTGATCATATAGCTTCTCATCCACCAGGAGGTAAGTCTTTGCCCAGCGTTTTAGAAACCAAACAATATCTTTGCCCATTTGAGGGCTTAGCAGATGGGTGAGATCTGCTCTTATTGCTCGAGATTCAACTTCTGAAACTCTGAGAACGGCAGATAGCAGCCTATGGGTACAAAAAAGAAGTCATTTATTCTTTGATCTATTTATTAGTTATTTTCTTCATAAAAGTCCCTTTTTTATTCCCAGCTCTCTGGATTTAGGCCAGGCTATACTTCAAATTTTCATCAATAAGGCTGTAGAGAAATGCCCCACTTTGTTGCTGCCCTTTCAGGAAGTAGTAAACAAGACCAAGAAAGCTGAGGGGATTCATGGCCAAAGACACCACTCTATTGAAGTTGTTACTGCGTTACTGTCTAAAGAGATTTTTCAGATTCAAAATGGAGAAATTCAAAAATTAAAATTTCACAGTAAATGCTAAATTCTTCAGCACACCATTACTACTTAACACTGCCATGGTTAATACTGCTTGTTCTTATACATTGGTGAATCTGTGGGTCAGGGTCTGGTAATTCACTTACCTAGAATGTTCTGAATATTGAAACCTGTCCCTTAATCTGGTAGTCCTATTCATTTCTTAACAAACTTAATTCTTAATGGTATTTTAAAATAAAACACTTGGTAGAAAAATTGCCTGCATGATGTACACAATGTCCTTTCCTACACTACTTAATGCTGTGTGTTATGTTATAACAAGACAAAACATGCAGAAAAATAAAGCATTTGTTCCAAGTGGGTTAGGTACACATAACCAGAAGTGAGAGAGAGAGAGAGAGAGAGACACACACACACACACACACACACACACACACACACACACACACACACACACACACAGAGTCTGTCCTGAAAAAGTCCAGCCATTGTTAATATAAAGAGAATAGTTTGTGGCAGCCAAGGAGAGTGGACTGGAATGTGCATGTGTGAACAATGACAATTTCACTGTACTAGTCAGTGGGGGTGGTAGACGCTGTTGAGTGAGCATGTGTGCTGTGTGGCCATTGCATTCAAAATAACTGAGTAGAGCAACAAATATGCATGAAATTTTGCATTAAGCTTGAACATTCCTCCACGGAAACTATTCAGATGATTCAGAAGGCCGCAGCTATGGGCCACAGGTGATTGGCAGCTTCACCACAACACACTTGCTCATGCATCACATCTTGTGCAGAATTTTTTGGTGAAACATCAGATCACCTAGGTGACTCAGCCCTTTAAAGCTCAGATTTGGTGCCCTGTGACTTCTGGCTTTTCGCAAAACTAAAATCACCTTTGAAAGGGAAGAAATTTCAGACCATCGATGAGATTCAGGAAAGTATAACAGGGCAGCTAACAGTAACTGGGAGAACTGTGTAAGGTCCCAAGGTGCCTACTTTGAAGGGGACTGAGGTATCATTGTCCTGTGCACAATGTTTCTTCTGTCTTTTTAAATAAATGCCTCTGTTTTTCATATTACATGGCTGGATACCTTCTGGACAGACCTTGTATATCTAACTTGACTTCAGCTAACAGGCAAAGCGGCAGGATTTGATGGAAAGAACCCATTATCACACCATTTTGTTACTATCAACACCAACCAAGAAAGCCATTCTAATCACAGGAAGTCTGGCTTCTACTGCCCCTGTTATTTTCAAGATGACTGAAACTGTCCACCTGTGATGAAATCTTATGGACATTTCAGTTCTCTATCCAGCTGGATGTCCCCAAAATGCCAGATGCTGCTGACACTCTGCCCTTTTGAAATGCCTTCCCTTGTACATCTCCCTTATTTCCCTCCTCAGCTCTTTCTTACTCTTCCCCAGGCTTTGACATCCTCCTCTACTCTGACTTCCTTCTTTAAACAGGTGGTTCCTAAGGTTCCTCTCCTTTTTAACTATATATATTCTCCATACCACCAGTGCTCAAACTTTTAACAAAATTATTTTAGGGTGCATGTGAACAATAACACCCTGATAACCTCACAACACATTTAAGTGGATGTATCAAATTCTCCCCATAAGAAAAAATAGTTTTGGTAAGACAGAATTTGATGCTTTTTAAGATGTTCTTCTCTAAAATAAATCTCATTAAGATATCTAGAAAAAAATTTTAAAAAGCATAGATTTAAATGATAAAATTTTCAGCCTAACAGAATCTGAAATAGTTACAGTGGCCATTTAAATTTGTGCACAGGAGTTTGATTATCACACTGTTGCCAATACTCACCATCATCCATTTGAAAAAATAAACAAGTTTTTAAGAGTTAGAAACTTTACATTGTTTTCTTTTCTCCTTAAATTTCTGTTTTGGTTTCACTCCCCCCCCACTCTTATCCTAATATAATAAATGTTATACTCATTTTATTTTAACTTGTATGTATTATTATTTTTTAATCCTCACCAAAGGATATGTTTATTGATTTTTGAGGGAGAAGAGGAAGAAGATGGAGAGAAGGAGAGGGAGGGAGGGAAGGGGGAAAGAGAGGAGGGGGGGGAGGAGAGAGATATCGATGTGAGATAGTACCATTGATCAGTTGCCTCTTGTATGCATCTGGGCCAGGGAATTGAACCCACAAACTAGGTATGTATGTACCCTGAGTGAGGATCAAACCTGCAACCGCTTGGTGTGCGGGAGGATGCTCTAATCAATCAAGCCACCAGGCCAGGACTATACTCATTTTATTGATTACACAATATACTTCTCTAAAACAAATGTCTAGATGCTAAAATACAATTTTTTTAAATTTGCAATGACCTTAAGATTTTTTAAATGTCTTCTGGATTGAGTTACTACAATAGTTATTAGTACACAGTTGCACAAAATATAATCATATTTAAATAAAGTATTAAACATAAATATACAATTTTATGCATCTCTGAATGAGATTAATGTAGCAGCGTTTTATTTTCCAAATCAGTTTACCTGTGAAAAAACATTACTTATCACCAGAATGAGACAGAGTTGAGTATAATCTGGCCCCTATTTTTTATTTTAATAGATAAAAAATCTGAGAAAACTCATTCTCATAAGTAAATGGAAGGCATTTTTAAAATAGCGGATTCCTCAATTATCTGAACTTCTTGCAAGTTATATGCCAAAAATCACACAGCTCTACCACCAAAAACTATTTTTAATAATATGACAGCTGACAACTTGATTAGGTCACTCTTCAGTATTAGGTCACCTTCAGTGATCTTTAGGTCACTAAAGGACTTTCAGTCCATTAAGGCGAAGGACTAAAAACCTCCTGATCTGTAGAATTATTGGTTATGTATTACTCAGTCACTCAATTCCAATACCACACTATTTGGTATTTCGCAGGTTTCTACATACCTGCCAACCATCACAGTAAGACTTCCAATGAGGAAGTTTTGCCTTTTTTTGTAAAGTGGGAGCAAGATCAAGAATAGAACCACAGATAGATGGACCTGGGGTTCCCAATAGCCTGTCCTCATTCCTGCCTCTCTCTCACCACCCTCAACCAACCTCAAAGTCCCTGCGAGCTGGGACACCTGTCATCCATCTGCCCTTCCCATCCTTTCTTACTCCACTAACAGAAATGCTTCCTAACTTACCGGTCACCCAGCCTCCAAACTGCGATTCTCTAACAAAACAATGCGATCAGCTCACTTCCCTGTTTTGAAACCTTTTTCAACACTTTTACTCCAACTTCATTAATCCTGCTCCACAGCCCACCCTACTTCTGCACCCTCAGCAGGTACCTCTCCCCTTGTACGTATGTCAGCCTCCTCTTCTTTCCTGGCCCTTGCTCGGTTACTATCAGTGCCTGGGATAGTCTTCCTCTTCCCCTGCACGCTGCAAACTCCCACCCACCCCCTCAGTGTCAGTGTAAATGCCACCTCTTCCGAGGAGCCCTCCCTTGATCCTCCCACATCACTATCACACTTCTACTGCACCCTCAGAACCTGGCGTAGTGGGGAGTTGGAAAAGTTGACAACAACATCACAATACTGTTTTAGTTGTTGCTCTCCCAAGACTGACACCCTGGTCCTACTTCAGTTTCTTCAGCATACTATCTGAACATGTTTTACATTTCAGACAGCAACCAGTGTCCCGTAGAATACAGTCTTAGTATTATGGGAAATCTTGGATTACCTTTGCATTTCGTAAACCAGAAGTCGGCACAGTGAATCAAAGAGAGCTTTCTTCAATTTCTCACAACCTCTACTATCACTCTGATCTGAACCAGCATCTTTCTCTGGATGAGAGCAACTAGTCTCTTCACTGGTCTCACTGCTCCCACCTCCGGCCCTGGTAGCCCACTCTCAATGAAGCACGGTCACCTGTTCAGCTCAAAAGCCTACAGAAACACCCACTCCATTCATAGCAGGTACCATAAAAGCCCAAAGACTTCACTGATTCCCCTCTATTTCCCCTCTAACTCCATCAGCCACACAATTTCACCTCACTGTGCTCCACCCACCACAGCAGGCCCTGCTGGTCCTGGATGAGGGCCTGCGGTGGGGCTTCTGCATCCACTGTTTGCTGTGGCAATGTTTTTCCTTAGCCTTCTCAGGCCCTAACCAACCTTCTAAAGGAAGCCGACAGTGACTACACTATTTAAAGTTACAAGCAACTGCCCTGGCCAGTGGCTCAGTTGGTTGGAGCATCATCCCTCCAGTATACCAAAAGGTTGCAGGTTCAATCCCTGCTCAAGGTACATACAGGAGACAACCAATCAATGTTTCTCTCTCCTATCAACATTTCTCTCTCTTTCTTCCCTCTCCCCCCTTTCTAAAATCAATAAACATATCTTCAGGTGAGGATTTTAAAAAATAAAGTTACAAGCAGTCCCTGAGTCTGCCCCCCTAATCCCCTCACCCTGCTCAGCTTCTTACCACAGCTTCTACTGGTCTCCTAACATAAACAAAATTAATTTATTCATTGTCTCTCCCCTACAGGGAGCTTGAAAGGGGAGCAATTTGTCTGTTTTGCTCACTAATGTATCCCAAATCCTAGAACAGTGCCAGATACATGGGAGGTACTCTTAATAACTTTTGTCAAATATTTTCTTCAAGAAATGTTAATTGATTTTTTAATCAAATAAGTAATATTTCTCCTGTATACCATTCAATTTCTTTGGACTAAAAAAATAAAGCAAAAAAAATGGTGATTTTTTTGGTGGTTGTTTCAACTCTCTCCTTATTCCTCCATAGTCTGTGCTCTCAGATACCAAAATGCTTTGCTCCCACAGTGGTGACTGGGACGGGCAAAAATTGAAAAAGCACTGAAAATACAAGGAAAGCATTCTTGATGATACTGCTCAGGCAAGAAATATGACAGAGTATCATGTGACAGCATACTGAAACGAACTGCTTTAGAATTAACATTCACCATGAATCAAACCAAAGCAAAAGCAATGATTTCCCGACACTTAATCATAGGCCTACAGTCATCCTAAAAGGAAGAGAGAAAACTTCTCCAATAGAGCACTGATATTTTATTTCAAACAAGAGAATGCAATGATGAAGGGTTAAGTTCCCAAACATTTCCTTGATAATAGCTTACAAGGTCAATATTTAAGAGTCATACTTTCTACTGCACAGGCTCAAATGATACCCATGTATTTTGGCATTAAGATAAAAAGAATTAAGGGGCACAGCACCTTGTATGAGTTACTGATTTTGTAACTAACAAAACCAATGTTATTTCATCATTGATATCTCTGCCTGCCACCTAAATTTAAATATATTGAAATTTAAAATGCTGTTTTCAAATTCACTTTTAGGAGGACACCTGGTTCAGGTTTATCCCTCCTCAATGTCATCGTTAAAAAGTAATGAAAAAGTTGCCATTGCTATTAGGAAGATTAAAGTGAATTCTTCCAATTTGAGGCACAATGTCTTGTAATTTCATTGACAGGGCTTTCAAGATTCACATATTTGGTATAAATAGTTCTATTTTATGAGAATCAGTTTCCTTAAGAAAGACACTAAACTGTAATTTTATCTTTATGAACAATAACTACTAGCTAACGTTCATCTGGTCTCTAAGAATGTCATGTTCCGTTTCTTGCATTAACGGTACCTGTCCCCACATCAGTACTACTTTCCGACAGACAAGGTGTGGTCACAGTGCATGACAGCAGATGTCCCCTCAAAGTCTCCCTGAATTCAGAGTAACTGTACGCTTGTTCCCCTCAGTGCTGGGGATGGCTACCAATCTCACTGAGTGGTGCTGCTTAAACATACTGAGTACTTGCCGTCCTTGTTTATTTCAAGGCTTCTCCAAGTTTTATCTTCCTTCATGTATCAGATTTACAATGTGTCTATCACTCGAGTCATCTACCCATCAACTCAGAACTTAATAAAACAGTATAAATTACAAGAGCACAGCTATAGAGTTCATATTACCTAATCACAGAATCTGTTCTGTTGTACCCTGGGATGGAAGAAGCCTTTTCTCCTGGAGATCCCAAAATTTGAAGTGTTGTATTAATGTCAACTTCAGATGAATGCTTAATGGAATATTCCATTATTTCTGGAGGTATTAGCGGAGTCTCTCCCTGAGTATCATCAGCTAAGAGGTAGCCTTCAGTTTAAAAAAAATTAAAAATGAACACTTAACAAATCTACATTTATCAAATTGTACTATAAATGTTTTGTTTTATTTGATTTATATATCATATAAGTTGATGTAAAAGTAAATTATAAATTTAATATGTTAATTTCAAGATTGATGAGAAGAAACTTTCTATTTCTTAGATAATTTATCTCAAAAAACAGGAAAGAACAAAGGACAAATGTTTATTCAACAACTTCATCACTTATACTGACATGTAGGCTTTTTAATCTACTACCTTTTAATCATTTTCAGTAATATATTCTGTAAAGTTAATAGAATTTCACTATTATCTATACCACAAGTCAGTATTTGGGGATGTCTTTTCAAAAATTAAGATTTTTTTCCTGATTATTGAAAATACAGAAACACTAACAGTATGGTTACAAAAGAAGACTCTAAAAGTCAGACTGCCTAGATTTGCATTCTGGCTCCAAAAATTAACAGCAGTATAGCCATGGGCTAGTTCCTTATACTCTCCAAGTCTCAGCTTCTTCATTTATAAGAAGGGGATAATAATGACAATAGTAATACCTAATAATAGTACCAATTCAATGGGCTACAATGAGCTCCACATAGAACATTCAGTATGCAATAGGCACTGAATACATGTTAGCCAATATTTTTTAAAAATGCATCTATAGCTGTAACATATAGTAGCTGTCACCAAAATTCATCCAATACTATGTATGGACTATTATTTTTAATATATGAAGCTTCTTTTTAAGGCTTAAACTGCTCAGCTGGCAATTACATTTTAAAAGGAAACAACCAACCAACCTGTAACTAAAATAAGCCAGTGAATATCTTCATATAGGTCATCAAGCATTCTGTTGTCAATGGTTCTTGAACCAGGTGAAGCAAGTAACTGCTGCTGATGTCGCTGTAACTGACTGTGGAGCCTTGTTACTCTTTCTTCTAATAAACTAAAAGAAGAAAAAACAAGTTTCATAAAGTTCAATAAGCAGAGACCTAGAATAACATAATTTCCATGTGTGAAACAACATAAATTAAGATCTTAGCACAAAAACACATACACAAAAGTATTTATCCTCATACACAACTGTTCTTATTGCACTAGAGGAACTGTGATTTATCGTTTATGAGAGAATTAAAACAGTGCTTTACAAACAATCAAGGTTTACAACTGGCATTTGAGAAGTAGTTCCTCCAAGTTTTTACTGCTAGGGGTCAAACCATGTCTCATTCCATGTTTCCATAACCTCTTTGCCACCTACGCTGGAGTGCCTGGGCTCCAACGCACAAGCCAAGGAACACAACCGTGAGCATGTTTCTGCCGCTTGCTCCAGCGTGCAGGGTGCAGGCAGGGTCGGGGAGCATGTGAAGTGCTCTCCAGGAACTGTGAGCACAGAGCCTCTGCCCCGTGGATTCTGTGGACTGCGTACCTTGTCAGAAGAGGTATACAGTGCTCTGCAGCAACTCTTCCTAGCATTCCTACACTGGCTAGTTGATCTGAAAACTGGTCTCGATCATCCTCTTGAAGCTCACTTATCTCCTCTTCCTCACGAGAGGCCACACCATTGGCAGTCTGTTGTCAAGGAGAGAAACGAGTGATGAGCTACGCGCCATCGCTTCACCAGCCACGTGTCTCCGCTGCGCTGGGAGACAGCCTCCAAGCCTCACACGAGGAGGGGAGCTGGACAGACAGAGCCTTCAGTGCAGCTGTCCAGGGGCCCCTATCTAACTGTGCTGACAGCCCTGCAGTCACCCAAAGGGGGAAACACAGAAGAGAAAGAAGGGAAGGACAGACCCACAGCACACATACATAAACACAGGTCTAACCGCCCACCCACAACCCACCTCCCATGCCAGATCATTTAACTTCTGTCACTGAAAAGCTCTGAAATCTTTAAGATCCATGGTCCTTGGATACAAGAAGTCATTCATACCACTTAACAACTAGGAAGACACAGGTGAGTAACTGAAAACTGAAGACAAAGGAGGTAATTACCAGTCACATCCCACAAAACACGATGCAATTAGACAAGGGACCACTTCTGCTCTCTATCTAATGCTCTCAGCAAATCCTCTAAAGAAGCTTAGCCCAAATTTCTAGCATTACACAAGATATAAGAGGATAAAATAGATAAAACAGAGCCTATGATGAACAAACTTTTAATCACAATCTGGCTTAAAACTTACCAAATTCCTTGTGCCATCTGGAGCAGCCAGGTGACATTGAATGTAAGAATTGAAGACTTGAACTGCATGCTGGGTAAAAAAGCCTTTATGGAAATGTTTGTCATCTTGGACCAAAGTCAGCCAGGACTCCAGCAACTTGTCATATGCTTCCATGTAGACCATGTCATCTTTATCAAGCTAGAAGGAAAAAATTTTCACAAAACAACAGCCAAAGAAATAAGGTGGGTATTACAACAAGTCACACAGCTATGCATTTAGTTTTATACGTTTTTCCTTTAATAAAGGTTCCCAACTATTATTCAATTATACAGCTGAATTTGTTCTAAAACTAACCAGTCAAGTCAAGCATTGCAGTAAAGAATGCATATGCTCTCTATTAAACTTTCTAAAATCTTTCTAACAATCTAAACAATTCTTAGGCAAACAGGAATTAATGTTTATTTCTTAACAAGACTACCTACTTCAATGCTTTATGGAACATGTATTTTTCACATAAAAATAATATTAACATTTTTCTGTAGTGAAAAAGAGACCTGTTAGAATGAAAAGATAAAATGTGTACTTACTACACACTTTTGAGTGAGTTTTAAAACACTGGAGAATGATGACTAACCTAACCAGCATACTAGAGACTGTAGGGAGAACTTCACAGATGCTCCTTAACATTTTATAATTTTTTTTAAATTAAAAGTAAGACAACCTACAGAAGATTTTGAGGAAGGTGCCGAGGACTTCCTACTTAATTAGTAACCTGGACACATAATTTAACCTGTGTATTGACTTCTTCATCACAAATTCACTAGATCACCATTCAGTGAAAACCCAGAATACTTAGTAACATGCACTACGTTTAGTGTAAACACATAAATAATGTACCATTCGTGCTTTCGAGCTCAGTTCAATAGAAAATGAGAAACAAACAAAAAATTACAGAAAATACACTAATAGCCATAAGAGATAAACAGAGATTTCAGGGTTTGTTTTTAACGACATCTCTTATAGTTACAAATAAAGAAGCAGAGTCTCTGAACTACGTATATATTCACTCTTAAGAAGGTTTTGGCACAACCCACCATTTCTGACATTCTGTTCAGTGAAGCAAGGAAGACTGAAGGTCTATAGACCTAATCTGTTAACTTGCTTTTCTGGTTTCTACAGCAGACCGGCCTCACCTACAAATACAGAACTCTGGAACCTTCATTAGAGAGTACTTTCATCAATTTGTCAGGCACTCAAAAAAGGAAAGTACTAAAGTATCTACATCAAGTATTCCAGATTTAGCAGGACCATGAGGACACTCCCACCAGTTCATGACATCTAAGCACCAAGTACACTGCTTCCAGTGAATCATTTCCTGTGCCTTCAGCTTCTGTTAACCCACTGCCTACAAGGAAGGTTATTTTCTGGGTCAGATAAACCTTAACAAATTTGTAATATTTTTAAGTAATTTTGTTAAAAATTTACGTAAGAATGAAGGGAAAGTAAAAAGAACATCATTAGACAATTCTAATAAGAATTTAAACATAACAAACCCATTTTTTTGTTCCTTTTGTTCCTGGCCTTGAAACTACACACAGTTTAAGCCCTCACTTGAGGTCATAGGTAGGTTCTAAAACTTTAAGTGAAACATGTAGGACTAATCCACTGTTACCACAGACTGACTGATATGAAACAATGTTATTCGAGAACCTGCTGGATAATGAAAATAGACAACATTCTTTGAAAGTCACTGGAACATAGTCATCTTGTAAATAGTCCATTCTTGCTATTTGCGGCATATATGTTCTATAAAGTCGCCATGAACTCTGAATTAGTGCACTCAGGGTTAGGTTCCTTCTGTTGTTCACCAGGTGCAGATGAACAAACAGATCAACACACCACCTTGTTTTGTTTGTTTGTTTACAGATGCTCATGGCAACAGCACTATAACTT
This sequence comes from Anoura caudifer, assembly GCA_004027475.1. Taxonomy (NCBI): domain Eukaryota; kingdom Metazoa; phylum Chordata; class Mammalia; order Chiroptera; family Phyllostomidae; genus Anoura; species Anoura caudifer. The sequence continues at coordinate 78,789 of PVKU01001393.1, forward strand.
GTGCCTGAATGCAACTTGTTTAACATCTGCATTTGCTCTACATCGTGGCTTCCTGGCTCTCTGAAACACCAGACAGCACTCAGCACAATGCTGGGGGTGGGTGGGGGGAAGTCATGCCATTTTAAAAAGTGAAATCATCTAGTCAATGCATAGGAAGAACTTCCAACATCTTGTGACAAAAATTTGAAATATCCCATTTCACAAAAAAAAAAATGCAGAAAATGTATCACTGGAGAGTGTGAAAGGGATATTTGTTTGCAGCATGAGAGCTCAAACAGGAAGGCAGAACACTGAAAACAAAACTGCCTTGTTTGACCTCAGCTGGGAACAAACAAGCCAGGCAATTCTATTAACCATCACTCTTTGCATGTGTCTAAGAATGATTGTTAAAGTGCCACCAGTTCTGACTTTGGAGTTACAAACAGATGTTAGCAAGGGGGCTACTGTATTTTTCTGACTATAAGACACACTCCTTTCCCACTCCCCCCATTTGGGAGGAATAATGGTTGTTAATGCTGCTCTTGAGTTCTGTTTATATATTTACATTGGTGAAATATTATGTTATTAAATATTTTACATTTTTTGCTTCAAAAATTTTTTCCTATTTTCCTCCCATAAAACCTAGGTGTATCTTATGGTCTGAAAAATAGGGTAAATTGCAAATATGGAATCTGCAAAATATGAGGATCAACTGTACTTGTTTCTAATAGGTTCTAACTGATTAATTAAGCTGGTTCTTTTTGTTCATCTATAATGAAAAATGTATTGCCCTTTTTGAAAACTTTGATAGCTCATGACTTTCTTAAAGAACAGCCAAGTTCTTGGTTCCATAAATGCAACAGCATAGTCATTAAGATTTATAAATACTGTCTTGGCCAGTGTGGCTCAGTTGGTTGGAGCACCATCCCATAAACCAAAGGGTTGTGGGTTAAATTAAATTCCCTGTCAGGGCACATAGCTAGGTTGTGGGTTAATCCCCAGTTGGGGTGCATATGAGAGGCAACCAATCAATGTTTCTCACATCTCTCCCCCCCCCCCAACCCCTTCCACTCTCTCTAAAATCAACGAGCATGTCCTTGAGTGAAGATTTAAAAAAAAAAAAGATTTATAAATACCAATGAAAAGGATTAATTCAACCAATCTGTCTTCATTTATACATCATTTATTTCCTTCCAACCACCTTTGTACATACTGCTTTCAACATTAATCCAATTACAAATGGTATTAAGTAAATTTTGTTGCATGACTATCAAAAAAGATCAACAGTGTTAATATCACTTAGTAAAATATGACAGTCCAAACTCCTTTGTTATAAAATATTGGGTGAAGTTTCCCTGTATAACGAGAACGCCGTATTTTCTTTTTGGCCTTGGAAATATATTGTTTGTTCATGAACTGTGAGAATCTGTCTAGGATACAGCTACAACTCAGTCTCAGATTTCACTTATACTATCAACTTCACCATCATTAAAGAGCCTGGAGTGCTGCTGTCCCTTTTACATTCATTTTCTGATATGTTGTCTCCTTGTGAAATGTGTTATTCTGGCATTTTCCTTCTCTTACTACTAAGAACAGAAAATGGAAAATTCTGAATTCCTTATGTAGCCAATGAAACTTAAATTAAAAAAAAAAAAAAAAAGACTTAAAAGGTGGTATCTCTAGACTTCCTTCATAGCTTCTTGGAAAACGCAATTTGAAAACAGAAAAATAACAAATAGCAGCTATTTATTTTATTTGTAGTGACTGAGTTCACTAATATATCATCCTTTAGATGATTCCATCATTCCTCCACTTCCTTATTATTTTAGACTTTTTTAATAGCTGGGAATTGATGAGTAATGGTGAAATATTTCCTGAGGTCATAAAACATCAAAATGTTTCAAGATACAGGAGAAATCAGATCACTAATATCAATAATGTATTGCAGACTTACAGAAGAGTATGACATATCCATAAGGCAACTGCAAGATAATGGCAAATGTTCTTTTTGTCCCGAAGTTTCCAAGAAAGAACAAAATCAGTGTTTAAAATAGTCAGAACTGATCAAAAAAGAAACTAAAAACAAGTTACTGAGCGTTGAAGAATGCTGTAAAAAATTGGTTCAAGCACTGTCTGCAGTCATGGGAATGAGGATTCTATTCACTGTCTCCTATTTGAAGATTTGCAAGAGATTCTTTTTATTTTTAATTTTTATTTAAATTAGGAAAAATTTCTGAGGAGAGGTGAGCTTCCTCTTTTTATACTGGATCCTCTTGAGGAACTGTATTTCCTAGCCCACTTCAAATCTAAATAGTCAAATTTAGCCCTGGCCAGGTAGCTCTCGGTTGGTTACAGCATCATCTCAATACACCAAGGTTGCATTTTCGATCTCTGGTCACAGCACATACAAGAGTCAGCCAATGAATGCATAAATGAGTGGGACAAGAAACTGATGTTTCTCTCTCTGCCTCCCCTCCTTCCTCTTTCTAAAATCAATAAACGAAAATTTTAAAAATGTTTTAAAAAATAAAAAGTCAAATTTATTACATACAGATAAGCTGATAGTTTACATATCAAGACTGCTCTTTTTCTCTAGAGACTCTCTTGATTTTCTTCTCTTGTTTAATCCCTGAAATGTTTTGACAGCAATGCTCATTACGAATGTAGAGCTCCTTGCCCCTAGTTAGGGAGTAGTCACATTTACACAGTCCTAAAATTACATTCAGCCCTTTGAAGGCAACTGCCAGGCTGCTGTGGCCCCTGGTGAAAGTGAGTTTGACACCCCTGCTCTATGCCATACTCACTCTGCTAAGACTGCCTGACTCATCATCAGCAGCAGCTGTGAAGAGCAGCCTTAAGTGGACAAGATACCAGCTGAAGGGTTAATTAAAAAATAAAAGTGATTTTAGAATATCTACTAACAGGAGTCATATGGTGATTTATCTGTAAGAACGTTTGCTGCATCATTACTTGAAACTGCAAATATAGTTATTGAACCATTCTCCTAATCTTTTACATCAAAAACCATGATTTTGAACACCAATCCATGACATAAAAATACTCATACTAATATAAATAAAAATAATGATTTTATTTTTATTTAACTCTAATTGGCATGCCTTAAAATCTGGAAAAATAAAAATATTAACAAGTTTCAGAAGGTGAAATTATAAGGATATGGTTTACTTCTAATTTTTTGCTTTTTCAAATTAATTTCTAAAAATAATGAATAAATATTAAATGTCATAGCCAGGGAGAAAAAGGCATTATATAATTTGATGTGAATAAAGAGATAGCAAGAAAGTGATAAGTGATGAGAGTTTGAGAATTTTAATTCAAATTCATAAAAGTTTGAATTACTTCTACCAATGAACATATAACATTTTTACAACATTAAAAATGTATTCTGAAACTATCTTAGTAACAAATTATAATTATAAATGTGAAGAAAAAATAAAAGTAAAATCTTAACCTACAATAAACAGACACATTCCTTACTGTTAAATTTGGTATTTGGAAACAACCTGAATTCTCACAATTTTTAGTTAGTAAAATTCTCCTCCTCCCCCACCCAAATACCAGGGTCTGTAAGTTTACAGGTGAGAGCTACTGAACTAGCCAAAAACCGAACCATCAAACAAAAAAACACAATCTTACACAAACTGATTTAGAGAAGAGAAAAAGAATGCCAGCCGCAGAGTGCTCTGTGAGGCTAGTATAGCTGGTACCAAACTTATCAGCAGTTCGTAAATGACTGAGATACATGGTCATCAAGTTCAATTCAGAAATGCAAGGGCAATAACATTAGAAAAACCTATAAAAGCAATTTATCACATTACTAGATTAAGTAGAAACACATTTAGTAATATTCAATACTCATTCATGTTTTTAAAAAACCTATTAGCAATTCTGATAAAAGATAACTCAAAAACGTATAGCAAATGTTATCCCCAATGATGAACCGGAAAAGATGTCTTTAGTTACCACTTGCATTCAACATTGTACAATAAGAAAAAGAACTACAGCCCTAGCTGGTGTGGCTCACTGTATTGAGTGCCAGCCTGTAAATCAAAGAGTCCTGGTTTGATTCCCAGTCTAGGGCACATGCCTGGGTTGCGGGCCAAGTGCCCAGTAGGGGAAGCATGAGAGACAACCACACACTGTTGCTTCTCTCCCTCTTTCTCCCTCCCTTCCCCTCTCTAAAATAAGTAAAATCTTTTTACAAAAAAGAAATAGAAATTGTGAAGACCACAAAAAAGCAAAATTGTCATTACTCACAGATGATACAACTGTCCATATAAAACTAAAAAAACTCTAAGGACAAATTATTAGAACCAATAACAATTCTGAAAGGCTAGTATATATCAGACCAATATAAAAACATAAAGTGCACTTCTCTATGCCAGCAGCAATCTGAAAAATCAGGCTTAAAAAAGATACTACTTACAATAGCAACAAAAATATAAGGTACTAAAGAAAAAATGTTCCTTATTAAAAGCCAATAAATTAGACTTAAATTCATATAGAAAAATACATTTATGGATAAGTGTTGATAAAGTCGTAATGCCCATTTCTCACTAAAGGTTGCCTATATCCCAACCACAACCCAACTTTACAACAGAAAATTTATATGAAAGGACAAGCAGCCCTGGCTGGTGTGGCTCAGTGGATTGAGTACCAGCCTGTGAACCAAAAGGTCACCAATTCGATTCTCTGTCAGGGCACATGCCTGGGTTTGCCGACCAGGTCCCCAGTTGGGGGCGTGCGAGAGGCAACCAATCGATATATCTCTCTCACATCAATGTTGCTCCCTCTCTTTCTCACTTCCTTCCCTCTCTCTAAATAAATAAAAAAAATTGTTTTTTTAAAAAAGCATCCAAGACCTTTCTAAAGAACTGGGAAGTGGAAAGAAAAAGGTGGGAAAGACAAGAAGGAGGGAAAGAACAACACTTGTCCTATCATACCCAAACATCTACTCAAAATAAAATATAGGTAAGACAAAAGGACCAATCAAGAAAAACCCATTTATATGCGAGGACTAGATATATGACAGCAAAATCCAGCAAATCATTCTCACTGAGAAAGAAGGTCTATTTAATACATGTTGCTGGAAGAAAGAAAAAGTAAAAATACAACCTACTGAATAAGTATTTTGCAAACCATGTATCTGTTATGGGGTTAATATCCAAAGTATATGAAGAACTCATAAAACTAAAAAGCAGGACTTCCAGCCAAGATGGAAGTGTATGTAGATACACTGTGCCTCCTTACACAACCAAAAGAAGGACAACAAATTTAAAAACACAAAACAACCAGAACTGCCAGAAAATTGAACTGTATGGGAGTCCAACAACCAAGAAGTTAAAGAAACATTCACCCAGACCGGTAGGAGGGGTGGAGAGGGGTGGCTGGGGCAAAGAAGACCCACAGCGAGGCGGCGGCTGGTGGACTGGGTGAGGCAGCAGCAGGCGAACTAGGCAGTCCCACATTTGTATTCAGATAAACTGGGAGGAACAACTGGGGAATGAGACAGACTGTGAAACCCAGGGTTGCAGCGTGGGGAAATAAAGCCTTAAAACCTCTGATGGAAATATCCTGTGCGGGTTACAGCAGGAAAAACTCCCAGCCTCACAGGAGAGTCTGTTGAAGAGACCCACAGGCTCTAGAACATACACAAACCCACCCACCTGGGAATCAGCACCAGAAGGGCCCAATTTGCTTGTGTGTAGTGGTGGGAGTGACTGAGAGCAAGCAGCACTGTTCCCTATAGGACCGCTCCCCCACATACAGCTATCACAACACAGCAATTGGGTTGCCCTGCCCTAGCAAATACCTAAGAATGTAATAGGCCCTCTGAGACCAAAAAAAAAAAAAAAAAAAAAAAAAAAAAAAAAAAAAAAAAAAAAAAAAAAAAAAAAAAAAAAAAAAAAAAAAAAAAAAAAAAAAAAAAAAAAAAAAAAAAAAAAAAAAAAAAAAAAAAAAAAAAAAAAAAAAAAAAAAAAAAAAAAAAAAAAAAAGCCCAAATGAAAGAAAAGATCAAAGCTCCAGAAAAAATACAACTAAAAGATAAAGAGATAGCCAGCCTAACAGATGTACAGTTCAAAACACTAGTAATCAGTATGCTCACAGAAATGGTTGAGTATAGTCAAAAAATAGAAAAAAAAAGTGAAGGCTATTAAAAGTAAAGGAAAATATACAGGGAACCAACAGTGACGGGAAGGAAACCAGGACTTAAATCAACAATTTGGACCAAAAGGAAGAAATAAACATTCAACCAGAACAGAATGAAGAAACAAGAATTCAAAAAAGGGAGAAGAGGCTTAGGAACCTCCAGGACAACTTTAAATGTTCCGATATCCGAATGATAGAGGTGCCAGAAGGAGAAGAGGAAGAGCAAGAAATGGAAAACTTATTTGAAAACATAATAACGGAGAACTTACCCAATCTGGCAAAGGAAATAGACTTCAAGGATGTCCAGGAAGCTCAGAGAGTCCCAAAGAAATTGGACCCAAGCAAGCACACACCAAGGCACATCATAATTACATTACCCAAGACTAAAGATAAAGAGAGAATCTTAAAAGCAGCAAGAGAAAAGGTGAGAGTTACCTACAAAGGAGTTCCCATAAGACTGTCTCAGCTGATTTCTCAAAAGAAACCTTACAGGCAAGAACAGGCTGGAAAGAAGTATCCAAAGTTATGAAAGGCAAGGACCTACATCCAAGATTACTCTACTCAGCAAAGCTATGGCTTAGAATGGAAGGATAGATCAAGTGCTTTCCAGATAAGGTCAAGTTAAAGGAGTTCATCATCACCAAGCCCTTATTATATGAAATGTTAAAGAGACTTATCTAAAACAAAGATCAAAAATATGAACAGTAAAATCACAACAAACTCACAACTATCAACAATAAAAACAAAAAAAAAACTAAGCAAACAACTACAACAGGAACAGAACCAAAGAAATGGAGATCATATGAAGGGTTTTCAGCAGGGAGGGGGAGGAAAGAGAACGGAGGAGAAAGTATGGGGAATAAGAAGCATAAAAGGTAGGTACAAAATAGATGGGGAGGTTAAGAATAGTATGGGAAATGTATAAGCCAAAGAACTTAAATGTACAACCCATGGACATGAACTAAGGCGGGAGGAGGTGGAGGAGGATGCAGATGGTGGGGTGCTGGGCGGAAGAGGATAAGGAGGGGTAAATGGGATAACTGTAATAGCATAATCAATAAAACATTTAAAAAATTAATTCCTACTAAAAAACCTAAATTTCAAAAAATTGAAAAATAAAATAAGCAACAAATAGTACGATTAAAAATGGGCAAAGAGCATGAATACACATTTTTCCAAAGAAGACATACAGGTAGCCAACAGGTACATGAAAAGGAGCTCAACATCACTAATCATCAGGGAAATGAAAATCAAAACCACAATGAAATACCACTCACACCTGTCAGAATGGCTGTCATCAAAAAGACAAGAAATAACACATGTTGGCAAGGATGTGGAGAAAAGGGAATCCTTGCGCACTTTCGGTGGGAATGTAAATTGAAGCAGCCACTGTGCAATCTAGTATGGAGATTCTTCATAAAATTAAAAAACAGGACTAACATTTAACCCAGGAGTTCCACTTCTAGAAATATATCCAAAGGAAACAAAAACATTATCTCAAAAAGATATATGTACCTTCATGTATACAGCATTATTATTTACAATAGCCCAGATATGGAAACAACCTGTGTCCATCAATGGATTAATGGATAAGGAAATTGTTATATATAAATACACACACACAATGGAATATTATTCAGCCATAAAAATGAGGAAATCCTACTATTTTTATATCATGGATGAACTCTGAAGGCATTATGCTAAGTGAAGTATGTCAGACAAAGAAAGGCAAACATCTCACTTATATGTACAATTAAAGAAAAAAAAAACAAAACAAAACACCAGACTCACAAAAATTAGACTTGTGGATTTGTGATTACCAGAGGTGGTGATGGAAGAAAAGGGTCAAAATGGTCCAAGCTTGCAGTTATAAAATAAATAAGCACTAGGGATGTGATGTACAACTTGACAACTAGCTAACACTGCTATGTGATATAAAAGCTCTTGAGACTGGATCCTAAGAGTTCTCATACCACAAGGAGATTTTTTTCCCTTTATTTTATTGTATATGAGATGATGGATGTTAGCTGAATGTATTGTGGTTATCACTGCACAACATGTGTAGGTCAAACCATCATTTTGTATACCTTAAATTTATACAATGGTGTTCTCAATAAAACTAGGGGAAAAAAGGAACAGAAATTATAAACATAAATGAATAAATGTTGCTGTAAAATACCTGTTAGCCATATGGAGAGAAATTAAATTAAATCTTGACACCATATTCAAAATGAAATTCTAAGGTGGTAAAGTCGTGAAAGGCAAACTTTTTAATTTTTTATTTAGTGATTTTAGAGAAAATGTTGTTCTGTATTTGAACAACAAATAGAGAAACATCTATTTGTTGTTCCATTTACTTACGCACTCATTTGGTTGGCTCTTGTATGTGCCCTGACCAGAAACTGACCCTGGTGAATTGGGAGGATGCTGGTGAATCGGGAGGATGCTCTAACCAACCAAACTACCAGGCCAGGGCATGAAAGGCAAACTTTTAAAGCATTTAGAAGAAAACACAGGAAGGGTAAATATCTGAAACAAGGAGCTAATAATGCAAATCACAAAAAAAATGACAGTGAGTTCAACTACAATGAAAAATGCTTCTTTATCACAAGATACCACAAAGTCTAAATGCAATATGGTGTCCGTGACTAGATCCTGGAACAGAAAAACAACACTAGTGGGGAGGTGGTGAAGCCCAAATAAATCACACAGTTTCATTAATAAAAATGTAATGCTATTAATTTGTTAGGTTTGACATGTACCATGGCTATATAAGATGGTAATATTAGGGAAACTTGGTAAAAGGTATATAGAAACTGTACTACCTTGGCAACTTCTCTGCAAATCTAAAGTGATTTCAAGTTAAAGGGAAAAAAATACCATGAAGTGAGAAGAGGGGCCACAAAATGGGAAAACAGAGTTGTAACAGGATATATAGAGAATTTGTGCAAATTTGTAAAAGACAAACTAAAAGGAAAGGGGCAATGAACTAAACCAGTCTTTCACACAAATGACCATAAGCATTATACATTCACAGTATGAAAAGATGTTCAATGTCATTAGGACCTGGGAAAGCAAATTAAGACCATGTTTGACACTTGCAAGTTTGCAAGAACTGTGATGGAAAAGACATAATAATGTTAGGGAAACTTGGTAAAAGGTATATGGAAACTGTCAATTGGAGGGGCACACTGGTACCATCAATCACGGTACTTGTAACATTTTTCCACTGGGTCACGGGTTCACTTATGGTCATTTTATTATATTTCAGAATAACATATTTTTTGTCTGTATCAAACATGATATAATAGAATCATCTACAGCGGTTTTGAGAACTAAATGAGGAATATATAATGACCAAACACAGAGCTAAAAAGGCTAACACAATCCTCAATTTGTTATTAGCAACAGGAGAAGGTGGTTTTATTCCCAAACAGTTATTGAATGCTAAGAGCTAAGCATGGGAATATGAAGACTGAAGATCCTTTCTTCCCACAGAAACATCTGCGGCCTGTTTATACACTTCACAAAGCATGTGTTTTGCAGACATCAATTGTTAAGTCTTAACAGTTTCTCTTGCCAAAATAAACAAACTGGTACCACATCTTAAGAAGAACTTAGGGAGTAGCATCCTCTGACCTCCAGTGTGCCAAGAAAGAAGCAGGATATATTCCAAAAACTACCTTCATTGTTCTTTTAGCACATATATCATGCATGTTATTACAGTTTATTCATATACAGAAAAATACAAATAAAATGTGAACACCTTTTTGTTGACAGAGTTCAACAGTCCCTCCTATGAAGCCCTCCCATTCATCAGATGGTGCTTTAAAAGAGCCTTCTGGCTCCTTCTGAACACCAAGTAACTCATCAGGCAAAGTGTGAGAAATGTGATTAATGACAACCGGCAACTACAGCTTTCAGCCTAATCACAGAGAACTGAAACCTAACCGGGTGCTTTTTCACAAACCCTTGGCCCTGCTCCATGGCCACCCTGGCCAACGCCCAGCAGCCAAGCCTGAGCACGTGCACGGTGATGACGGCCGCGTACCAGCGAGACACTATGTGCTCACACCCCAAGTATTGGCAGGCCTGCTGCCAGAGAGGCTTTGGAAAGGGGCTTAGAGCTTATGAAACTACTTGACCCCACTTTACTCCATTTGAGAATGAAGGGTGGGGAAGGTGATCAAAATATAATATCAGCACTTACACTTCAATGCCCATAATTACCGTGGAAGTGCACAGGAGTCCACAGCTCTTCAGACATACAAAAAAGGCTGCCTTTGTCTGGTGTGAATATATAAAAAGCCATTCATTGCATTTATGAAGATGCTGCCAAACAAAGCTTTGGAAAGAAAACTTTCAGTATGCAAACTGCTCCCTTTTTTGCCTTTAAATTAAATTTCAGAAATTGAATCTAATATTACTGTTTGATTCCAACTACATTAACATTCTGGAAAAGGCAAAAATATGGAGACAATAAAAATATCCACGGTTGCCAGGGGGTGGGGTGGGAGTATGAACAGACAGAGCACAAGGGATTTTCAGAGCAGTGAAACTATTCTGTGTGATACTCTAATGGTGGGTACATGATAATTTACACTCGTCCAAACCCAGAGAATGTACACCACCAAGAGTGAATCCTAGTGTGAACTGTGGACTGTAAGTGATTTGGACGTGTCAATGCTGATTCATCAACTGTAGTAAATGTACCATCTGGTGGGGGGATGCTGACAGGGGGAAGGCCACGTGTTTGGGGGTGGGGAGAATGTAAGGAACTCTTTGCTTTCACTCAATTTTGCTGTGAATCTGAAAGTGCTCTAAAAAATATACTGTATGTATATACCTAACATCAGACACTGCACAAGGTAAGTCTTGTATAAAAGACAAATTTCATGTATAGTAGTTCCAAGTCCAATTGTTATGCTGCAAACTCCAAAACTACTCCTAATCACAACAGTACTACAGTTATTATGAGGTTTTTGGTGTAAGCCACCCTGTATTAGATTTTTCTCTATATGTAACAGCAAATAACCAACATGGCAACTCCAAATCTTTTCCACGGAATTGAGAAGCTCTCTCTTCGATCATTAGCAATATCTTGATATGTAAATATAAATTACATGAGTTTGCTTTCAAAAGTATTGAAACGTAGTCATAAGTAGTAAGACTAATTTTCACATGGAAAAACTTATTCTAAGGAATAACCACCTTGAAGAAATTCCATGACCATCTCTGACCTTGTGTTCCAATTTCCATTTGGAGGGTGCTGCTGGCATATTACACAATCAGAGCTCGTAGACAATGGGAAAAAGTACCATCAACACTGGCAGGAAATTTATTCATAGCCTTCTTTCACAAACATGATGAAAAAATCATTGGGCAGAAACAATTTATGCAACAAAGAAAACATGCTGGTAGTAACAGAAGGGGTTAAAAACTCCAGGTAAACATTAAGGGAAGAATAGGCTCTATTAATATACTATTTCTTAATATGGATGGTTGATATACAGGTGTTCTTTTTTTATTCTTATAACTTTTATATACATATAAAATTTTTACTTAATATAAATGAAATCTTTCACAGCCATTTGAAACTCTACAGGCACTAGCACAACCCCCACAGCCCAATGACAGGTCAAATAACACATGAACTGCACAGAGCAGAACATTCTCAGGATAGGACGACGCAGGCCCGGAGATTATAAGGGTGAGTACTGAGATCCTTTTCCTAGGACAGCAGTATCATTTAAGGCAAATATGGCAATAACAGCACACACACACAAAAAGAAACTTCATGAACTCTCCATTTAAAAAAGTAAGAATTTAGAAGTTTTTAAATGTCAAATACAAAATAAAATTAATTCACTCTCTCATGATTTTTATTTAACTTCAGAGTACCTGTACAGCTGACAGTATTCCTGGCTTCTGAGATCCCTCAGAAGAAACTGATTTAGCGGACAAACAGTGCCGCTATTCAACGAGTCCTACGGATAGATTGCTTAAAAAATCAACCCCATGAAAACACTGTAAGTTTGAGTTATGATTAACAATAGAGTTTTTAAATGTTACACTGCTAGATTAACATACTGTCTTCCTTTTGGAAATGCACACAAATTTCCAAATTCTTAATGCTAAAGAATATATATAAGTTAAATACCATGCCTGGCACGTGGTAGGTATTCAGTATATATTTATGGAAGTGAGTTAATCCAGCAAGGCTCCCACTGAGCTGACATCTCAGGAACTCCCCTGGCTCACTTGCATAGAAAGCCAATCCTCTCTCTCTACCTCACTGTAGCATTCATTTTGAACCACTGGCCATCTGGTTATGTTTCCAACACTAGTATTATAACAATACAAAGGATACCATATGGAACAACAGTTATGACAGTAAATAAGCTTTATTCTAAATCCACACCCACTATCTCATGTGCCAGTAGTCTGTAAAATGTAAACACTGGTTCTGTGCTAGGACTGGTGGAGCGGCCTGAAAAAAAAAAAAAATCAGAGCTGACAAGTCAGCTTTGGTAAAATTATAATCCAACCAGAATTAAATGAAACGTTGAAATTATTTTCTAAAAATTCCTTTTAAGAAGTATCTATATTTAAGATGTAATAGTAACCAATTTTCTTCCAAATATCATAGGAGAGCTAAAGTTACTATTAATATTTTTTAGAAGTACACTTTAAATGTGCAAGGTCTGAAAACACCCTTGCATGTCACTTACTTCCTTGGTCTCTCAGGCAGGGGAGCCCATAAAGGCTGGCTGGTGTCTTGCTCTGCACAGTACCATCAGAACTGCTGGGTGGGAGCGCAGCGTGGCTACCAAACAGTCCCTCTTCTCATGAGCTCAGTGCATTGTGCTGACATCACCATTCGAGAAAGTCAGCCACCGCTTGCCCTCTTATCACTGAAATGTCCCCCAGCTTTGCTTCCCACTGCTCAATTTGTAATCTGGCCTTAATGTACTCCTTTTGACCACATTTCCTCTCCACAAAGTATTGGATTGGCCAAAAAGTCTGTATGGTTTTTTCTGTAAAATAGAAGACGCTTTTTCATTTTCACCAATAACTTTATTGATTTGAATACCTTGAGTATGTTGGCTATCTCCTGCATGGCATAATGTTGATTGTTCTCAAGTACCATAATGTCTTGATTTAATCATAATCAGCTTCAACTGGTCTACCCAACAGTGGAGCATCATCCAGCAAGAATCTCCAGCATGAAACTTCACAAACCACTGTTGACACGCTCTATCAGTCACAGCACCCTCTCCATACACCGCACAAATATTTTTTTGTGTTTGTTGCATTTTTACCTTTCTTGAAATAATAAAGCATCATATGCCAAAAATGTTGCATATTTTTCTACCAATTTTGATTAGTTTTTTTAAAAATGCATAATGATATGACAGCTGTCACTACACATTCTTACAAAATTGTTTTGAATGACGTTAAAGACAACTAAATGCTACCAGAGCCATCATCCAGAAAAAAACAAACCAACTTTTTGGACAACCCAATAACTGTCCATAGAGCTCGAGAAACCAGTACTGAATTAAGATTGCTGAAATTTAAATGCACCCATTCACCCAGTAGTCATTACACTCTATAATGAACTCCTAACAACTTCATCAAGTATCTTTTTCTTTACTACCTTGTCTGCTGGTCTTGATAATGGACTACAAATGTACTAAAATTTAATGTAAAGTTCTTCCTTTATAAAGTTTATCCACCACCACCTCCTTTAGTATCCACCCCACATACGCAAACACTCATATACTTCAGTGCTTAAGCAGCATGATGGCTGCTCATGCAATTAACTGAACGTGTTATGTAGCTTATGTCTGGTGAACCTACAGGGGACTGAACTTAAAATTCTCTACTGACAAAAGAAATCAAGAAACCATAGTACCGGGTCTGAGTCACATGCTCTTCAAATTGCACTGAATCAATTCAAATGCATTTGTTTGTGGAATAAACATTTTACAAAAGTTAGCATAATAATATGGGCTATTTTTGTTAAGATTTTAATTGTTTAAGGTCAATAATTTCATCTCTACAAACATTCTCACCTTTTCAGTCCAGCAACAGACAGTAATCTGATATCCCAGGGGCAATGAAAAAATCCTTGGCTTCAGGAAGACTCAAGTTAATAGCAATAAATTTTAACAGCCAAGGACAACGCGGCTAAAAGCTTTGAGCACAGAGTTTCAGGTCACTGCAAGGTGAGGATTAGTCACAAATAGTCTCTTCACACACAGGCTAAAGGCACTGAGCAAGGACGTGCTCCATAAACACACACAAGCATCAAGAATTTTTCTTTCCATCAAGATGCTCTTTTTTTCCTTGCTACAGCAACATAATCAAGATCTGAGACTTGAATTTATAAAAGGGATACAATCTATGTGTGTTCCTAAATAAATGTAGTTTTTTTTTTTAAAAAATCACAATAAAACAAATGTATATGCTCAATGTTTTCCTACCAGAAAAAGAAACTCATTTGATAGTAAAGAAAAATAGAAAACATTTCACAAAATTAAAATTATAAAGAAAATTAATGTTAAAATTATTAGTTTGCAAGAGTTAAATAGTTTTACTTGGTAAGACAATACAGATGATATACACACTCAAATTTATCATTATTATTCCACATTTTATTGTGCACACATACAGGCACCGTCATATAGTTAATCCACTTCATAAAACATCAGAAGTTATCATTCTAACTATACCAACAAGGAAACATGCTCACAAGGTGAAGCAATTTGCCCAAGATTGATTATTTGGGTCACAATGTACCATATCCTCCAAAGTTTATGATCTTTCTTTTCCACACTGACTCCCAAAGCAGTTTTTTATATCCCTCAATTGTTCTATTTATGCACTTTTCACCTTGGTTCAACAACTCAGTATCATGTGCTGGTGCCACAATCACAGGGTACTCAGGGCAACAAGGTGATGTGGCCATGGATTCAGAAGCTTCAGTCTGGGTAGTGGAAGGCTGAGATGACACTGAGGAGGACTCCTTCAGCCTTCAGGCAGCTCACCCTGTGGGGGTGCTCCCTGCCCCAGGCTGACTTCACCAGCTTGGCCAGTGCAGCTACTGTGAGTCATGCAAGCTTACACAAATCTCTTCCCACCACCTTTTTCAAGAGGTAACAAATTATTGTTTAAAACATTTTAAAATGTCATAAACAGTTAAAAGAAACTGATTAATGAAAAGAAATAACTTTTCTTCAATGAAACCCATCAGGTCTGTCCTAACTACAGCACACCTCCTTGTAGAACAAGCACACTGCTCGGAAAGTGTGTCTATTTCTGTGTCAGACCTTGGCAGAAAAACTGTTGCCAAGTTGTCTGTCCCCTGGTGAAAATAAATAAACTCTAAACTGCACAAACCAAGAATACTCTGTATCTTCCAGTAATTCTTCTACAAAATGTTTAGGAACATCCTTAACCCACAAACAGAAACCAAAGGGTAGCTGTATTTCTAAAAATCAGGTGAATGTGCTGTTTAATCTATCTGGTTTAGAAAAACCACAAACCAAGAGGAGAACAAAGTACAACAAAACCATGTTAAAGAAAACCGGACTAACTCAGAATCTGTGAAAATCTGAACTGGGTCTAAAATAAAGTTTAAATATGAAAATTTCCCCGTATTTCCATGCTTAAAACATAACTTTTCCCCCTGAGAAATTCAAATCTCACATATGATACTGTTAAGTTTCAATTCCTCCAATACCTACATTTTTTCCAACAAACAAATATCTGCCAGACCAGTTGCTTCCCTTGCCAAACTGCTAAAGCCCAACCAGATAAGCACAACCATTCCCAAATTCTTTGATCTCTGAGCTGCTAAGGGTTACAAATCCACACTGCCAGAATCACAACCAAGGGGCTCAGCTAAGATTTAGCATGAAATCCTAACAGATAGCTGTACTCTTTTAACCCTTACAGTCCTTGAAGAAGATCCACATTTTGATTCATAAAGAGAAAAACTAACTTTATAATTTAATAAATACTTTGTAGGAAAATAACCAATGATTTCCCATGATTAATGTGGTTATTCACAGTAACCATTACAAAAGCAGCTGTGTTGTCAAGGAGTTTTTGTACATGTTTTCTAAATTAATATAAAAATTTGGAAAATATACACACGAAAATTTTTACCAAAAACATCTTCAGTATGTTACTGGTCTTAATTTTAATGTAAATTATATTTTACCAAGATATACACACTATTAAACTATAGCAAAAAAAAATTTAAAGAGCACAGTCTAATTTAAAAAAAGTATGTTTATAATTATTTGAACCAAATATTTACATAATTTCCAGGTAAGTACAAATTTTAAAAACTCAATTAATATATAAAGTTATACATAATCACAACCATACCACAAAGTTAGCAGCATCATTTAAACTTAAAAGTTACTACTGTTAAAACAGGCTTTCAACATAATTCTTAATATAAACATTTCATTCCATTTCCTACATGCAGGCACTAAATTATCAAAAGTTAAAATCTTGAGACCAATAAATTTAATCTACCAAAGTGATCTTAATCCACAAAATTTTTAAAAGTCATGTTTCCAAACAGACTGCCAAACAATTTGCACATATAAACAAAAATGCAATTTTAACAACAGCTGCCACTGCCTGAAAATTATCACTTGTCACGAGAAATGTCACAAAGGCACAGCACTTTCCTTGTGAACAACGGACGCCATGTATTTCAGAATGGCCACTTACCACTTCCTCCAGTGCAGCACTTCGCCCAAAAGAACAAGTGAGATGTGTGAGGCAGTTCATGAAGGACGAGAAAAGTTCACTTGGAATGGCAGTTAAGACGTTTCGAGGGAACACAGTTATCAGGTTGCTGATAATGCTGGAGATCCCCACAGCTTCAGAATCTTCTATTTCAATTCTACAAACCAGGTAACAAGTGTTACTGGTGGTGAAAGGCAAGTCACAGTAACTCATTTCCTAACATGCAAAAATTATCACCTATTCATTCATTTTTAAAGGCAGGTCCCTGTATTAATTTCAAATTACTCATATAACTCAAAATATATAAAGGGGAAAATAATCACTAGCTTCTTTCTTCTACCACTGTTAGACATAAATAAAAATTTGAAAGTTCCTTTTTTCAGTGACAAAGGGCAAGTATACCTACCCATTGATAGTACTCAGTAAACCCTCAATGAAGTGTGCTAGGTAGTCAACCTGTGCTCCTTCATCGGGGAAGACAGGTCCATGAAGAGAAGCTAACTGGGCGAGGCACTGCAGAGAATCTTGTGCCATATCCGAATCCTCTCTGATTTTTCGATGTACCTGTTAGAAAGAATTACTAATCCATAAAAATAAATTCTTCTTTTGTAAGGGTCACGTGTCTATCATGCCAAATGAGGTAAGAGAAAACTTCACAGTAGCTGGTTATTTCTAGAATATTAATTTCTGAATTAAACTAAATTTGAGAATGTTCCTCAGTCCACTTTACATTATAGGCCATGATTTTAAACATATTAATTAATTTTAACTGAGAGCTACCTACATTTTAAAAATTGAACTGTGTCCAGTATGTTATGACAAAGACAGAAACAGATGCCAGCCAGTGAGACGTACTGCTTCTTCTAAAAACAGCAACAACGACAGTCATCTGTATTATGCTAGCTATGCCTCGCTACAGCTCCTTGCTAAAGTTAGCAGGCAAGTTCAATTAGGAGTATACAGATGCTGCTTTAGTGGAAGTAAACAATTGCACATAGAGAAAACTAATATACTGCTCAATCCCTAGACACCCATTCATTCAACTGATACAAAGCACTCTCTCAATTACTCTGAGATTGCTTAAAATTTGCTTCAATCTCATTTTATCCTACATCATTAATAAATGCTAAAATATTTTAAAATAAAAATGGTATATAAATTATATTTAAATCTACTTTAAACTTCAACTAGACTTTATTTCAGTGATGCAATATCAATGTGAAAGACCTGGTACACAGTGTTCCTTATGAAGGAAGTACTCACAAAATATTGTTCCCTAATTTTACATTGTTACTAATATTCTGATTTTAAAGATGCTTCATTTCTGTGAGCTGACCTAATTAAAACAGCAAAGGAAAAAAGGAAAGAAACTGTGATAGTTATACAACATGTACTTGTGCAGGGGCCATGCTAATCTTCTCTGTATCTTCCCAATTTTAGTATATGTGCTGCCGAAGCAAGCACTGCTTGTGACCATTTCCTACTTTGCACAAGCATTTGAATTCTTTAGCCCTTCTTTTCCTACACAAATCTCTCTGCTTTCTGAATGTAACATAATTTTAAACATTTAATTCTCTACTTGTTCCAGGTTATGTTCACTTCAACTCTGCAAATCCTAATAATTACTTGTAGTCAAACTGTTTCTGAAGCATTCACTGGTATAGTGCTGAGACACAGTGAACAAACACTAAAAAAATCCTTATTCACCAACCGATTCTATTAAGCTTTAATCCCAGAACTTCAGGGGGACTAAGAAATTTAAAATACTGAAAAGTCACAAAGTTAATTGATCTACTGACATGTTTAAAATATGTCACCCTCTTCGGTCTACAACCACCATCCACGGATCAAATCTGGCCTCCAGCCCATTTTGTATGGCTGTGGTTTTTATATTTTTATGTGGGTGTGGGGGTAATCAAAGAATATTTCAGGACATGTAAAAACTATACAAATTCCACATTTTTACAGCAGTTGATAAAGTCTTACTGGACCAATGCCTGTTTGTGGGGGGAGGAGGGAACTGTCTAGGCTTTTTCTGTATGACAATGACAGTGGCGGAGCTGAGGAACTGCCTCCAAGACCTGCACATTTTAATATTTTCAAGGGCCTTTTCAGAAGGAGTTTGCCAATCCCTGTCCAGAACAACACAAATAGTCTTCAAAATACAGTCTATATTTTAAGTTTCATATAGTACATTTAAAATACAATACACAAATTCCTATATTCACATCTTCTAAATCACGAACTTTTTGAATGCAATTCATTTGGAAGCTTCTTGTCTGAAAACTGTAACTAAATTTCTGTCATCATGCCCTTGCACCTAACAAACATTAAACATGATATCGACAGATACAGTGTATCAATGGATACAATGCATTCTGGGACAATAGTAGGTTTCTTCTTTGACCAGAGAACCAAATGTTGCTTGTTCCAGGTCTACAAGTGACAAATCACAAGAAAGAATACCTTTGATGAAAGAACTAACATTTATTGTGCAATAACATACTGTCCTCAGAGCCTACCTATGCTATTCCCTGAAGTATGAGCCACATAAAACCCACAATGAACCAACAATTCTTATATAATATAGTAGATTTATGCTCTTCTTCCAATGTCATTCAGTACTAAACTGAGCTGGGGAGGGGATGGAGACAACTGTACTTGAACAACAATAAAAAAAAAGAAAACTGAATTCATCGCACAAATAGGGAAGAAGCAGAGAGATAAGAAAAAGCCAAGTCTAGCAGAACACCTAGAGAGGTGAATGGTGAGTATGAAGACAAGGAGCAGAGCGAGCCAGTGAATGAGGTGATGACTTCTATGGAACACACTGACCCTGAGATGTCTGTGGGCCTTCCAAACCCAAACCTCCAGTAAGCACTGGGATTATAAGGCCCTGGACTCTGGAGCAGCCTGTGCTGAATATAGACCTAGGAGTCATCAGTGTAGAAGTGGTGCCTGAGGTCCTATGTGAGGAAGGGGCAGCCCAAGGAAAGTGTATACAGTGAGCAAAGCTGAGAACTGACATAGGAACACTACTATTCGTGCAAGGTGCAGAGAAAGAAGAAACACTAAACGAGACCAGAAAGAATCTGACAAAAGAGGTAGGAAGAATTAACAAGACGATTTTCCCAACAGCTTTTGGAAGAGAGAAAAATGGAGAGCCTGTGAACTTCAAAGGGGCAAATAAATACTTTAGGTTTAATGTATTCCTAAAATCAGATAATCAACATATTTCATCTTGATTCCATGCAACAGTATATTTATGTTTATCTACTCAATACAGAAATAGCAGTATCTCATGGAAAACTGCATTTCATTAGGTAATAAATTCATATAACTGAAAAGCAACTTAACAAAAAAAGAAATTTTAAAAAGATTAGTGACTGTCATTTTTCTAACAAATAAAATTTAAACTGTTTATAAACTGCTTAAATGAAAGTAAGAGGCCACAAACACAAAGCTGTTAAAAAAACAAAGTGAAAAAGGGTTAACTTCAAAATTCACAAGTTATTTAAACGTGGTCTTTCACAGCTGACAGGAGCAGCTGTTCGGTTTGTGGAGACAGCTGTTCAGATTTGGAGCCGCCATTTCCAGGGCTGCCAGCAAGTTTTCCACCTTTGCACAAACTGCTGGAATGGGTCTACTTTCAGCCAAATGAGCAACACAAACAACTGAACATGGATTCATAGCAAAACACTTTCTGCCAGATGAGGCAGGCAAGAGAATTTTTCAATTTAGCCATAATGACCTCTTTGATATTGACAGTGTTTTTATTCATTATTTCTGACTCAAAGAAAAAAGTAAAAATAATGCTTACTCTGAACCTTTCCACAGAAAACACCTTAATGTTTATATCCATGAAACAGCTCTGACATTAGTAAATATTATTTTTAAAATATGAAAAGGTAAGAAATTATAATTACTGTTTGGAATTAAGCAATACAGTCTTTTTTAAATTGATCTCGATTTGGACCTTTGCCCTCATCATTACATCTAACTTGTATGCTCACACTAACAGCACTCAGCCTCCACCACACACACAGGCGTGCACGCATCTATCCCCAGCTTCCAACCATTACATTGTAGTTGTGGGCAAACATGGAACAGAATGCTTGCTTCTTTACATCTAGCAAATAAGAAACAGCACTAGTTAAAGGTATAGTTCAAATAAAGTGTATGCAATAACCCTAACTTCACCCATGTCTGATAATTCATACCTAAAAAGTACACTAAGCTAGAACAGCAGTTCTCAAAATGTGGTCCAGGGATCCCTAGGGGTTCCCAGGACCCTGCCTGATTGTCTCGAAGAGCAGAAGGTTTTCCTACAATACTAAGACAGTATTTGTCTTTTCCATCCTTACTGTCACACGTGTATACAAGTGGAGCTTCCCCAAGGCTATACATGGTATATAACACTGCAACCAACTGAACACAGAAGCAGATGAGATCAGCTGCCTTGTATTATACCTGACATTAAAGAGACTTGCAAAAACGTACAATGCCACTCTTCTATTTTTTTTTTTTTGTTTTCAAAAAAAGTAGCTATTTGTTCGTCAAAATATTATGTCATGGTTTGGTATCATTATTTTAAAATGAATTAATGATTTTGTGAAGTTCTCAGTTTGAATTTTTAATATGGCAAATATTAATAGTTGTAACCCACATAAACAAAAGCTCTTTGGAGTCCTCAATAATTTTTAAGAGTGTAAGGGGTCCTGAGACCAAAATGCTGGAGAACTTCAGCTCTAGGATATTAAGCCCTTCATAATTCTAGACACTTTCATAAATTAGCACGAACATTTCTATGTAATTTCTGACTGAGCAGATACATTGATTAGAAGGCTTTACAGGACAAAAGCAATGTGTGCACTTTCACTTAAGAAAAGTACAGAAGCATGCACTCCTTCAGTGGCCCTTCCTGATGCCTTTGGTACTGAGAGGAAAGGTACAACTTACGGTGAAGAAAAGCTCCATGACTCTGCTGTCCAGAAGGGTCTCCCGCCAGGACTCCGTTGGCTTTAACAAAACATTTTGTGAGGATTCAAACATGGCTATATAATGTCTGCCCAGTTATCTGGTGTCAAGGTCAACAACAATAACATTCTTACTTTGTCTAAAGTATAAATATACCCTAAATATAACAGGAGCCATCCAGAAAGAATGTAATGGAAACAGTTTAAGCCTCTTCACATATGCTACATAATTCATGCATGAAGCTTAGGAATAAAAGGCATTAAGTGCTGAAAAAAAAGAATGCTACAGGAATGTAAGATAACAGTGTCATTGTAATGATACGGCACTGTAGGAATACAGAAACTTTGATGATCAGAGATCTTAATGGTGGTAACAGAAGGAACAACACTCATGCAAAATAGATGCCAAAATATACACCAAAAAAGAGAAATCAATTTCTGCATGTTTATCCTATCATTCCCCACCAACATCTTGTATTAGCTGAAACCACATATACAAATATGAGTCTCACATAGTCTACTTGGAAAAATAGCATTTCCTCAAAAGAAATATATTCAAGAACAAACACATATCACATGGAAGAAGAAAAACTCCCATCAGAGTAACCAAATATCAATTTTACACAAAGAAATGATTAGTTCACATAAAACTCTATCGATGCTCATTTAAAAACCTGGCAGACTAAAAGTCAACTCCCATGGTGTTCAGGTGTTCCACATCAAACATACTTCTAGCATGTGCCATGACAAAGTAATAACCCCTCGAGCTAAAGCTGACCCTCAAACATGCATCTAAAAGAACACTGTCTTTAGCATACATGTAACCACAATATATTTCTAAGAGTTTATGAGCACAATTCACTCAATGACAGTGACATGGTAACCAAGGTCTTTCAGAACTGGGAAAGCTAGGGGGCCCGAAACAGTAACTCTGCCCATCCCACAGCTCATCGACTGCCGGCTGACGTACATCCACTAGGCTACACTCCTATCAACGCGTGAGAAACTGAAGCAGGTTATTCAAAATTGCATCTTGCAAAACTTAAAAATTAAAACCCAAACCATTAAATAGAAAAACAATAAAGGCAGTGATAATGCTCCAGAAATCATTTTTAAAATTTTACTGTTTAAACCCCCTCTTAAATCTCTGATGTTATTCTGTGTCTGAAGAGCAGGGCGGTGCCTGCTAGTTGTTTCGAAAGAAATCTGCTGGCTGGACTCTGAAAAATCACTCCACTCAATGGATGAATAAAAATGAGACTCAAACCAAGTCCACCTCAGTTCCAGTTTCCTTCCCTCACCTGCCCCCTTGTGGAGGTGGACAGAAAGTCCAAAGCCAAAAGAAAAACTATTGGAATTCAATAAAGCAAGCCTGAATTCAAAAAGAGAAAAGAACTCAAACCACGAATACTATTTTTGTTTTCAGCATGGTAATAGTTTCTAAGATGATCTCATGTTTTCACTAGATACCTAAGGTTGTTAACAATGTGACCTTCACTCACAATATAACACCCTGATTAATACTAGGTTTATATGTGGTTTTATTTTCCAGCTCCAAATCTGGAACAGGTTTTTTCTGTCATGAAGTTTGCCTTCCAATCAAGAAAGCTCATTTGTAAGGCACCTCATTCACAAAGAGTCATGTTGATATTCTTCGAAGAACCACCATCCATCCCTATCACTCAGCCCAGTACTACCACCAGAAAATCATATGCATGGAAGTCCAACACCAAGGAGTTAAAGAAATATTCATCCAGACAGGTAGGAGGGGCAGAGTGGGGCAGCCAGGGGAAAGGACCTGTGGCAAGGTGGAGGGTGAATGACCAGACAGGCAAGGTGGCAGACCACCCGGGTGATCTCACATTGGTGCACAGATAAGCTGGGAGGAACAATGGGGGAGCAAGGCAGACTGTGAAACCCAGGGTTTCAGTGCAGAGAAACTAATGACTCAAAACCCCTGGCTGTAAAAAATCTGTGGGGGTTGTGGCAGTGGAAGAAACTCCCAGCCTCACAGAAGAGTTAGTTGGACAGACCCACAAGAGTCCTAAAACATACACAAACCCACCCACCTGGGAATCAGCACCTGAAAGGGCACAATCTGCTTGTGGGAAGCCAGGAAAGTGACGGGAAGTGAAGCGAGAGCGGAGCAAGCGGCACTGTTCCCTCACTGACCCTCCTCCCACATACAGCACCACAGCACAGCAAAGAGGGTTGGCTTGGCCCTGGTGAATACCTAAGGCTCCACCCCTTTCCATGCAACAGGTGCCTGTGGTCAAAGAAATGTGGCCCAAATGAAAGAACATATCAAAACTCCAGGAAAAAAAAAAACCTAAGAGATGAGGAGATAGCCAACCTATCTAATGCAGAATTCAAAACACTGGTAATCAGGATGCTCACTGAAATAGTTGAGTATGGTCGCAAAATGAAGGAAGAAATGAATGCTATACAAAGTGAAATACAGCAAAATATACAGGGAACCAACAGTGAAAGGAAGGAAACCAGGACTCAAATCAACAATTTGGAACAAAAGGAAGAAATAAACATTCAACCATTACAAGAATGAAGAAACAAGAATGCAATAAATGCAGAAAGGCTTAGGAACTTCTGAGACAACTTTAAATGTTCCTACATCCAAATCATAGGGGTGCCAGGAGGAGAAGAGGAAGAGCAAGATATTGAAAACTTATTTGAACAAATAATGAAGGAAAACTTCCCCAATCTGGCAAAGGAAATAGACTTCTAGGAAGCCCAGGAAGTCCAGAGAGTCCCAAAGAAATTGGACGCAAGGAGGAACACACCAAGACACATCATAATTAAGTTACCCAAGATTAAAGCTAAGGGAGAATCTTAAAAGCAGCAAGAAGAAAGGAGAGAGTTACTTACAAAGGAGTTCCAGCTAAGACTATCAGCTGATTTCTCAAAAGAAACCCTGCAGGCAAGAAGGGGCTGGAAAGAAGTATCCAAAGTTATGAAAGGCAAGGACCTACATCCAAGATTACTCTATCCAGCAAAGCTATCATTTAGAATGGAAGAGCAGATAAAGTGCTTCCCAGATAAGGTAAAGTTGGAGGAGTTCATCATCACCAAGCCCTTATTATAGGAAATGTTACAGAGACATATAAGAAATGTAAATTCAAAAACTATGAACAGTAAAATGACAACAAACTCATAAGTATCAACAACTGAACCTAAAAAAACAAAAAAAAACCTAAGCAAACAACTAGAACAGAAACAGAATCACAGAAATGGAGATCACATGGAGGGTTATCAGTGGGGAGGGAGAAGGGAGAATGGGGGGAAAGGTACAGGGAGTAAGAAGCATAAACAGTAGGTACAAAATAGACAGGAAGAGATTAAGAATCATATAGGAAATGCAGAAGCCAAAGAACTTATATGTACCACCCATGGACATGAACTAAGGGTGGGTGGGAATGCTGGAGGGTTGGGGGGTGCAGGGAGGAGGGGGATAAAGAGGTGAAAAAAAATGGGACAACTGTAAGAGCAAAATCAATAACATATACTTAAAAAATTTTAAATCAGATTTTAAATCAAGAATTTTCTAGTAACCACAGGGGAGGTGGAAGGGAATAATGGGGGGAAGGGTCTTCAGGAAGTACTATAAAGAACACATAGACAAAACCAAGGTGGGGGGATGGAAGCAAGGGAGGGAGGTGGGTTTGGCTGGGTTGGGAGGGAGTGGTGGGGGGAAATGCAGACAACTTAATTGAACACCAATAAATAATTAAAAAAAGAATTCTCTTAGACTATGGCTTTACACATTTTTCTAAAAAGAACAATGAACTCAGGTAATTTATATCAGAATTATTAATTTGTAACCAAATAAAATAAATTTCAACCAGTAAGACAGGCATACAAAGCTACTTTCAGTCTTTTAATAATCCTAGGCCTTTTTAAGATTTGTCTTCGATATCTAATCTTACTTCAACGTTCCATGTTTTCACCAAATCTAAACCATGGTGAATCTATTGAGCTCTAAAATTTCCCATTTAGTAAAGCTCTTCACCTTCTGAGAAGTCAAAGGCATGTAAAATGTGGCACCTGCCCTGCTCTACAGCTGGGACCAGAGATAAGCACACTCAGAGGACAGATTGTTAGTCACACACTGGCTACTGACTCAGTGGATAAATCATATTAAGTCTCTGTCTCAAGCAACAAACCACATTACCAAAGTATATGCCTCTTAACATGAGGGGGGAATACATCTTTGGAAATACATGTGTTCTTACATATGGAATGAGTTCTTGTTCATTTGCTAACATGTTCAGTAAGGGTATCATTTGTGCTGGTGACTGACAGTAAAAAGACAATTAAATGAGTCATGCAATGCCTACAAACTGTCCTTGAGCACATATGGAGAGTCTGAAATTTTCCATCATCTACTCTTAGTCTGTACTTCACAATGCAGGCTTGTGGCCACAATGCACATTTTACAAAGGTAATAAATAATTTCTCCATCCTCCCATATTCTTTTTATGCTACCTCATTAGTAAAACAAAGCTTCAGAAGTAAGTGAAGCCCAGTTTTCTTCTTAACAACAAACACAAATCCCATGAGCCCAGTCTTACAGATAGCACTTAATCCAAGTAACCAGAAGTCCTTTGAAATAAAGGAGAGCTGACCTCACCAGGATGTTTTCCCAAGCCTTGCTTCCAAATAGTAATGCTGGCTCTATTGGAAATCCTAGTTTAGGGGAAGGCATCTATATACCACTACTATTTTATAATCTAGTTAGCCTTCCCCAAGAGACCAAGTTACAAAAAGTTTTGTTATTTTTTTTTACCAAAACCAAATCAGATCCACAAAAATAGAATACCAATAAAAGGCAGTGTAACCCAACTAAAAATAGAAGTATCACTGAAGCCAACATACCAACCATACCTGCCAAACATTCTTATTACAAAATGATATTGTCATTTATGATTAGCATTGCCAAAACCCTTAAGCATGTATGGACATCAGGTGAACCACTAGCTAAACAATATTAGCAGCATAAACAGATATCCAAGAGCTGAGATAATACCTCTGAAACATCTCACCTCAATAATTAAACAACAGATATCATTAAGCATCTATTACTATGTGCTAGATACTATGCAAGGTGCTAACAATTCAGCAAACAAAGCATGACCTGTGGCTTTGCGAGCTCCCACACCAGTGGGTTAACAGATACTTCACGTCAGCTAACAAATGAAAACTTAAACCTGAGAAGTGAGCCAAGTGGAAGTAAAGCATATGTAACAAACATATGAGAAGTCACAACGCAAGAAACCTGACCTCATCTAGGGTACACAACTGAGGCTCAATGAGGAGGGGACTGGGCAAAGAAGGGAAGAAGGTACCCGGGCAGAGACACTCCATGGGCAAAGGCACCAGGGCAGAAGAAAACAGGGTCTGGGGATGCAGTTCTAACTAGGAAAGAGAGGAAGAGAGCTTTGCGAGAGACAGAGATAAGACCACCCAGGCTCTCAGAGCCCATTTTAAAATGAGGATGACAGGCAACAGAGGATTAGTCAAAAGATAGAGACACTTTCTTTGGAAAACAATGAGCTAAAACAATAAAAAACAGGTAGATTTCATTTCAGTCTCTTTTGAGAAAGTGAAACAGAGCACAATGGCTAAGCAATTAGCTCACTGGGCCAGGGTGATTTAAACATACACCAAATCCCAAGAGTTATAAACTTTCTTCCACACCCAGGCTTAAAGGGGAGGATACTTTCATAAATCACCTTCTATACATATAAAACCTACATATAATAATTCATTTAAAAAATAGTCTGCAGCCCTGACCAACTGGTTCAGTTGGCTGGAGTATCAACCCAGACACCAAAGGGTTGTGGGTTTGATTCTTGGTCAGGGCACATACAAGGGAAAACCAATCAATGACTTGATCTCTACCTCCTGCCCCCACCTCTTTCTCTTTCTCTCTCGTCAATAAACATACCCCCAGGTCAAAATTTAAAACCAGAAAAGTTTGCAGATGACATCATGTATACAGAAAAAGTTTTAAATCCAATAAAATAGTATTTGAGCTAATAAACAAGCTTAGCGTGATTACATAGTACAAGATCAACATTAAAAATTTTTTATTTCTAAGCCACGATGGCTCTGTTGGTTGGAGCATCTCCTGATACGCCAAAGTTGCAGGTTTGATGTGTCCAGGTCAGGGCACATAGAGAAATCAATCAATGAGTGCACAGGTGAGTGGAGCAAATTGATGTTTCTCTCTCAGAAAAAATTTTTAAAAAATCAATCAATAAATAATAAAATAAAATAACTCAAAAAATATTATTTCTATACACTGGCAGTGAATACTGCACTTTGCTGACCCATGTTTTTGTGCACATTATACACGAGATTATGCCCGTTATTATACTCACGTTGTATGACCATTATACTCATGTATAATGTGCACCTTTATCTTTCCCTCAAATATTTGGGCAAAAAAAAGTCCTAAACTTTTTGAAAAAAAAAAAAAAAAAAAAAAAAACTTTTTTTTTTTTGAAAACAGTGTTGAAAAAAATTAAAGATCTAAATAAATGGAAAGACCCTATGTTCATGGATCAAAATACTTAACATTGCCAACATCGCAACACTCCTGAACTGATCTATGCCTCAACACAATCCCTGTGCACAATACCAGGTGATTTTTTTTGCATAAATAGATTCTAAATTTCATATGGAAATGCAAAGAATACAGAAAAGAAAAAATAATCTTTAAAAAGAGCAAAGTTGGAGGACTCATGCTTCCTGATTTCAAAACTTACTGCAAGGCTTCAGTAATCAAGACAGTGTGGCACTGGTATAAACTCAGATCAATGAAACGGGATTCAGAAACCAGAAATACATTGGTGTATTTGCACTCAGGTGATTTTACACAGGTTGAACCCTTACTTTATACCACACACAAAAATTAAATGGGTGATAGAACTAATGTAAGGGCTAAAACTATAAAACTCTTAGAAGAAAATATAAGATGAAATTTTTGTGACCTTACGGTCAAGAACAAAGTTGTAAAACTGATAAATCCAACTTACTGTAAAGCCACAGTAATCAAGACGGTGTAGTACTGGTGAAAGAACAGACAAATAGATTCCATGAAACAGAACACGGAGCCCAAAAATAGACCCATATAAATGCAGTCAAAGGATCTTTGATAAAAAAGCAAAGGTAAT
Organism: Anoura caudifer; assembly: GCA_004027475.1. NCBI lineage: Eukaryota > Metazoa > Chordata > Mammalia > Chiroptera > Phyllostomidae > Anoura > Anoura caudifer. The sequence continues at coordinate 107,881 of PVKU01001393.1, forward strand.
ATAATGCAGAAATGACAATCTTTTCCATTTTATTTTAATCCTCACCTGAGGATATGTTTATTGATTTTAGAAAGACAGGGAGTGACAGAGGGAGGGAAGGAAACATTGATATGAGAAAGAAACTTCAATTAGTTGCATCCTATATGCACCCTGACCAGGGAATCGAACCCGCAACCTTTTTTTTTTGGTGTATGGACAATGCTCCAACCCACCCAGCCAGGGCAGAAATGACAGTCTTTTCAACAAATGGTGCTGAAACAACTGGATATCCACATGCAAAAAAAAAAAGAACATCTAGACATAAACCTTATATCTTTCAGAAATATAAACTCAAAATGGATCACAGACCTAAACGTAAAATGCAAACGTTATAATATTCCTAGACTACAGGAGAAAAACTAGGTGGCCAATGGTTTGCTAAGACTTTTAGATATAATACAAAAGGTATGATCCATGAAAAAAAGAACTGATTAGATGAACTTCATTAAAATCAAAAACTTTGCTCTGTGAAAGACAATGTCAAGAAAATGAGAAGATACACTACAGACTGGGAGAAAATGTTTGCAGAAGATATTTCTGATAAAAGAATTACCCAAAATATACAAAGAACTCTTAAAATTCAACAATGAGAAAACAAACAGCTTGATAAAAAAATATGGGCCAAAGACCTTAACAGACACCTCTTCAAAGAAGATATACAGATGTAAAAAAGTAATTAAAACAATGGTCCTCACCATATGTCATCAGGGAAATGCAAATTCAAGTAAGACACCACTACACACCTATTAAAATGTCCAAAATCCAGAACACTGACAGCACCAACTACGGATGAGGAAGTAGAGCAACAGGAACTCTCATCCACTGCTGGTGGAAATACAAAATGATGGCAGTCACTTTGGAAATATCTGGCAGTTTCCTACAAAACTAAAATACTCTTCTGTGATCCTTGGTATGTATTGACCTAAAGAGGTTGAAAATTTATGTTCATACAAAAACTACACATGGATGTTTCATCATAATTGCCAAAACCTGAACACAATCAAGATGTCCTTCCATAGTTAAATGGATAACTATCATCCAGACAATGGAATGATAATTCAGTGATTAAAAAAAAAAAAAGAGCTATCAAGTCCTGAAGAGATATGGAGAAACTTTAAAAGCATATTACTAAGTAAAAAAAGCCAATTTGAAAGACTACATACCATCTGATTCTAACTAGGAAAAGATAAAACTATGGAAACAGATTAAAGGTCAGTAGTTGCCATGGGTTTGGGGGGAGGAAAAACTTGGCAGACACGTCCTTAACCAAGCCATCAATGTGGACACTCCGCAATGAGACAAGGTGATGCACTGTGCCTCCTCCTGACATAAAGTACTGCGAAGGGGACAATGCCACTGCTGTGGTACGGTCCAAAAAAAGTGAGCAACCTGAGTCTAATCACAGGGAAACATCACACGGACCCAAATTAAGGGACTTTTTTTTAATCCTCACCCAAAGATATACTTATTGACTTTGGAGAGAAGGGAAACGAGGGAGAAAGAGAGGAAGAGAAACATCAGTCAGTTGCCTCTCATATGCACACTGACCCAGGGCCAAACCCACAACCTAGGTATGTGCCCTGACCAGCGTTCGAACTGTGCCCCAACCAACTGAGCCACACCGGCCAGGGCGAGGGACATTTTTAAAGAATTGACTTTTATTCTTCAAATATGTCAAATTCATGAAAGACAAAACTGAGGAACTGTTCCAGATCAAAGATGACTTAGGACAACTAAATACTATGCATGAATATAGCTAAAAAGGACATTACTAAGACAACTGACAACTTGAATAAGGGCTGTAAATCCAATAATATTATATCAACATTTAATTTCTTGATTTTGAAAACTGTACTACAGTTTTTCAAGACATTCTATAAGAACCACGGATTTCAAAATTCTTAATCACAGGAAAACCCACAGGGAAGTATTCAGAGGTAAGGGGGTATAATACCTGCAACTGTTCTCAAATGGTTCAGGAAGAAGAATGCATTTAAATATATACATAAAAGTATATGAGTACAAACGTGTGTGTATGGGGAAGAAAAATAAATGGGACAAAATGTTAATACCAGTAAATCTTGGTAAAGGGCATATGACAATTCTTTGAACTACTCTTATAGTACTTCTGTATGTTTAAAATTACATCAAAATAAAAAGATACAAAAAAGAAAGCCAATTACAAAAAATTATAAATTATAGATAAGGATTGATATTGATAATTTAATACAGCCTCATTTAACATGATACCGTTCCAAATGATCACATATATTTGATTAAAAAATACTCATTATTTTACAAGGTCTACCTGCTATTCATCTGTCTATCCTAAAAGAAAAAAACATTTTTTAAAGCCAACATAATACAGGGTGGAGCAAAAGTGAGTTTACAGTGGTTTGTATGGAATACAATAATTAATAATATTAACACAAAAATAAACTGTGTTTTACACAGTTTAAAAGATAAACTGAAAACCTACTTTTGCTTCACCCTGTATATATTAAGTTAAATTTGATCATTAGACCCTCTTCAAGGTACAAAGCTGGAATAATTATTCAATTCTCCCCCCAATGATTGAATAAATCTCCAAGTAATTGCTAAAATTAGAAATTATGCCAGACAGAGCTGGAATTTTTGAAACTAATTTTCTTAATTTACCTTGAAAATGTGGCTTAGTTTAATTCCACTGCCATGGTCCTTCTCCTACACTTAAAGGAGCTAATTAACCACGTAGGGAAGGACTCAGTCGCTCGCCTGTGGCTCAGCAATCTAGCAGATGGCTGCTCTGCCATACCACAGTCCTGCTGGAACTCACTGCAAGCCAGGAAGCGGAATATCCCAAGTCACGATGCAGAGCTACTTCTCTTCACGCAAGGAATTACTTCCTTTTTAGCAACACTGTTCCTGTGGTTATAATTTTTAGATGACAGGTTTTCCAAAGCTTTATCTAAACACTTTGTAAAAATATCTTACCTTTAGACAAACTGTATTCAAACTCCCAGAACACTGTTTTCATTTACAAAATAGTCACACTTCATCCAACTACCTTTCCCCCTAAAACAGAGAGTTTAAAATTGGCTACAATGTATGCATTGTGACTTTTGTTGATCTTCCCTACATATATAATTAATGTTTTGATAGCTCCATATGGCCTGTTACTTTATAAACCTGTCTCAAAGTTTTTCAACATCTTTTTACTAATAAAAACTGAAGCAAAGATTATACTACAATATGCAAAAGGGAAATTTTTAAAAAGTGCACATAAGAAATTCTAATGTTCTTCTTAACAACCAAAATAAGTAAGTAATGAACTTATAAAAATTGACTGCTAGGAGAAAGGTGATTAGAGACAAAGGATAAATAGAAAAAGTGATAACCCTCCCGTAAGTTCTGCCCACAGAGCAGCAGTTCACTGTCACTGCCTTTGGGACAGGGCTGTTAAAGACAATCTAGAACAGATGAAGTTAAACTTACTGTAATTTCCTGTACCAAAGGGAGTATGTCAGATCAAGAAAAAAAAGCATATACAAGTAGCTAGCTGATGAACTTCTTTAAGAAGACTATTAGGAGCTCAACAAATAGTGGCTAACTCCTGAGTGTTATAAATGTATTGTTTCACTTAATCCACTTGACAATCCACATCTCTATTTTACACTTGGAAAAACTGAGACTCAGAGAGGTTAAGTAATTTGCCTTTGATCAGCTGAGACTGAACCTAGATGCACGCGGCACAGCCTTCACTATCAATGGGCAAAAGTGTTCTGGAAGAGCAAATCGTAATCTTTAAACTAAGGAGGTGCTTTCCAAAATACAAACTTCCCAACTTAAAAAAGCAGACATTTATATTTGTAACCTAACCCACTTAAATTGATTTTGTACTACTTATAAATAATTTGCTAGAAATAAATTTTTTATACTTTTATATTGGAAAAGATCTTCAAAGACTAAACATTACCACCTTATTACCTATACTTGTACAATATTGTCACCATAAAGATCAAGTTGGAGAACACCAAACTAGCCTTAGGAAAGTCAATCACAAAATCCAAGGGGCAGCAGGGTGGGTGAAAGTGGAAGAGGATACAGAGGGGATAAATGATAATGAAAAAAATACAATAAAAAATGTTAAAAAAAAGAATTCCATGTCATTACATTGTACAAGCAGAAAATGACTCAGTTGCCTGATAGAAATGTATTTCCTTTCTCCTTTTCTGCCCAAGAGTTATTGCTCTTCCTTTAAGGGAGCAAGAGTCCCAACATCCAGCCAAGTTTTCCATTTAGTCAACCTTCTTCTACAAAGTTGTAAATATAATTTTAAATCCCCTAAGTAGTCCACTGCACTGTGTATTATAAAACAAAACTGCTCTTCTAAAAACACTTGATTTCTGCCCTGGCTGGTGCGGCTCAGTGGACTTAATGCCAGCCTGAGAACCGAAGGATCGCCAGTTCAATTCCCAGTCAGGGAACATGCCTGGGTTGCAGGCCAGGTCCCCAGTGCAGGGGGGTGTTAGAGGCAACCACACATTGATGTCTTTCTCCCTCTCCTTCTCCCTCCCTTCCCCTCTCTCTAAAATAAATAAATAAAATCTTTAAAAAATAAAACAAAAAACACTTGTTTTCTTACAACATGTTTTACAAACCACAGAGACAGGGTACTTTCAGCTATAATCGTCATCTATTCCGTTGTTAAAGGATATAATTTGGAGGAAGGAAGTTCCAGCTCAAGACCTGATTGGCAAGCGCGAGGTAGCGCTGAAATACTGAGGACATCTGAGCACTGAGGTTTTCCCGCCTGCTGAACTCCTGCAGAACTTCCACCGTCAACATGAAGATCTGACGAAGGTCTTCCTCCTGCAGTAAATAAGTCACAAGTATTTTTATGTCAAAAGCTTATTCAAAATGCATTCTTTTTTAGAACCATGAAAGAAAAAACAAAAACAAAAACAAAACCTTAATATTTTCAATGGAAAACACTGTTTCTTTAGGAACATTTTCCATTTTCAGGCCTGCTCATAATTTTCACCACAGTGAGCTTTCAAGTGACATCAGCTTGAACACATTTACTGTGCCATGAGTGCTATTCTGTGGAGAGGAGAATCTGACAACTAGACAGAACTGGAGGGGTCAGTTGATCTAGTGCAGGCCCCTCGGATTTAAGCCAGTGCCTTCACATAACTTACTTCAGAGCCAAACAATACACACAAGACAAAGAGCCCACACCATCTGCAATAACATTTTAAATACACAGCCCTCGTGGGCATTCTGCCAGGCCTATTTTTAAGGCCAGCAAAATCCCACCAAATGAAGCACTGTTATCTAAACACTGTATGAAAAAAATAAATTAAGAATCTTTATAGTACTATTTCCTATTTGTTCGTTCTTTAGACTCTCATTAAACAAGTATCTTTAAATTGTCATTTATGTTCACCAAACCTATCACTGTATTACATCCTATGAAATCACAACACAAACCTTCAGGTGCAGGCTGTCAATCAACCAGATGAAATAAATGTCCATATTGCACTGGGAACAGACTGTATAAAAACTGAACAATCTGATCATTAAAACATAAGAACAAAAATACCAATACCTGAAAAACTCTTTTGCAGTTACCATGGAATTCCATACTCAGTCCAATGTTGCTAGTTTTACTTGAACTTGAGAATTCACTCAACAGGGCAGTCAGAATAGAACAGGCCAGAGTTTGCTATAATTATTGGATAAGAAATAATTAAGAGGCATTATTTTTCTAATGCTTTCTTCAAACATAATGAAACATTTTCCATGTTTAGATCTTCCAGTCAGAAATTCAGATGGACAGAATAATGATCAGCTCTGCTTTCTTAGTGGCCTAGTAATTGTCAGCAGTTCCTTCTCAATTCCAGTTACCCAAATGCATCTAAGATTTGAACTCAGGTCATACTCCTAACTCCATCATAGAGTGAAAGTGATATTTTAGTACAATCAGTGTTTAATTTATTGTATCATTTTAATTCACACAACAATCCACACCCCATTTTACCTTTGAAAGAAGTGAGATTCAGAGACATAAAGAGTGAAGGATAGCTGAGATTGAGCCCAGGTCTGTCTGTGCTCAGATGAGGGTAAAATGTACTTCCAAACAGATGAAAAAATGAAAAGTTTATAGTCTCCAAAATATTAACCAGGTAGTACTCGAAAGTTCTTCAAAGTGAAAATGAAGATTTCCCTTCTCAATGGCTCTATCCAACAGGCATCTAGTATCAACTCATCGTTTCTATTCACAAACTATTTTAGAGTCAAGGTGCCATAGATGAAGAGGATACAAATTATGTGGGCACATTTCCAGGGGTTAAACAGAAATATGCTCACTACCTCTGAACAACCAAAGATTAAAGTCAAGATGATACTATTTATGCAAGCTTACACAACAGCTGAACAGTCATCCCACCCACCAACTGCCACATCTTTGTTCAGAAATGCTTCTGATGTCAGTACCTTAACCACAGAGATGCTTATCGTGGTAAATCTTAGCAAACATACATAACACCAAATTCCCAAAGATTGCCATCAGTTGGTATTTGTTGAAGCTGAATGATAGTTACATGAGTGACCAATAAAATATACTATTTTGTATATTTTTGCATATGTCTGAAATTTTCCTCTAAAACTAAAAAAATTAAATTCTTATTTGCTTCAATCTCAACTTTTTAATTTTACCAAAAATGTACATTTAATATAAAAATGTCCCCTCTTCTACAAATGGTCAGGAGACGTGTACAACATTAACTGCCTTTGTATGGCCCCAGGCACTTGGAGGAAGAAACTGGTCTAAGGAACCAGGCACTAAGGAGCCTCTTATGAAGAAAACAGTTCATCACACACTTATCACAGTTCATCACATTTCATATTATAGTTTACAGGGATCTTAGAAACTCATCAAGTAAAATCCCTCCATTTTTTTTTAGCTAACAAAAATGTAATTAGACTTCTGGGCAAGATGGAGGAATAGGTGGACACACTGTGCCTCCTTGCACAACCAAAATTAAGGACAACAAAGATTTACAAACAAGAAAACATCCAGAACTGATAGAAAATTGAACTGTATGAAAGTTTGACAACCATTCATCCAGACCAGTAAGAAGGGTGGAGTCCCAGCAGAAAAAAGTGGAGGTTGGTGGACCCGGACGCACAGGAGCCCTGGGCGCACAAGCGGTGACTAGTGGACCCCAGGCGCAGAGTGGCAACAGGGAGACCCAGTGAGACCGTGCAAGGCGGCTGGCTGACCAGGTGGTCCCACATTCGTGCGCAAATAGTCCAGGCGGAAATGGGGAGCGAGACAGACCTCACAACCCAGGGCCCCAGCGCCAGAAAATAAAACCTAAAAACACCAATTAAAAACACTTGTGGGGGTTGAGGTGCCAGGAGAGACTCCCAGCCCCACAGGAGAGTTCACTGGAGAGACCCACAGGGTCCTAGAATGTACACAAGCCAACCCACATGGAAATCAGCACCAGAGGGGCCCAATTTGCTTGGGGGAAGGAGCGGAAGGGATTGAAATACGAGAGACAGTGGGAGCAAGCGCCACTGTTCTCTCTCGGACCCCGCCCCCACATACAGCATCACAACCCAGCAACAGGGCTGCCCCACCCTGGGGAACACCTAACGCTCAGTCCGCCCCTCACTACATAACAGCAGCAACCAGACTCCGCCCCCCCCCCCGCAAAAAAAAAAAAAAAAAAATGGCTCAAATGGGAGAACAGATCAAAGCCCCAAAGCCAATTCATCTAAGCAACCAAGAGACAGCCAGCCTATCAGATGCACAGTTCAAAGCACTGGTGATCAGGATGCTCACAGAATTGGTTGCAAATTAGATGAAAAAATGAAGGCTACAATAAGTGAAATGAAGGAAAACGCACAGGGAACCAATAGTGATGGAAGGAAAACTGGGACTCAAATCAATGGAGTGGACCAGAAGAAAGAAACAACCAAACACAAAAGAATGAAGAAAAAAGAATTCAAAAAAATGAAGAAAGGCTTAGGAACCTCCAGGACAACTTGAAACGTCCCAACATCCGAATTATAGGGGTACCAGAAGGGGAAGAGGAAGGGCAACAAGTGGAAAACTTATTTGAACAAATAATAAAGGAGAACTTACCCAATCTGGCAAAGGAAATAGACTTCCAGGAAGTCCAGGAAGCTCAGAGAGTCCCAAAGAAGTTGGACCCAAGGAGGAACACACCAAGGCACATCATCATTACATTAGTCAAGATTAAAATGAAGGAGAGAATTCTAGAAGCAGCAAGGGATAAGGGCACAGTCACCTACAAAGGAGTTCCCATCATACTGTCAGCTGATGGCTCAAAAGAGACCTTACAGGCAAGAAGGGGCTGGAAAGAAGCATTCCAAGTCATGAAAGGCAAGGACCTACATCCAAGATTGCTCTATCCAGTGAAGCTTTCATTTAGAATGGAAGGGAAGATAAAGTGCTTCTCAGATAAGGTTAAGTTCAAGGAGTTCATCACTACCAAGCCCTTATTATATGAAATGTTAAAGGGACTTATCCAAGAAAAAGAAGATAAAAAATAGGACAGTAAAAAGACAGCAATCTCACAGATATTAACAACCATACCTAAAACAAAAGCAAACTAAGCAAACACCTAGAACAGAAACAGAAACACAGAAATGGAGATCACATGGAGGGTTAGCAACAGGGCAGTGGGAGGAGGAGAGAGGGGGGAAAAGGTACAGAGAGTAAGTAGCATAGACTGTGGGTAGAAAATAGACAGGGGGAGGGCAAGAATAGTGTGGGAAATGTAGAAGCTAAAGAACTTATAACACATGGACATGAACTAAAGGGGGGAATGAGAGTGGGAGGGGGTGTGTACGGTAGAGGGGAATGGGACAACTGTAATAGCACAATCAATAAAATATATTAAAAAATAAAATGGTATATTAATGATTACAGTGCCACCAATCAAAACTTCACAGATACATTTAAATAACATTGGGATCAACTATGAACATAGTTTTTAAATACAGCTGGGCTTTAGGGAGGAGAATAGGCATTAAATTCAAATTAGTGAAATTCAAAGGGAAAAGTTAACTCATAAGGATCTAACACAATGTATTACAACCTCCTATTATTCTGAAAATAATTTCTAGTATCCCACATTTTTATGTCTTTTAGCCTTAGCTTTCCTCCTGTCCTTTCTAAATATCTCACTGAATAGAATATTATAAACCCAGAGTACTCATTAAACACAAACTAATTCTCACAAATAACTATCTATAATAATTTTGCACAAATAATTTACAACTTGCCACAAACTGTTTTTTAATGCCAAATTATATTCACCACAAAACGGCATGTTTTTTTAACTATACTCATATTCAGATTTTCAGTAACACAACTCTACTGACTGAAACTTATACTACCCTGGCCAGGTAGCTCAGTTGGTTAGAGCCTTGTCCCCATTAGTCAAAGTTGTGGGTTCAATTCTGGTAAGGACACATGTAAGAAGCAACCAATGAATGCATAAGTGGAACAACGAATCGATGTTTTACATTCTTACTCAAGTCAAGAAATTTGAAAAACAAAAATTTTTTTTAAAGAACCCTGAGCCCTGGCTGGTGTAGCTCAGTGGACTGAGTGCTGGCCCGTGAACCAGAGGGATCGCCAGTTCGATTCCCAATCAGGGCAGATGCCTGGGTTGTGGGCTGGGTCCCCAGTGGGCGAGGTCAGGGAGGAGGGGTGTGCACGTGAGAGGCAATCACACATTGATGTTCTCTCCCTCTCTTTCTCCCATCCTTCCCCTCTCTCTAAAAATAAATAAATAAAATATTTTAAATAAATAAATAAATAAACGCTGAGTAGTGTGGCTCAGTTGGTTGGAGCATCCTTCCATAAACCTAAAGGTCACGGGTTCAATTCCCAGTTAGGGCACACACCTAGGTTGCAGGTTCGATCCCTGGTGGGGTCTCATATGAGAAGTAACCGATCCATGTTTTTGTCTCACCTTGAAGTTTCTCCCTTTCTACCCCTCTTCCCCTCTCTCTAAAATAAATAAGCATGTTGTCATCAATAAGCAAGCACGTCTTTGGGTGAGGGAAGGGAGGGAGGAAGATGTACTCACAACAAAGCTTTACTTTTGTGTGAAATAAACACTTCCTAACATTACATGTATTTGTTGTGGTCAAGACGCAAAAAAAATGGGTAAAGGAAAAGAGCAGTAGCAATGAGAGGTAAGAACCTTTATGAAGTTAGACTGCTCAGAAAAAGCCAAGACTTTTCAAAGTGTCTCCTTTACCTACAAATTTTATCAGACACACAAGGAACCCTCCATGGAATGAGATTTCTTTTGAGGTGTAGCAATAAAGACATCCCTCCAAAATAGCAACCTTTCACTCTAGGTACTAATTCACCCATAAAAGAAGTATTTTTTTGAGTTCTGGCCAAGATGGACTTCTAGGTAGAAACCCTTCGCTTCCTTGCACAACAAAATGGAGGACAACAACCAATCTGAAGTCAATAAACAACCAAAAGTGTCAGAAAATCAAACTGCATGGAACTCCAACAATCAAGGAATTAAAGAAAAAATCAACCATAACAACCAGACCAGTAAGGCGTCCTGGACGGCCAGCAAACTCAGAAAAACCTCCAGGACGCATGGACATTGGGGGTGGGGCTGGCTGCCCAGCTCAGCAGGCTGCGCAGGAAGGGCTGACTTAAGGGGACTCAGAGGTGTCTGTGAGCTACGACTGGGGTTGCTACAATAGGAGAAGCTCCCAGTCTCACACAGAGTCCAAGAGTCCATTGAAAAGTGTGCTAGAGATGTGCAGGCAAGCCATACACTGTGCCCTCTTGCCCCTCCCCCATAGGCAGTGCTGCTAAGCAGCAAAGAGGGTTGCCCTGCCCGAGTGACTACCTAAGGCCCCATCCCCTTACAACCTGTCAGCTGTGCTAAGACAAAGAAATATGGCCCAAATGAAAGAACAGGGTAGAGCCTCAGAAAGAGAACTGAGGAGATCGCCAATCTATCTGATGGAGAATTTAAAGCCCCGCTAATCAAAATGCTCACAGATCTGATTGAACTTGGTTGAAAAATGAAGGAACAAATGAAGGCTACCCAAAGTGAAATAAAGCAGAATGTTCAGGGAACCAGCAGTGATGGGAAAGAAACCAGGACTTAAAGCAACAATTTGGAACAAAAGGAAAAAATAAACATCCATCCAGATCAAAATGAAGAAACAAGAATTCAAAAAAGTGAAGAGACTCTTACAAACCTCTGGAATAATCTGAAATGTTCCAATATCTGAATTATAGGGATGCCACAAGGAGAAGAAAAACAACAGCAAGAAACTGAAAACTTATTTGAACAAATAATAAAGGAAAACTTCCCCAATCTGGCAAAGGAAACAGACTTCTAGGAAACCCAGGAGCTCAGAGAGTCCCAAGTTGGACCCAAAGAGGAACACACCAACGCACATCATCATCAAGTTACCTAAGATTAAAGACAAGGAGAGGATCTTAAAAGCAAACAGAAAAGGAAAGAGTTACCTACACAGTATCAGCCTATTTCTCAAAAGAAACCTTATAGGCAAAAAGGGGCTGTAAAGAAGTATTTGAAGCCATGAAAGGCAAGGACCTACATCCAAGATGACTTTCTCCAGCAAAGCTATCACTTAGAATGGAAGGGCAGATCAAATGCTTCCCAGATAAGGTCAAGTAAGGCCTCCTCACTACCAAGCCCTTATTATATGAAATGTTAAAGGGAATTATCTAAGAAAAAGAAGAAGATCAAAAATATGAACAGTAAAATGACAACAAACTCACAACTATCAACAAATGAACTTAAAAGAAAAGAAAAACAACGGAAAGAAAAATTAAGCAAACAAGAACAGGAACAGAATCAGAGAAATGGACATCACATGGAGGGATTTCAGTGGGATGGGGGAAGGGAAGAACTGGGGGAAAGGCACAGGGAAGAAGTATAGTAGGTAGGCATAAGGTAGACAGGGAGAGATAAAAAAAATGGTATGGGAAATGGGACTCAAAGAACTTATATGGTACAACCATGGATGTGGACTAAGGGGGGAATACTGGAGGGCTGGGAGGGCAGGGTGGTAGGGGGAAAATTGGGAAAACTGTAATAGCATAATCAATAAAAAATATTTTTAAAAAAGAAAGTACTTTTTTTTATCCTCACCAGAGGACAAACTCATCAATTTTAGAGGGAGAGAAACATCAAACATCAATCAGCTGCCTCTCACACCTGCCCTGCCCAGGGACAAAACCTGCAGCCCAGTCATGTGCTATGACTGGGAATGGAATCCATGACCCTTTGGTCCACAGGACAAGGCTCCAAGCCACACAGGCCAGAGCAAGAAAGTACATTCTTAATCCATGATAATTAAAACAAAACACTGTCTTACTACAAACTTAGCTCTCTAAACATTGTTTTTAAATAACATTTTCTTTCCACAAAAATAAGGTATCTTCATCTTAAAAAAAAAAAAAAAAAAACAGGAAGTACAGAAAAGCACAAAGGGAATAAAACTGCCCACACTCCTACCACCCAAAAACTATTACTCTTAACATTTGTTCACAGCTTCCCGATATGTTAATGCACAGATAACATTACATACACACCAGTACTATGAACCCAGATGTCCTGTTTTGTATTCCCTTTTCCTCTCTATAATTATGAAATAAAACCATAAATTTTTAAAGCAACTGTGTTCTTTTCAAATTTACCACTCAAAGATTTAAAAAATACAAGAGAATAAATTGTGCAACATGGTTAGAGTTATCACCAGAAATCAAATATTCTGGTTTTAATGTACCTCAAATTACCAGCTTTCAAAGAACTTAAGAGATTTTTACCATTAAATGATACCAAACAGTTTAACCACTCCTTAACCTGGAAGCCCTGTAAGGACTTGAGAGTAGTATTATAAATAATAATTATACTATACCACTAATGCTCAAAGGTGCCAAGAGAACAGAAATTCCTGGAGAATAAAAAATGACTGAGTATTGTTTGTGCATTAAAAGAGCAAAGCACCTCTGCATATATCAACAGAGTATTCCCTCCTATTCATAAAGGAGTTAAACATATCACAATGCATATAAGACTCATTTCCCAATGTGTTCACTCATTTTCAGTATTTAATTATCAATTAAATTAAATCTCATTAAAGTTACTTTCACAGTAGGTGCATTATAATGACAATAGCTCATTATAGCAAACTGAAGCTATACTAAAATGTATAGCTTTATACATTTTACTACAGCAAACTGAAAGGTTATCCTAAAAATAGAAAATGGGACAACTCCTTCCCAGGAGGGAGGGAAAAAGGGAGGGAGATGGAGAGAAAGGGGAAGCACCCAATCGGCCTATGTGAGGTCACAAGTGTTTGTTTTTCTTACCCTGTAGAAGGTTCCCCTGTGCTTGCTTTAGACCTGTAGACCCTAAATGGTTGGCCCAAGTGCATTACCTCTGAACCCCACAGCGATCAGTACTGTCAAGTACCGCCTCTCTGCTCTGTCACAGTCAGGGCTGGACAATATTTCTGTACTGGATACAGTAACTCTGGTCCTCAAGTGGGTCAAAAACAAAAGCTTTCCTAAATAATTTAGAGTGGTGAATTTCAATGAAATCTGATCAAAGTTGACTACCTGATAAACAGGAGACTATGAGATTGTTTACTAAAGTTTACAGGGATTAGACTAGTGTAAATACCATTAGTACAAGTCTGAGACTTATAAATGATCAAAAAGAATTAAGTCAATACCTGTTCATTTTTCAAATGCAACTAACATTTTCAATGGAACTTATTTCATGTAAATGTTCCCAAAAGACTTATTTCTAAGGCACTTAACTATCTGATGCTATAATATACATACATGGAATCTACTAACATGCACAGGCTTCACATGCCATGACCAAGTGGCAACAGAGCCCAGGCTCTTTGATTTATATATCACACTCATTTTTTTTGGTGGTCCTTGGTTGTTGCCACTCACTTGACTAGTACTAAGCAGACATTCTAAATTGATAATTCTCATTTCCAACAAGTTAGAAACCAAATAACACAATTTATTAAAACTATATCCCAAATAATTCTAAATAATACTGTACTCTCAAAAGTCCAATACAAGAACCACACCAGGTGTCCAACCTTTTGGCATCTCTGGGCCACACTGGATGATGAAGAGTTTGTCTTAGGCCACAAATTCAATACACAAACACTAACGAAAGCTGATGAGCAAAAAAATAGGGTTCAAATAAATTTACGATTTTGTGTTGAGCCTCATTCAGAGCCATCCTGGGCCACATGTGGCTCGTGGCCACCAGATGGACACCCCTGGAACTTTAAACAAAGAAGTCAGGAAATCTGGGTCACAACAGTCCGGGATTTACCACTTCAGGTATCTGAAGGCAACTCCATTCTGTCTTGGCCCCAATCTTCTCATCTACAGAAGGTGTCACTACCCTCTGCCCTGCCTAATTCATGTGATTGTCCTAAGGTCCAAATCAAATTACGCAGGTAAAAGTATCATGTAAAATGAAGCAGTTTCCCATAAGGTAAGGAAGCAAAAAGATTTTTTTAAATATTAGGTATTTAAATTTTTTTTCTCACATTTTTTTTTTTATTGTTGTTCAAGTAGTTGTCTCCATTTTCCCTCCACCACTCCCCCTAACCCCAGCCATCCCCACTTCCACCCTTGATCTTACCTGGCTTTGGCTTTGTCCATGTGTCTCTTTATACATGTTCCTGACAACCCTTCCCCCTTTTCCCCCACTATCCCCTCCTACCTCCCCACTGGCTACTGTCAGTTTGTTCTTAATTTCAATGCAAAAGACTTTTTTATCATCATCATAAAAAATAATCACCTAGCCCTGACCAGTGTGGCTAAGTTGGCTGGGCATCACCCAGCGAAGCGAAAGGTTGCCTTTTCAAACCCCAGTCAGGGCACATGCCTGGGTTGCAGTTTCAGTCACTGGTTGGAGAATCAACCCATAGATGTTTCTCTCTCACATCGATGCTTCTCTCCCTCTCTTTCTCCCTCCCTTCTCTCTCTAGAAATGAATAAATAAAATATTCTTAAAAAAATCACCTATTTTGGCTTTTCTGGCCCTACTTCTTAATTATTTATGTTCCACCAAATTAAAAACACAACACAGGTAATCAATTATTAGGGGGAAGCTGTAACTAAAGCATCACTAAAGAGTAGATGCTCAGTAAATGTTACCCGGATTAATGAGTCACCTTTATCTCTACACCTGACAGTGTATGACACAAAAGAAAAGTGAAAAATGAATATATGATGTACTCCCCATATTTCTAGCTGTTGATAAATTTCAAAAAGAAAATATAAATATGTAGAACAAGCAGAAGAAATTCAATGAGATCTCAAGGTCATAAAATAATCTAATCTGTTCTCCTTTAATGAAGTACTGAAAACCCACAAGTTAATTCACTAACAGCTAAGTAATTGCTGTCTTTACATTGAAGTCTTAACAGCAGCATCATTTCTAGTAAAAGTCACTGATTTCATGATAGTAGGAAAAAAATCCTAAGAGATAGCCTGCCTTACTCACAGATTACTACTGCAAACACAAGCTACTCAAACACTAATGCCAGCTGACAAAATAAAATACTCTTGTTCAGGGAGAGGACTGTCTCTTATTAATAGCCTGGCTCTCACCCTGGGAGCTTTACTACCCAGAATAAACTTTATGAAATGTTGCCGTACACACAGACTTCCAGCTGCTCCTCTAAGCAAACATCAATGAGACTTGTGATAAGAGAGATTAAGCTGGTATCACATCCAGGGCAGCACTGCTGTGGACAAGTGAGTTTCTCACCTACTTCCCTCTCCCATGGCAAAGAGAAAAAAAAGGAGACTTAAATGCTAAATTAAACATCAAAAGCAATTTAATGTATGCCTACTTTCAAAGGAAATTAACATGAAATAGATTAAAAATTTGCTTGAATGTTAATTTCAAATAAAAAATTTAGCTGCTTTCCTTAGGAAGTCAAAGTCTCCATATCTATGCCTCTCAAACTAGTAGACAGTAGCTCTGACCCTCACAAACTACGATGCAGTAACCTCAGCAATCTTCATAGCTGTAGAAGGAAAACAGCTTGTCCACAGAGACAGACATGAAACTTTACTCACATAATTACTCTAAGAATACAATACATGGAAAACAGTACTGCTTAAACAATATAATCTCCTGCCCTGCCTGGTGGGATCAGTAGCTTGAACTCCCACCTGTGAACCAAAAGATCACCAGTTCAATTCCCAGTCAGGGCACATGCCTGGATTACAAGCCAGGTCTCCAGTTGGGGGCATGTAAGAGGCAACTGATAGATATTTCTCTCACACATTGATTATTCTCTCCCTTTCCCTCTCTTTAAAAATAAATAAAATCTTTAAATAATAATAATCTCCTTAGAAATATTTTATGAAATTAGATACTCTTCCATAAAACAATCTATAAAGAATCAAGACTATAAAACATTTTTAAATATTTAAAAAATATTTTAAATTAGAGATAATATGTTGGTTTTCTACTTTTTTACAAACACAATTAGTTTTCACTCATGAATACTTTCTACTGATTTTCAATACTTAAAATACTGTTTGACAGAAAAAGATCATTTAGCCCTGGACAGTATGGCTCAGCTGTTCGGAGCATCATCCCATAAACCAAAAGGTTGTGGGTTCAATTCTCATTCAGGGCACATACCTAGATTGTGAGTTCATTCCATAGTCAGAGTGCATATGGGAGGCAATCAATCAATCTTTCTCTTTCTATTCATGTCTCTGAGACTAAGAAAACCTTAAGTAAATTCTTGAACCGCTCCCACAAATTCTCAAAGGTCTGAGGAAGAGTGAGAGGGAAACATTATAACATTTTACTGGTCTGGAATCTCAGGTTTTTCGACCTGCCAAGCAAGGACAACACAGGTGGCCACACGGTGGGCACTGAACTTGCTATACAAATGTAGTACTTTTTAAGTTTAATGTTTTCATGTAGTCACCATAACAAATTTATCCGACCATCCTGAAACTAAATAATACTTCCCACCTGCTGCTATAAAAAATTAACACCAGTAGAATAAATTCAACTTTAAAAAAAATTGTTTGTTTTGGAATTTTTTTGTGATAACATTAAATTTATCCACTATTCTCAAGTGAATAGAGCAAAATCTTCTGTAACAGTGACATCTGTTTCAATCATTCTCAGAACATCAGTTATTTCAGTGCCTCAAAAAGTCCAAGTACCAGGTTGCATGGGGATGACTTTTTGAAGTGGGTCAAATTCCCCATGCAAAAGGAGGTGGGGAACTCAATTCCTGCGTCTGTGCTCATTCCTGAGAGAGGCAAGAGACTACTGAGCCTTTGACTTCAATGTCCAAGTGTCAAGAAGCTACCTAGGAGGATGAGGACAGGGCACAGAAATTCTAGTCACTAGAGAGAAGGCATCAGTCATAAACACATGGATGTCAAGAGTTACTCATTTCATTCCTAAAGTTTAAGTCCTGGTCAGCTGCAATGAGGTGAACTCCTTTACTGTACCTGTCACATGAAGCAACATGTCCTTAAGTAGAATCTAACACATAAAGATCAACCTCACCTGGAGCAGTGGACTAGAATAATATCTCAAAGTAGCAGCCTCAATACCAAACCTTCCCCACAAGCGCTGGCCAGTTGTCTCCATCCTTTGCTCTTCCCTCACCCATCATGACGGCCACCATATCATGGATGGCACACATGGCCACCAGTAACATAATCCAAGCAAATAATAAGATTACCACTACACTAGGAGTCCCCAACCTCTGGGCTGCAGACTGTTACCAGTCCAGGCCTGCTAGGAACCAGGCCACACAGCAGGAGGTGAGCTTGAAAGTAAGGTGCTTGAATCATCCCAAAACCATGCCCCAACCCTCCATCTATGGAAAAAATTGTCTTCCACAAAACTGATCCCTGGTGCAAAAAAGGTTGGGTACCATTGCACTACACAAATAAGGCAGGCAACCCTGAGGCATCGGTGTGTTAAGAGCAAAGGAGACCATGCCCACAAAGAGAAAGATTTTAAGAGTAATGATTAATATTGGTAAAAAGTAGCTCCCTAATCATTTTTACCTCAAAAATTTTAAATACAACCATATTTAGGGACTGTTTTCAGGAGAACTTCTCATTATATAAAACAAGCCAAATGACTCAGAAAATGTAGCAATTCAAAAGTGCACATTTTAAAGTTGTTAGTTTTATAGAAATAATTAAATTTTACAATACTAAGAATAAATGAAAGGACATACAATTAGATCACTGTATGATCAATGTCTCTAGAACTGTACTGTCCAATATGGTTGCCACCAGCTACATGTGGCTATTTGAATGTAAATTAATCAAAATTAAATAAAATTTAAATTCAGTTCCTCAGTCATACCAGCCACATTTCAAATATTCACAAGGCAATGTGTGGCTATGATGTGACCACACGTTAAGAGATAACAGATGTAGCCCTGGCTGGTGTAGCTCAGTGGATTGAGCACAGGCTGTGATCCAAAGGGTCACCAGTTTGATTCCCAGTCAGGGTACATGCCTGGGTTGCAGGCCAGGTCCCCAGTGGGGGCCACATGAGAGGCAACCACACACTGATGTTTCTCTCTCTTTCTCCTTCCCTTCCCCTCTCTCTAAAAATAAATAAATAAAAATCTTTAAAAAAAAGATAACAGATGTAGAACACACACGTACTCCTGAAGAATGTGCCACAAGTATGGCATAAAACACAATATTCACAAAATCAAAAATCAAATATAAGTAGAATGCTCTGTATTGTGACTCTGGTAGCTTACTGGTACCCACAACTGTACAACTCAGCCAAGTGTACACTTTATTTTTTTTAAGATTGTATTTATTTATTTTTTAGAGAAAGGGGTATGGAGGAAGAGGGGGCATGAAACATCAATGTGTGGTTGCCTCTTGTACGCTCCCTACTGGGGACCTGGCTTGCAACTCAGGCATGTTCCCTGACTGGGAATCAAACCAGCAACACTTTGGTTTGCAGGCCCATGCTCAATCCACTGAGCTACATCAGCCAGGGCCCACTGTACACTTTAAATGGATATAGTAATGCAGATAAATTATTCCTCAATAAAATTGATAAGGAAAAAAAGAATAGACACATGTCCCCTGATAAATTCCAAAGAAAAAAAACAAAAAATATCAGGGTTGTACTGGAAGTTTCGAAGTTCTCAGTTGATGTTCCTTTAGTTGAGACCCTGGCAGGTCAGTCTGGGGGTCCCAGCCAGAGTGGTGGGCAGATGGCTAGAGGAGAAGTGAGTGCACATTTGTGCATGGTAAGAGGTGGGGAGAGAAGAGATCCAAGACACTGTGAAAAGGAAGGGAAAGAGTGCAGCTCCCTAAAATGTACCTTGACCTCCTAACTGCAAGCCATCAATAAGATTATTTAAATCCCACACTTACTGAGGGACCACTGAAGCTGCAAAGTAATTCCTAAAGAGCTGTAAGGTGAACAGCCTCACGTAATTTTTAAAAACTACCCAAAATATTTAAAGATTTAACACCTGAAAATCAGAACAGCCAGGTAGTACCAATCCCAATTCTATGTGAGTTAAAACCCACGCAGCTGATAAAAGTTAACTGTTCTAGCCAAGAATCACAGCTGATCACTAACATCAATTCCAAGCCCTTCACTCTGAAGGCATAAAGAATTCCCAAAAGGTAGACAGGAGACTGAAAGGGCTACAAGTCATTTAGGCTCCTGAGAATGATTCAATCAAGAACAATCATTCTCAAATTTGTTCAGCTGATAGTCACATAATATATATATTGGTATAGCAACATTAATAACTGTTATGTCAGAGATCATTTCATATTTTATTCAAACATTCCTACTATCACTACTAGTTGCCAAAGATTTATTTAAAATGGAAGAAATGTGCCCTAGCTGGTATGGTTCAGTGTACTGAGTGCTGGCCTGTGAACCAAAAGGCTGCTGGTTTGATTCCTGGTCCAGGCACATGTCTTCATTGTGGGCCAGGTTCCCGGTAGAGGGCTTGTGAGAGGCAACTAATTGATGTTTCTCTAGCACATCTATTTTTGTTTGTTTGTTTCTTTCTTTCTTTCTTTCTCCCTCCCTTCCCCTCTCTCTAAAAATAATTTTTTTTAAATGGAGGAAATGTTCAATAGACGGGAAATAGCTAAGCATAGTGTAACCTATCAGCTTATAATATTTTACATCATTAAAATGATGATTATTAACTCTACAGCAACATGGAAACAGGATCAAATGAAAAAGTGAACTATGCTACATCTACAATATGTACACATATGAAAAGGACTACAGAAAACAGGGACAAGTAAGAACTGCTTTTTGTTACATGCAGATGCCCGTTACTGTAGCTATAATGGTATCTATGTTATACAAAACACAAATTAAATATTTACAAATGCAAATAGTAGGCACACTTACCACGGTGGGATTGCCACTACTGATCAACTGGCTGACTTCATGGAAAATGCTTTTGCAGTCAATTGACTTATCAAGTGAACCTCGTTTTACAATTACTGCCACTGCTAAGAGAATCTGTTCCCGAACATACTTTTGGAGGCTGTAAAACATAAAGATTAAAGTGAAAACCATTACATAAATCTAATATAAAAACACTACAAAATTTCTCAATATGCCTGAAATTCCCAATAACCCCACTTACAACTGAGTGGAGTGCAGCCTGCCTGTTATGCACAGACGCCAAAGCTAGAGGACCTGGATGCAAATCCACACTCTATCTACTGGATATATGACCCTGGGTGAGACAGTTAACACTCGGTCTCAGTTTTCTCATCTGTGGAATGGGAACAACTATAGCAAGGTTGTTACAAGAATTAAATGTTCTCAAAACTTTGCCCAATGCACACTAAGCACTATGTAAGGGGTTAGCTGCTTCAGGCAGTGTTTGGTAGATGTAAAGTTAGCCCACTAAGAGCTAGATTTAAAATTCCACCAGATAACAGAGAAATTCTGACCTAATATCCGCCTCCAACCAGTAGCATAATCTTAAATCCATTCCCTTAAATGTGGAAAGGCAACATGCTAGCTATCTAAGATGCAACATTATGGAAATATGCAAATTCTTAAAAAATCTTTTAAAAACTCTCATCTCTGAGTTCTGTTCCTCGATGTGGAGGCATCTACAAAGTCCATTACACCACAAGGGCATAAATAACTGACTTTTCACAACTGTTTCCTAAAGGTAAGGATCAGAAAACATAACCCTAAACTTTACAATCCAGGCTCTAGAATGCATAAGAATACAACAACCATGTACCCTTGGAATAAAACACAAATTCCTTTTTGTTTCAATTTTTCAATTACAGTTGACATGCAATATTACTGACATTACTGATATTATATTAGTTTCAGGTGTACAGCATAGTGATTATATAATGACATAATTTACAAAGTGATCCCCTAGATAATTCAAGTACCCACTTGGCACCACACAGTTATTGCAGTATTACTGGTTACATTCCCTAAGCTGCACTTTACATCTCCTATTTTTGAAACTACCAATCTGCATTTCTTAATTTCTTCCCCTTTTTCACCAGCCCCCAAACTCCCTCCCATCTGGCAACCCTCAATTTGTTCTGTCTATGAGTTTGTTACTGTTTTGTATGTTCACTTATTTTGCTCTTTAGATTCCACATATAAGTGAAATCATATGGTATTTGTTTTTCTCTGACTTGTTTCACTTAGCATAATGCCCTCTAGTCCATCCATGCTCTTGCAAAAAAAAAAAAAAAAATCCAAATTCTTTCACAATGGCTTATAAGCAGTGTGACCAAGCCCAACTTTCCTGGGACACTCCCAGATTACCTGCTGTCCAACATAATTAGTAATAGTGCTTTCTTTTACTCTGAAAAGTATCCCCAGTTTTGGACATAAATGATATGGTCACCCACTCCTAACTAAGGTCCTTCATGGCTGGGTACCTGCTCCCCTCTCCAATCTCAACCCTTCCACACACAGTCAAAACAGCAGATGTACTAAACTTTCTTTAGCTCCTGGCACAAGTCTCATGTGCTTCCAGGACTCTTAAATGCTTTGCCCTCTGAGCAGACCGTGATGCCATTTGGTCCAGACAGCATCCAGAGAGCATCCCTGAACAGCACCTCTACACCTGGGCTGGTCATCACTAAGGAGGACTATCTCACACCTCTCCGCTATAACCCAAAGCATCTGTTACCATGGGTTTTAATGTCCTCTACCAAATTGGCTGCCATGTTAGGCCTGCTACTGTTGTCCCAAGGTGAAGTATACTGCCTGCCACATAATAGGCATTTGTTAGAAACTTATGCAAATAAAGGAACACATGTCCCTGTGTCTAGACTGAAGTGGAAAACTGTTCCTTCAAAGCATAGACCTGAAGCACTTATTAAGCAAATAAACAGAGAGATCCTATTATGGGCAAGAATATGAGTCGAGCAAAGGGAATTTTTTTAAAAAGATTTTATTTATTTTTAGAGAGAGGGGAAGGGAGGGAGACAGAGAGGGAGGAAAACATCAATGTGTGGCTGCCTCTCATGTGCCCTGCACTGGAGACCTGACCCACAACCCAGGCACGTGCACTGACTCTGAACCGGATGAGCAACTCTTTGGTTTGCAGGCTAGCACTCAAACCATTGAGCCACACCAGCTAGGGCTGACCAAAGGGAACTTTGTACTTTTGGGGGAACACAATAGTTTCAAATAGTTTCACTGACTTCTACTAAAAAATGCACATAAAGCTGAATACTATTATTAGGAATATACATAAAGCTAGCTGTAAATATCTCTATTGACAAGAATTATAAATTACTAGGAAAACAAATAATAAGAGCTAACATTTACTGGGTGCTTATGATGTACAAGACTTTTATATAAACTAACTGTACAAAATTTAATACAGTTAATCCTCATAACAATCTTTTGAGTAAAGTATCACTCTATTTAATAATCAGAAAATAAATACACAAAGAGGTGAAATAATTTGCCCGAGGTCACAGATTTAAAACTGGAGGAGTGGGTGTCCTTTTCTCAACCATTATTCCATAACTGTCTCTTTTAAAAAGTGTACCTGCATTTTACTATATGCAAATTTTACCTTAATTAGGAGGAAAAATAGAAAGGAAAATATTCTGCACAAAATGGTAGTTTCTATATAACCTGCAGTATTCAACCTACATGGTACACCAAAAACTATAACTTGACTCTAATCCACCCTCTAGGGCATCTGACTAGATAAAAATGTATGTCATGAAAGACAAAAACAAGGGAGATTATTCTAGATTAAAGACACTACAGAGACCTGACAACAAATTATGATGTATAATCTGTGATTAAATCACCGATCAAAAAAATAAACTGCAAAGAAGGAAAAGGATAAAAATAATGTTATTCATATAAATCCAAATACAAAATCAGAAATGCATGAGAAAAAGTATGGAGATGATGCCTTGAAGACATGCTGAAATGTTTAAAATGAAGCATCACGGTTTCTGCAGCATCCTTTCAGATGGTTCAAGAGCAAAGGCATATATACATACACACCTAATATACACACACACGAGGGAGGTCCAGTATGATAAAACATTAACTGAGCCCCTGCTAGGGAAAGCGCATGTGCATGTTCACTATACTATTTTTTTCATAACCAACTCCAAGATAGCTCCTAAACCAGAGGTGTCGGATTCATTTTCACCAGGGGCCATATCAGCCTTGCCGTTGCCTTCAAAGGGCTGAATGTAATTTTAGGATTGTATAAATGTAACTTCTCCTTAATAGTTCAGCCAGAGCTCAGCAATGCCTCCAGGTAGAAACAAGGTGCCAAGTAGGATAAAACAAGGTGGAGGGTGGGATTCGGCCGGGAGGGCCTTGTGTTTGCCACCTGTGACCTAAACTAATCAAAATTATGTAAGGTAACATTATTTTGGATAATACAAGAAATCACATATACACACACATCAAAATCTGCCACACTTTTAAGGCCAACAAGCTCTCCAGAGCTTAGTTCCCACGTTGCTGCAGGGAGGGGCTGTGATAAATGAACTGCTCTAGGGCAAGCTAGTATCACATCCAAGTGCCCTCAACAAACAACAAATAAAATTTAAATAAAGAAAATCAGTAGGAAAAAGAGAAAGGTTTGAAACTAGAGCAACATTTTATTATTCAGTTAAAAGCAGAGTAAAATAAACCATCCCCTCCCTTCCCCTATATGTACATCCACTCATCTATAGAACACATTATCCATTAAACCTGCAATGCTAACAAGCTAAACAAATCTTGGCTTTGTACTCTCATGCATCATCTTCTACAATCTAGATGTGAAGTAGTCAACACTTAACTGAGTGCTAAAGTCATGCCAGTAATTATGATTAAATGTTACAAACTCAGACACTGCTAGTGAACAGTCAGTAGGAAGGGAGGTATAACAGTATGCTCTAGATTCTTTTTAAAGCTTTATGCATGTTTATCACCATTAGTCAACATTCCACCATTCCTCATTACTAGCATTTCTAATTATATAACATTCTCTTCACTGAACTTGGAAATGACCATGTATGCAAAAAGTACCCAACTTTTTAGCACATAGAGACTGTACCACCTCTTCTTAAAAGAAAGCTTAGCATTTAAGGGACTTTAAAAAAGTAGTAAATGAAACTCCCCCCAAAAGCGGTGTGGCTGATAACTGTCCTCATATTAAAAAAAATCATAAAGCAATAAATTTGCACAATGTTGTAAAATGTTTAAGCACTGCAATGTGTCTAACATGAAAAGAAATTCACCTTTACCCTGTCCCTTAAACCTGAGCTCCTCTCCAAAGAAACTGTTAAAAAATTTGGTCCTTTTTCCTTCTACAACCTTTTTATATAACATGCACTTCTATACATACACTCGATTCCACCCCTCACCTGTCTAGAGATACTCACCTGTTTTATAATACTTACCAAGCACCAAAAAAAGAATAAGGACAAAGGCTTTTGAACTGAGTCCAAAATGCAACATAAAACCTAACATCCAGCACAATCTTTTCAAAGAAACAAAACATAGCATCATAAACTCAATTAAAAAGCATTATTTTCTTGGAGTGGTGAACACACAATATACAGATGATGTATTATAGAATTGTACACCTGAAACCTATATAATTTTATTAAGCAATGTCACCCCAATAGATTTAATTTTTTTAAAAAATAATTATTTCATTAAGAAAACAAGCTACAATCACATGTATGAGCTTTTAAAACATGAGCCCCACACACTGCTTAACCATAACGTCTATCATTAAAAAAATAAAGAAAGCCAAAGGGAAAAGCTCCAAAAGGACAAGCTTCACACGAGTTTCTGCAGAACCTCCTCTGTGTACTTACTTGGGCCTCTGTAAGACATAGGTTAAAAGGAATGTTCGCAGGGACTCGATGCTGCCCTTTTCCAAGAGAATCCACTCTCGGACCACTGCCTCCATAATGGCCGTGGCAGCTTGAAAGAGGACATAGTCCACCTTGCTTGTTTCTGAGGACAGAATTAGACACTTTCTGTAAACAGCAGCTCATCTTTCCTAGAACATGTTGCATTTATTAATTTTAAAACAGAACTTTTCAGACAAGGAATAAGATGGTTACCTGTTCTTTTTTTTAATCCAGTGACCTTGCTCTAGCACCACAAAGAGGTTAGTTCCTCTCAGAAGACACCTCAGGCAGGTGGCAGCTAATCCCCGATCACAATTTTCACAAACTTTCCTCACCTCTCTTCAACTGTTACTTCCAAAGCATGAAGAACTAAAAAATAACACAGCTTTAAAAAAAATAAAATAAAAATATAAAGCAATCAGAAAACTTCCTAAGAGATTCTCACCCTCTGCAAAACAGAACTTGGTATCTATAAAATACCTTAATAAAGTAGTCTTTGAACATTACTATTTGTAATGAGTCACACTGTTAAAATATTACAATTTAGGTAATAAAGCTTTCAGCAGGATGACCCATATCCAACAGTAAGTTCAGAAATAAGTACAACTATACTTATTCTTTCAAAATGTTAAAAAAAAAAATCACATTTACACAAGGTGAGAAGTTCTTGTGAATTTCTGATTGCAATACTGATCAAACTGAGTAAAATCCCAAAGCTACACTTAGAAAGATCCAGCCTTAGCTAGCAAGTGATAGTATCTGAACTAAAAACGAAATCCAGAGCAGAAAATAGAAAATTAACATACCTAAAAAATCTTTTATATTAATTTTCTATTATTCACCAATACAACTCCAGTCAGTTTCCAAACAGCATTATCAAAAGGGAGGAACAGTCAAAATAAAGTCAAGAAAAAGTGGAAATTTTCTGAAGCTGTAAAAATAATCATTGTGTGAAATCCATGAGAAGTCTATGATTAGACTCCATGTTATTTGCCCAGGTCACTGGACATGAGTATCTGAAAGCCATGAGAGATTCAGTCAAGGCAGAGAATGGCACCTTCAAGAAATTACCAGAAGAGCATGAAGATATAGTCAGGTGCACCCTTTTCTCTCTTATTAAGGGTCGAGTCATTTAAAAATCTAACAAGTGATCTTGACACAATTAGCCATAAAAACGTGAGTGAAAAAGTACACCCTACATAAATCCCTATTACTTTACACTACTACATAGGAACATAGGAATTTTAAAAATACCAAAACTAATAAGAGGAACCAATTTGGATTTTCTTTTTTACTGTTTAACTATTCCATACTACCTTTACATGAATTCCAATTGTGATATTAAGACCCACAAAAATTTAGAAACCTTAAAATATAATCAATAAATAAAACAATAGATTCCAAAATGTAAACTTATAATGAAAAGATATATTTAAAGTTCCAGGAGAAAAACAAGCAAGTATTTTATTCAAAGAGGATTTGAAACAGAAACCAGCTAAATCTATTTAGATCCCTTAAGGAGAAATACAGCACTGCTTCATAAAGGTAGCTACAATAATCTCGTATTATAAATCTTTTTGAAACAAAAGGATGTTTTCTGTTTATCTTCATATTCCAGTAAAAATTTTAATAGGAAACCTGAAATCCTGAACCATGGGTTTTAACAAGGAAGCTAAAGCTTAAGATGTCCTATAGAATTTTAGAAATAGAACTCCAAAGGTCATCTAGTTCCATTCCTACATTTTACAGCATTTAACAGTTAAAGGAATGAAGCACCAGGAGATGAAGAAGGAAATCCAAGGTCACATGGCTGGTGTGTTCCTTAAGCAAAACTGATTTACCCGTAACTGCACATGCCAACGAAGGTAAGACTTGGTCTTACCTTCTGGTCAAGAAGCACATTCTGGTCTTCAAGAGCAACGGAAAATGCTTTCTCCTAACTTTTGTGCTGGGGGGACAACTACAGAACATGAATGACATTCAAAGTTTTCAAGATAACTTTTTTCCTGTTTGGTATTGAATGAAGATCTCTACATTATTACTCCCATAAAACACTCTCTAAGAATAAAGGAATCTAAAAAAAAGAAAGCCAAATCCCAAATTTTAAAGAAGGAAATTTTCCTACCCTAGTCAATTACCCTTTCCCATGAAAACTGTTATTAGCCTTCACACACCATACTCACCCCTAACACAAATGTGCGAAAGCTGCTCACAGGAGCTCTGGCCACTCGCCAACAGGACCCAGAATACACGAGGCTTACTCCTCTCTGCTAGAGAGATGCTGGAAATGGCCACATCTTCACAAGGAACTCCCATTCATCCAGAATTTCTAATGCTTTTAGAATGGCTTTCCACTAACAAGGGCTTTGTCTACATGACCAATAATTTTAGGACACTGTGATTTCCTACCACTATAACTTTTTAAATAATTATGTATCTTTTTTGATCTTGTCAGCCATCTGAAACTAGACAGAGCCATGAAGGCAAAAGTTCAAATGAAGTAAATGTAAGAGAGGAAACATACAAACTACATTCTAATCAGAAAATATTTTTTTAAAAAAGAAAAACCTAGTAGTCAAGGCCAGATGTCAGTAATCTGGCCTTAAAACACACACGATGTAAGCCTCCAAGTCTACTTAACGATAGGCACACATGCACACTAACCTACAATAAGTCTCCTGTTCCATTTTGTTTTATTTTGGCTACTTCTGAGATAACAAATGAAAGAAACCCATTTCTCCATGAGAGAAGGACAAAAGAATGCCACAAAATTAGCTCCAGGAGTAGTACTGAACCAGTCCCTCACTGTCTGGGAGTATAATAATTCTTTAACAAGAAGAAAATGCAGGCTTTTTAAAGGTACATTTCATCCTACAAACCTAGAGAACTCCTAAGTGCCAAAGATGTCTGAGGGTGCTCTTCTGACACAATGCACAAGCATGCCACATGCACATTAGACACATGTATGCACACACAGAAAAGAGCAAAAAAAATTAAACTAGAATGAAAACAAAAGGATAAGATAAGGAAATGAGGAAAAATGAGAAACGTAATGAAACGTAAGCGAGAAGGGGAAAAGAAGAATTTTAAGAGGCTGGAAAAGGGAAGCATCAAGGAGAAAGTCTCCCCCTTATCAGACTGTATTACCCAGACATTCTACAAAAATGATATACAATCCCTAAACAAGAATGTGAAAATTCTGAATTGCGACTGACTGCCACTTGTATGAGAAGTCTTCTTAGAGGAATTAACCCTTCTGTGCTGGTGGCAACCGAGGACGGAGTTAAAGATATTCTGTGAAGTTTAGATGTAACATTAATGCAACACAGGGCTTGGCAGTACATTAATGACTGTAATACGTGCACTTGGGCTTTTAAATAGTTTATGTCTCAAAACCCAAACTGATTTTAGAAGCACGACTGGAACTGGCAATACTCTTCTTCAGAAATTTTTATCAGAAAAACAAGTTTTCCAAAACAAGCTCAAATCATAACAAAGCAACAATACTTCATAAATACACATACTCGAAAAAGAGTGGTATAAACAAATACACTCTAATAAAATATTTATAACTTAGATCAACTACTTCCCACCTAGTACAGAATGACAACTGAATTACAGCAGAAAGTAAGATGAACATGATGGAACCTAGCTAATGCAATTACAGTACCTGCCGTGAAAACCATTCTCAGATTAGTTCAGGTGCCAGTTTAACATAATGATTTTCTAAATCCATTAATGCTGAGCAATTTCCAGGCAGTAAGAATGAAGTAAATCTCCCTTAACTTCTTAAGGCTGATGTTTAGTTTTGCTTCTTTTAATTTAATGCTGAGTTAAATATTCTCCACAGGCATAAAATAAATTTTCTTAGTGTCAGAAACAAATTCAACACTCAAAAAAATTTCAATGAGATCTACCTCCTGAATGGGAAAGAGCCACTGCTAGCTCCTTGCAAAGAAAAAATAGGATTTTTTTAAGCTTGTCATATTTTTTAAAAAGTCATTTGAAATGAGGTAATGGGGTCATGACATTTATCAACTGTCTACAAAGTGCTTTTCTATGCTGTTACTACATATGCACCTCACAACTCAAGAGAGCCGAGTCTATGATGGAACATGACATCACTGTTCCCATTTCACAGGTGAGAACAGGCTCCGAGACGGTAACTCCTCAAGGTGACCACATGCTGCAGACACCACTGGAGCTGGGACCTCCCAGTGTCTGCACCAGAGCTTTTCCACCCCACTTAATCTAACAACTCTCATTTATAATCTCATACAAGTAAAGCATTTTCAACATGTAACTTTCATTGCAGGCCAATTTCAATCTGGGAACCAGAGTACAGGTGGCTAACAAGTCAAAGCACAAGATGAAAGGTCAGATATTTTAGTTCCTACTACTCCTAACCAATTCTGTGGTCATGAATAACTCAGCATTTCAGAGCCTTAAATATGTGTGACAAAAATTGGCTCCAATTTTTAAAAAAGTACTAAGTTTATAAAATACCTAAGAGGCAGAAGATTATATATGTATGTATGTGTGTGTGTGTATAAAAGAAAATAATCATCTTTGGAAAGAGATCATTTCTATACATATATCAGATATAAGGTACTCATAAAATATTTTTACAAGAGTAAAAATCAATACTGCATTTTAGGCTATGTAGTGATATATAGTAATAACCTACACAGAACTGACTAATATTCACTAAGCAAGCTGAGTACAAACTACATGGTTAAAAAAAAAACAATTAAAGAAATTGTAGAGAGCTCCAAAAACAATTTAAATTTTAAAATGCTGGGATAAAATATAGTATATTTCCTATAATAAATGATTATCATAATTGAAAAAATATTAGATTTCCCCCCCACTCTTAACAGCCTTCATATTATGGTCAATAATAAAACAAATCATTGAACACTATATCTAGGGGAGAAAAATTCAAAGTTAAAAAAGTTTTTCTGTCTAGCTATATGGGATATCTTTAAAGCCACTTCAGTAGAATGATTATTAATGAAAAATTATAACTGTATAAACTTGCTTATTTTAAAGGGAATTTAAAATATCTAACATTCAAGACAGAAAAACTAGAAATGATTATACAAAAATATTTTTAAAGTGAATACTTACCCAAAATATGCTTGCAAACTGCAAATGGTGATTTGGATTTCCTAAATGATAAGAATATGTGCTCTGCATGCTGGCGTTGCTCACTGTTGACCATGGAAGGCGGTGCCTTGACAGTTAAAGAGAAACAAAAAACAGAGCACATTATGTTCAATAAGAACACTTCGACAATGGCAATCCTTCTATTTACAATGAGAAAATATGCTCACTTTTAGACAGCAACAGAGGCACAAATTCTTTTTTTCTTTTTAGGACCTATTAATAAGAAACTTCATAACCAATATTTAAAATACAGTTTCAGGAAAAAGAAAGAAATTCCTGGCAAGGTTTGGGTCAGAATCCTTTAAAGTTCTCTGCGTTTTAGAAAGATACTTATCTAACATGTTTTTGTATTTTTTAAAAACATAGCGACCTCTAGCCAAGATGGAGGCGTAGGTGGACACACCGCGCCTCCTTGCACAACCAAAATAAAGAACAAAGATTTAGAAACAAGAAAACAACCAGAACTGATAGAAAACTGAACTGTGCGGAAGTCCGACAACCATTCATCCAGACCGGTAAGAGGGGCGGAGTCCTGGCAGGAAAAAGTGGAGGTTGGTGGACCCGGGCACACAGGCAGTGGCTGGCATATCCAAGGCATACAGGTGGCAGGCAGCTAGTGGACCCCAGGCACTGGGTGGCAATGGGCAGACCCACTGAGGACACGCAAAGCGGCTGGCTGAACAGGTGGTCCCACATTCGCCGGCAGATAATCCAGGCGAAAACAGGGAGGGAGACAGGCCTCGCAACCCAGGGCCCCAGCGCCAGAAAATAAAACCTAAAAACACCAATTGAAAACACTTGTGGGGGTTGAGGTGCCAGGAGAGACTCCCAGCCTCACAGGAGAGTTCGTTGGAGAGACCCCCAGGGTCCTAGAATGCACACAAGCCCACCCACATGGAAATCAGCACCAGAAGGGCCCAATTTGCTTGGGAGAAGCAGTGGAAGGGACTGGAATCCGAGAGAGAGCAGGAGCAAGTGCCATTGTTCCCTCTTGGACCCCACCCCCACATACAGCATCACAACCCAGCAACAGGGCTGCCCCACCCTGGGGAACACCTAAGGCTCCGCCCCTTACTACATAACAGCAGCGACCAGACCAAAAACAAAAAAACAAAAAATGGCTCAAGTGGGAGAACAGATCAAAACCCCAGAGCCAATTCATCTAAGCAACCAAGAGACAGCCAGCCTATCAGATGCACAGTTCAAAGCACTGGTGATCAGGATGCTCACAGAATTGGTTGCAAATTAGATGAAAAAATGAAGGCTACAATAAGTGAAATGAAGGAAAATGCACAGGGAACCAATAGTGATGGAAGGAAAACTGGGACTCAAATCAATGGAGTAGACCAGAAGAAACAACCAAACACAAAAGAATGAAGAAAAAAGAATTCAAAAAAATGAGGAAAGGCTTAGGAACCTCCAGGACATCTTTAAACATCCCAACATCCGAATTATAGGGGTACCAGAAGGGGAAGAGGAAGAGCAACAAGTAGAAAACTTATTTGAACAAATAATAAAGGAGAACTTCCCCAATCTGGCAAAGGAAATAGACTTCCAGGAAGTCCAGGAAGCTCAGAGAGTCCCAAAGAAGTTGGACCCAAGGAGGAACACACCAAGGCACATCATCATTACATTAGTCAAGATTAAAATGAAGGAGAGAATTCTAGAAGCAGCAAGGGATAAGGGCACAGTCACCTACAAAGGAGTTCCCATCAGACTGTCAGCTGATGTCTCAAAAGAGACCTTACAGGCAAGAAGGGGCTGGAAAGAAGTATTCCAAGTCATGAAAGGCAAGGACCTACATCCAAGATTGCTTTATCCAACAAAGCTGTCATGTAGAATGGAAGGAAAGATAAAGCGCTTCTCAGATAAGGTCAAGTTAAAGGAATTCATCATCACCAAGCCCTTATTATATGAAATGTTAAAGGGACTTACCTAAGAAAAAGAAGATCAAAAATAGGACAGTAAAAAGATAGCAATGTCACAGATATTAACAACCACACCTAAAACAAAAGCAAACTAAATAAGCAAACACCTAGAACAGGAGCAGAAACACAGAAATGGAGATCACATGGAGGATTAGCAACAGGGGAGTGGGAGGAGGAGAGATGGGAAAAAGGTACAGAGAATAAGTAGCATAGACGGTGGGTAGAAAATAGACAGGGGGAGGGCAAGAATAGTGTGGGAAATGTAGAAGCTAAAGAACTTATGACACATGGACATGAACTAAAGGGGGAATGAGAGTGGGAGGGGGTGTGCAGGGTGGAGGGGAATGATGGGGGAGAAATGGGACAACTATTATAGCATAATCAATTTTAAAAAAGCATAGCTAATTTACTGCATTTTATCCCAAAATATACCACTCCATCTAACTTGACCAAGTTCAAATAATTTCAAAATTCTGCAAAACTGGTATAACTGAATCCAAAGTCACTTTCCTTTCCTAGTCTGTCCCTGCCTTTCTGTTTTTATTAAGTGGTTACACCTGCCTTCTGAATGACTAAACAAAACTTTTACATCTTCTCTTCCAAAATAAAAGTCACAAGCTGACTGTGATGCTTAAGTTGAGATTACAGCACCAAAGGTCTCACTTTGTTTTTCTTTTAATTTTATTTATTTATTTTAAGAGAGAGGGGAAGGGAGGGAGGAAAGGAAGAGAAACATCCATGTGCAAGAGACACATCAATAAGTTGCCTCTCATACACCCCCAACTGGGGTCCTGGCCGCCGACCCAGGCACGCACCCTGACTGAGAATCAAACCAAGCGACCTTTCGGTTTGAAGGCCAGCACTCACTCCACTGAGCCACACCAGCCATGGCCAAAGGTCTCACTTTTAATTTTTTTTATTTTATTTTTATGCACAGGGCATTGCTTGAATCAGTTTTATTTTCCTTAACTTTAAATATGTATATGAATATGCCACCTTTGGAAAGAGATCTTTGGAATATTCTCTAAATACTTTCTACTTCTTGCAGGTCTCTTTTTCCTAGGTTATAGCCACTAAACTTAACTTAGTTCACAGCACTTTGCAGAGCCACTGTACGTTGGGGGAAGTTGGTACTGAGGGTTCCCAATAGCTTTCCAGTCTTTCTGTGTGTACCAGTCTCACATATGGTTGAAACCTCAGGATTCTCCCTCAACCTTCTGTCTTCCTTCATGGTACTAGGAGAACCTCCTTACACGGTCCTGTCTCCAGGACCCTCTGCAAGAACTATTCTGCATGGTGCATCTCAGTTCCTCCTCAAAGGATGACTTTCTTTCATCGGAAACCCAGAATCCACCTATCCCCACCTCTCTGGAAGTCTGTATCCAGAGTCACTAGCCCAGGAGAAAGCTTGAGTTTCTCTTCTGCTAAACTCCTCCTCTTATGGCCTTCCCCACCCCCCTTATATTTTACAAGCTTATGGCAGTTTGTATGTGGTCAGCCCATAAGCAGAAAACAAAGAAAGAATTTCTGGACTTTAGCCCACCAGTTTATCTGGTTTTGAATAATCTATTGAGAGCTAAAACTGGCACCTGTTGCCCCATGCCTTCAGTGTGGTCCAATGGGGCAGAATGCGCTACCATCTAAATATCGGGGAACTGAGTGGAACGTGAGTAAGGTTCATATCACTGGCTAGAGCTTTAAGGGTAGAGTGGAAGTTAACTACTACTTTTTTGGCCATGATCAAATCTATCCCTTCTTTTTTTAAAATTAATTAATGGATCAAAATTGACAATTCAAACTCTGCCTTCAAAATGAAATTTTTAGCATTGTTTAGCAAAAACAATAAAAACCCAAGTTTTTTTACCCATCCAAAAGCACAGAAATATTATCACGTAATTCTACCTCAAGTTTTTAAAATTACCATTAAATCTAAAAAATTAGGAATTAGTAAAGTCTGGAATTTACACACCTCATATCTGAATAATAAATTAACTGGCCAGGAAAGCCAGACATATCTTAACAAAACAGCTTCTAAAGTCTGCCCAGGTTTTTAAATCCTATTTTTTTCTAACAATCTTTGTTCTCAAGATAATATCCTCTGAACCAGACCAACCTAAGCATACAGTACCATTATATGATTTGGGTATCTTTGACCCATCTGAAGAGGAAGAGAAGAGACTGCTTGTAAAGCCTACCAATTAAAATATTACAATTCTCAATTTGGGAGGGGACAGAGAGGGCAGATGGTAGGAAAATAAACCTTTGTTACTGTAACCAATATAAAGCAGGGAAATCATAATTTCAACTGTATTCAAAGAATCTGGAAGACAAAAAAAATTCTGCAACCAAGTACATTATATCCATATTCATTATAAACTATATCAATTATGTAACATTAGTCATTATAATTTCAATTAAAATAGGAAGGAAGGAACGAAGGGAGGGAGGGAGGGAGGGGAAGACTAACTTGGATGCTTTGGCCTAAAGGAATTCTTATAATTAGTTAAAGCCAGTTCCCACTACTATTCTTAAGGATGATATATCACCCTCTACAGCTCTCTAGGTAAAAATGCAAACATTTCTAATAAAGCATTGTGTCAAATTCGTTAACACCTTGAACAGCTAACTGCTACATATGTTTGCCTTTCATTTGCAAATTCTTCATTGCCACCACCTTCCCCAATTCAACACGTTGAGTTTCTGTTCTCACAAGGATTCCATCATGCACATTGGCTGACTATACCCTAACCACTCAGCACATTACTAGGACTACCTACCACACTACACTGCTGTGAATACAAATCAACTATGGGTTACCCAGAGAATTTCTGAGTTACATATTCTTTTTTTCTCATCACTTTTGAAAAGCAGCACTACATGCACATAATTCTGCAAATCAATATGCTAGTTATTCTACAAACAAAAATAGTTCCTAAAGCTAATTTGTCTTTGGACACCCTGATATCTACACACTTAATAAAGCACAGGTTTGAATATAATTTTAATATAACAAAAAGTGATATTCCATTTGTAAAATATCAGACTTCTTAAACACGAAGTATAATCTAAAAGATAGATAGAAAGGATCTCACTAACCGTCACAACAAGCCCATGAGGTAGATACTATCATTATCCCCATTTGACAGATGAGGAAACTTGTACCAGCCGAAAACATGTATACTGATAGCTGTTGATCCATTCACTACAGACTTTAAGTTAATGATAAGAATTTACTGGATTTTCAGTTTCCTTAAACCTTCGGAACTTAACCATTCCTCTTATCTAAATGTAAATCTGTAACACAAAATGATATTTTGTTACTTTTTAAAAATATTTTATTTATTCATTTTTAGAGAGAGGGGAAAGGAGGAAGAAAGAGGGAGAAAAACATCAACATGTACTCCAATTGGGGACCTGGCTAGCAACCCAGGCATGTGCCCTGACTGGGAATCGACCTGGTGACCCTTTGGTTCACGGATCAGCACTCAATCCACTGAGCCACACCAGCCTAGGTGATACTTTGTCACTTTTTAAATGAGTGGGCCTTCCATTCCCAATGGTACCAGTGACTAGATACCTTGAACAACTCTTCTGCTAAAATCAAATAAAAATGGTGAAATATTTCCAAAAATTTTTATTGTACTGCTGAACTTACAAGAAATTAAGGAATCCTCAGAAGCTAAAAAAGGAAGCAAAAGCAGGGATCCAAACATGAAAGCAAGCACACATGCATGCACTCACCCTAAAGATGCATCAACCCCAAATGACCTTGAGTTTGTACTGTGACAGCTGCCCAAGGTACAGGAGACTGGAGATAGAGCAGGGCCCTCCTAAGGTGGGGCTCTAACCAGACATCCCTCCACACAAAGCTGCGATCTTCAGTAGAAGAGTGACTGAACTATTTTTAAAAAGTGGTGAAATCATTACTCAAAAATTATTTCATCACCCAATATTCAGTGACAAGAACCTTAACCAACTTGTTTTGCTAAAAGGGATGTGACACATACTGCATATTCTTTTATGATGTCTAAAAAATTTTCCTGATACAGTTCAGAAGTGGACAAGTGGTAAAGGTAGGTGTACAAATGAAGGTGATGAAAAAAATTTCATTATCTTGATCATTCTATTTGGCATTTATAAATCTAAAATGAGAATTACTTATAGCTATAAAGCAAAGAATATGGCCAACTTCTCTTCATCACTATGTTACCATCAATGTTTTCTTTTCAAAAGTACTGTTTTGATGACTCTAAACCAAGGGGGGGAAATCAGAATAGTAAGAAAGAATCAGCCCTGGCTGGTGTGACTCAGTGGATTGAGCACCATCCTGCGAACCAAAGGGTCACTGGTTCCATTCCCAGTGAGGACACATACCCGAGCTGCAGGCCAGGTACCCAGTAGGGGGCGTGTGAGAGGCAACCACACATTGATGCTTCTCTCTCTTTCTCCTTCCCTTCCACTCTCTAAAACTAAATGAAAGAAAAAGAAAAAGGAAAGGAAACGAAATGAAACGAAACTGTATTCATTCTGACAGTAGAAGTGCAACCAGTAGAAGTAATGGTAGGACCAATGTGGATTATATGAAATCTGGGATCAGTTTACAAACCATAAGAAGAATGCAAAGAGACACACAACCACACTGTAGACATGTGCTGCCCACTATGGTAGCCAGTCCCCATGTGTGGCCACCTAAATTAAGTTAAATTAAAAATTTAGGAGACTTCCAGCTAAGATGGAGGCATAGGCAGACACACTGTACCTCCTCACACAACCAAAAGAAGGGCAACAACAAATTTAAAAACAAAAAAAAAAAAAACCAAGAACTGACAGAAAATCGAACTGAATGGAAGTCCAACAACCAAAGAGTTAAAGAAGAAACATTCACCCAGACCAGTAGGAGGGGCAAAGAGAACTTGCAAGGAGGCAGCTGGAGGACCAGGGTAGGCAAGGGAGTGGCTGGCAGACCCAGCAAGGTGGTTGCTGGCGGGCCTGGCGAGGCATTGCATTGCAGACCAGGTGGTCCCAGGTTCGAGTGCAGATAAACCACACAAAACAGACCATGCAACCCAGGGTTCCAGTGCAGGGAAATAAAGCCTCAAACCTCTGATTACAAACACCTGTGGGTGTTGAGGCAGCAGTGGGAAAAACTCCCAGCCCCACAGAAGAGTTCGTTGGAGAGACCCACAGGGTCCTAGAATGTACACAAACCCACCTACCTTGGAATCAGCACCAGAAGGGCCCAATTTGCTTGTGGACAGGGGGAAGTGACTGAAAACCAGCAGAGAGCGGAGCAAGCAGCATTGTTCCTTCTAGGACCCCTCCCCCACACACAGTGTCAGTAGACAACAGCCTGGGTAGCCCTGCCCTGGTGAATACCTAAGGCTCCGCCCCTTACTATGTAGCAGGCTCTCAAGGAAATAAAAAGGCCAAAATGAAAGAACAGATCAAAGCTCCAGAAAAAAAAAACACAACTAAGCAACAAAGAGATAGCCAACCTATCAGATGGAGAGTTCAAAACACTGGTAATCAGGATGCTCACAGAACTGGTTAAATATGGTCACAAACTAGATGAAAAAAATGAATGTTATGCTAAGTGAAATAAAGGAAAATGTACAGGAAACCAACAGTGAAGGGAAGGAAACGGACTCAAATCAACGATTTGGAGCAGAAGGAAGAAATAAACATTCAGCCAGTACAGAATGAAGAAACCAGGATTCAAAAAAAAAATGAGGGGAGGCTTAGGAACCTCCAGGGCATCTTTAAACATTCCAACATCTGAATCATAGGGGTGCCAGAAGGAGAAGAGGAAGAGCAAGAAATTGAAAACTTACTTGAACAAATAATGAAGAACTTCCCTAATCTGGTGAAGGAAATAGAATTCCAGGAAGTCCTGGAAGCTCAGAGAGTCCCAAAGAAGTTGGACCCAAGGAAGCACACACCAAGGCACATCATAATTACACTACCCAAGATTAAAATGAAGAAGAGAATCTTAAAAGCAGCAAGAGAAAAGGAGAGATACCTACAAAGGTATTCCCATCAGATTGTCAGCTGATTTCTCAAAAGAAACCTTACAGGCAATAAAGGGCTGGAAAGGAGTATTCGAAGTCATGAAAGGCAAGGACCTACATCCAAGATTACTCTATCCAGCAAAGCTGTCATTTATAATAGAAGGGCAGATAAAGTGCTTCCCAGATAAGCTCAAGTTAAAGGAGTTCATCATCACCAAGCCCTTATTGTATGAAATGTTAAAGGGACTTAGCTAAGAAAAAGAAGATCAAAAACATGTATAATAAAATGACAGCAAACTCACAGTTATTAACAACCACACCTAAAACAAAAGCAAAAACTAAGCAAACGATTAGAACAGGAAAGGAACCACAGAAATGCAGATCACATGGAGGGTTAGCAACAGGGGAGTGGGAGGGGGAGGGAGGAGGAGAGAAGGGAGAAAGGTACAGAGAATAAGTCGCATAAATGGTAGGTAGAAGATAGACAGGGGGAGGTTAAGAATAGTATAGGAAATGTAGAAGCCAAAGAACTTACATATATGACCCATGGACATGAACTAAAGGGGAAGAATGCAGGTGGGAGGGGGTGTGCAGGGTGGAGGGGAATAAAGGGGAAAAAAATGGGACAACTATAATAGCATAATCAATAAAATATATTTTTAAAAAATTTAGCTCCTCCATTGCACTAACCACGTTTCAAGTGCTCAACAGCCACGCATGGCTAATGGCTACGATATAGGAGAGTATAGACAAAGAACATTTTCATCAACGCAGAAAGTCCTATCAGCACTGCTCCACAAGAAATTTTAACTAATATTTACAAAGTACTTACAAGAAGGCCCCCTTGATTTATGTGCTTTGATGCAATGTTATTTGATACATTAAAGTACAAAATAACTGTTAACACTTACGGAGCACTCACTATGTGTCAGGCACTACACTAAACACTTTCCTTCCAATGTAAATGAAATCATTTAATATTTACATAAGCTCCCTCAGGTAGATACCATTATTATCCTCTTTTAGAGATAAAGAAACAGACACATAGACATTAAATGACTCGCTAAATGTCACACAGCCTTGTTCCAGGAGAGGCCAAGAAGAATCCAGATAGTCTAGTTCCAGACCCTCAATGTTACACTGCCTTTCAATTCCTAAATTTTAATAATTCCCATGAGAGCTTACTAATATAGCAACAAGGCGATTTTGCTACTCTTAATTGATTAGGTCAATATCATACAACTACTACTTTCTAATTTGTTCTCTAATCCCTGCCACAAAACCATAAAATAAAGACAGGCCAGTTTTCTAAAATTATTAATTTTATTTGAAAATTAGGGTCCCATAATTTTACATTAAAACATTGATGTATTATGGATCAGAATAAAATTTTTTAAGACAAAAGTTGAGAAATTCTGAGCTTACGCAAGCTGTTCTGGTATACTCCCCAGCTTACCCCAGACATATATTCATTCTCCTTTACCATAACTGTCACTTTGGCATTAAAAAATGTTTTGAGAATATTAATATACCCCCTCCTATCTAGCTTTGTTCAGAATCTCATCATCTTTAACAACTTCAGCAAATTCCTAACTGGTCTTCTTAACTCACATCTTGTTTTCCTCTGATGAGATTTCGCACAGTTCCACAAGGCACACTACTGGGTGGATTCAAGATAATCATTGCGGCTAGTGAGGCCCCAGGATAACCCAGCCCCTGCCTATTTCCTGAGGCTCACCTCACACTACTCCCTTCCTTATTTATTCATTAATTTCCTCATTCCGCAAATATTACTGAGGAACTACCATCTGCAAACAAGGTCCCTAAACTAACACATACTAGGGTCTAGCAAAGGATGCCACATCATAAATTAACAGCACCAAGTAAATGTAAGATTTTGAATGTGGTAGGTGTCGGTGAATCACATAGTTACCTAAGTACAGGACAGGTAAATTTCAGCTTTCAGGGAAGCTAAGGAAGGCTTTCCTGAGAAAGTAACTATGCAGAGACCTGGAGAATGATATGACATGAAGAAGAGCATTCTAGGCTGAGGAACAGTACATGAAAGAAGGGCAAGACAAAGGACTGAAAGAGAGCTGTGTGGCTACTGCAGAGAAAAGGCGGTGGGCCAAGAATTTTAAGAAACTGGAGATATAAAAAACTTACCCAAAGCCTCACAAACAGCAGTCAGTAATAAACCTCAATTCGAACCTGGGTAATCTGCATCTGATGCCACCACAACACTGTGCCTCCCCTACAGCACTCCGTTCATATATGTTAGTCCACAAACCACTATCAAACACCCACTATGTGCCAGGCAATATGTTAGATGGTTTAGACACAACAGTGTTTCAATTATAAGCAAAACCAAATTGAATCCCTGTCTGTATGCAGCTTACAATCCATGAGGAGTTAATAACAGAATCACACATATAGCATAAAAGTACAGATGTAATAATACATATTACTAAAGCAAATGACACTAAGAAAAACAATTTAAGCTAGTTCAGCATGGTCTGGCTTTCTGACAAATTAAACCACTGCACTGACATCTGAGGAATTAAATGCTAACCACACAAAACAGGGAGCAGGGTGTTCCAAACCAAAGCAGTACAATCATGTAAGGTTCTTGAAAGGGGAGATCAACTGTGATGGACTGCAGCGTGACCTGTGCACTTGCATAGGCCCTAGCTCTTAAAAGGGCCATCCTTGATCTCATACTCTGTCGCCATCCTGAAATTCTAAATTATTTTTTACTGTTAAACTTGTGACTTGTTATGTGAAGCCCAAGTGGACTGAGTGGGAGCTGTGAAGACAGGCTGTGCAGGCCCCCAGCGTACCTGGGGTGGGGGCTGGGCCCACAGTGAGAACCACTGGCCTGTCAATCCCCAGAGTCTGTCCCTGAGTGTTAACTCTCCAGCCTAAGCACTGCAACAGGAACTCAGGCGGTAAACTTTGATAGTAAATTACAAAACAATAAGTACACATGGACACTGCTATAGAGCATCAGAGACTTACTAGAATTCTTCAAAAAGTTAGAATCTCTGGTTCTCAAAATTGCTACAGCACAGGTGGCAAACACAAGACCTGCAGGGCCGAATCCAGCCCTCTACCTTGCTTTATCTGGCCAAGCACCTTGTTTCTACCTGGCAGCAGTGCCGAGCTGAACTGTTAAGGAGTAGTTACACTTATATAGTCCTAAAATTATATTCAGCCCTTTGAAGGCAACCACGAGGCTGATGTAGCCCTCAGTGAAAATGAGTTTGACACCCCTGTGCTACAGCACAGCAAAAATTTACAGGCTTACAAATAGAAGTTAAATTTAAAGATCATTGCAAAACTAAAAATGGAACTGCCTTTTGACCCGGCAATTCCACTGCTAGGATTATATCCTAAGAACCCTGAAACACCAGTCCAAAAGAACCTATGCATCCCATAGCAGCACAATTTACAATAGCCAAGTGCTGGAAGCAACCTAGGCACCCATCAGTAAATGAGTGGATCAAAAAACTATAGTATATTTACACAACGGAATTCTATGCAGCAGAAAGAAAGAAGGAGCTCCTACCCTTTGCAACAGCATGAATGGAACTGGAGAGCATTATGCTAAGCGAAATAAGCAAGGCGGTGAAAGACAAATACCATATGATCTCACCTTTAACAGGAACCTAATCAATAAAACGAACAAGCAAGCAAAGTATAGCCAAAGACACTGACATTGAGAACAGGCTTGCAGTGACCAGAGGGGAGAGGGGAGGGGATATTGTGGGATAAGGATGAAGGGTTTACAGGAACAATTATTTTTAAAAAGAAAAAAGAAAAAAATAAAGGTAACTGCATTCCACAGAAAAGAATGTTATTTTAATATAAAGCTCTGAACAAACCATTTATTATTAATGAGAAAGACAACCTTACTTTTTTTCTTATAATTGAAGGTGCAATGCCAGGATGTAAACAAGCATTTCTTACAAGCCATTAAGCTACTTCTGGTTTCTTGTGTTACCTACACAAGTAAGAATGGTCAGAGGAAACATTAAGATCTTCTACAAATTTACATCTAATATTAAACTCAGACTTATAAAAATCTCATTATATGGGTAAGTCTTTTTAGAAAATAAATGTTCCAGAATCAACAGCTCTAAATGTACTAAAATTTTTATCTATAAACAATCAGAAACTTTTCCCAATGTTGTCTCAGCCTATAAAATATGACAGCTCTAGGAATAGTTGCACGAGCAGAAAGACTCTACTCAAAATAAAGTAATAAAAAATTATTCACAATCTTGCATTTGCCAAGAGCAACTGATATCACTTTCAATTATACTGACTGAAAAGGAACTTGCTAAAAGTAAAATTTTCACAACCTAATATATTTGTAGAAAAGCAAGCCAAAAATACTTTATAACCAATCAAGATATCACAGCCCTGGCCAATGTGGCTCAGTTGATTGGAGCATCATCCTATAAACCGAAAGGCTGCAGGTTTGATTCCTAGTCTGGGCACACACCTGGGTTGTGGGCTCTGTCCCCGGTTATGGTGCATAGGAAGCAAATGATTGATGTTTCTCTCTCAC
Organism: Anoura caudifer; assembly: GCA_004027475.1. Classification (NCBI taxonomy): domain Eukaryota; kingdom Metazoa; phylum Chordata; class Mammalia; order Chiroptera; family Phyllostomidae; genus Anoura; species Anoura caudifer. Next base: position 151,072 of record PVKU01001393.1, read on the forward strand.
ATCAATATTTCTCTCTTTCTACCCCCCATCTTCCTCCCTCTCTCTAAAATCAAGAAGCACATCCTCGGGTGAGGGGGAAAAAGATATCGCAGAGGTGTTATTTGTTGTAATATATAAAGTTGTAACAAGCCCTGGCTGGTGTGGCTCAGTGGACTGAGCACGGGCTGTGAAACAAAGGGTCGCGGTTCGATTCCCAGCCAGGGCATATGCCTGGGTTGCGGGCCAGGTCCCCAGTGGAGGCCATGTGAGAGGCAACCACACATGGATGTTTCCCTCCATCTCTTTCTCCCTCCCTTCCCCTCTCTCTAAAAATAAAGAAATAAAATATTTTAAAGTTATAACAAAACATTACTTTTGCCAATTTATAAATGTTATTTCTCAGGAAGCACTATTACTCCTATTACGTTCTAATGGGTTTCTCTTTTTTAAAGAGAAAGCTTTATACTTTAAAACTTTTAATGGCAACTTTTCTTTTTTTAAATTTATTTTTAGAGAGAGGGGAAGGGAGAAAGAGAGGGAAAGGAACATCAATGTGTGGTTGCCTCTGGCATGCCCCCAATTGGCAACCCCGCCCACAACCCAGGCATGTGCCCTGGCTGGGAATCAAACCAGCAACCTTGCAGTGCATGCTGGTACTCAATCCACTGAGTGACACCAGCCAGGGTTTTCCTGATGTTCGAACCAAGGATTCCACAAATTCTGTGGCCAACCCTGGCTAGAAAACAAATACAGTGAGAGGAATACCTTCAGGCTGGACTCAGGGAAGGCCAAAAACTCTGCTGAGCTCAGAGTCTACTGAGACAGCCATTAAAATGAGGGGATGGAATAAAGCATGGTCCAGTAAATCAGAACCTTTATAATTAAAACAGTTTACAGTTCTAACAATTAACCGAAGATTGACTGTGCACACTCTAAACTTTGAAAGCCCCTAGAATATTCTTTTTTTGTCATTTTAGAGTGAGCCTGATTTTTCCCACAATTACAATAGCTCTTGGCCTAAGAGTAAACCTATATCCCTTCTCCAGAATTAAATTTATCATTTTCCTAATAGTTCCTTCTCAAAAGCCCTTTTTACCCTTTATTTGTTAGCAAGGTTAAGCTCATAGCAGTGATGAAACAATCTGCAAAAAATGGGATAACTAACATAAATGCAAAACTACAAGCCCAGTTTTTACTCAGCCCAGTCAAGAGAGCTTTTAGTTTTTTTAAGATTTTATTTATTTATTTTTAAAGCGAGGGGAAGGGAGGTAGAAAGAGAGGGAGAGAAACATCAATGCAAGAGGAACATTAATCAGTTGCTTCTCACAGCGCCCCATCAAATCCACAACCCAGGCATGCGGGCATTGAAGCAGGACTCTTAGCTCTGCGGGACAACGCCCAACCAACTGAGCCTCACCAGTCAGGGCACTTTTAGTTTTCTTTGAGATAAAAACTATAGAACACTCAAAAAAGTCAACATACGTTTCATAAACACATGAAACATTCAATTTTATCAAAATTTTATTATTTGCAATTCAATGATTTTTTTAACATTTTATTTATTTATCTTTAGAGGGGAGGGGAAGGAGAGAGAGAAAGAGGGAGAGAAATATCAATGTATGGTTGCCTCTCATGAGTCCCTTGCCGGGAACTGGCCTGCAACCCAGGCATGTGCCCTGACTGGGAATCAAACCGCAATCGTTTGGTTCACAGGCCTGCGCTCAATCCACTGAGCTACACCAGCCAGGGCTCAATGATTTTTTTATATTGTAAAAAATTCAATCTATATTAAAACTTAGAAATTAACGACACTTGACACATGCAATCCTATTCTCTATGTAGCTATTCTTACAAGTCTAGTATATATCTTCCAATTCTGTTTCTATGCATATACAAATATATAGAGATTTTTATTTAGAAAACAAAAATATTCTGTTCTGCACTTTTTTCCTCACTTATTTTGAGCATCCTTCCATGTCTAGTGAGATCTTTCCATTAAAAAAAACACAAAATTATCACATATTAGATCCACATTTCTTGAAAGTTCCACAAAATTCTACTGTATAGAAAACCACAGCTTATTCAAACAATTTCTCCCAACTAAACTTCACTTTGTTTCAGTTCTGTGCTACTGCAAGGTACAATATAGAGATGGGGTCAGAAGACATACAGATTTTTTTTTATCCTCACCCAAGGCCATTTTTTTCATTGCTTTTAGAGAGAGAGGAAGAAACATCCATTTGTGAGAAACATCAATTGGTTTCCTCCTGGTTGCAATGGGATGCATCCAGGGTGGGATCGAACCTGCAACCTAGATATGTGCCCTGACCAGGAATCAAATCCATAACCTTTCAGTTATGGGACAATGCTCCAACCAACAAAGCCACACGGGCCAGGGCAACATATAAATTTTTAAGGCTTTGGTACTTCCTACCCAAAACTTGTAACTTTTTTATAACTTCGACTAGCATTCTCTGCTTCCCCACATTTACAGTTTGAAATAATCATTTTAATCATAGTTCTGGTTCTGAACTATTCTTTTCCAGCTTTCTATTCTCTTCCCATGACAGTGCTAAAATGTTTCAATTATTGTAGCTTTCAAATACATACATTTCAACAACTGGTACATCAAGTCAGTCCCTCAAATTTTTTATTTGTTTGTTTGTTTATCTCTGGAAAGATTAAAAGTATGCAAACTTCTATCTATTTGACATATATGAGAGGTGGTGAGGTAGAATAGAAAGAAATCCAGCTTTAGACCCAGGAAAGTCTGAGTTGCAGACCTAATTGAGCACTCAGTAATTATGTAATCCAGGCCATGTAAACTCTCAACCTTGTAAATCTGTTGCAAGGAGTATAAGTGTATAAAGCATCAAAGAAAATATCTGGCATGTAATAGTCACTCAATAAACAGCACTTATGACTATCACCCTCATAGGTGATAAAATTAGCTTTGCCAGGGAAGAGCAAAAGCACAGGCAAGAACAAATACTGACACTCGGGACAGTGATAAAGGACACTCATTTTCCCTTATCAATGAAAAAAATAAAGCTGTGGTTTTGGGGCCACATACTCCTTCTGAAGTCTAATGAAAATGGGGTTCCCAGAGAAACTTTCTCAGTATTTAACGAAATTTTTTATGTCAGGAATCTTAAGAACCTTGTATTAAGAGGGAAACTAGGTAGTTTTTTCTGGACTTAACTGCAAGAATCTGAACACATTATCTACTAAGTTTTGTGACAAAATGATTCACTTAACTTTGCTCAGAATGAAGCAATTAAATCCTGCTTTTTATTAGACTTCTCAATTTCATGAACTATCTTGGTTGTATGTGAAAACAAACGTTGGTAAATGAAACCACAAGCTGTGCTAGAATTAGTTCAAATATTTTTAAATGTGATGTTCAAACACATAACCTAAACACTGAACCAAAAGGAAAAGAAAAAAGTCCAAAAGGATAACAAATCTGGCTGCAGTCAATTCTTAAAAAGGCTGAATTCAAGGAATTAAATGAGCTTCAAAATTCCACCAAAAAAAAAAAAAAAAAGACTTCCTTGTCTACAAACAAGGAAGTCATCATTTAAAAAACAAAACTGACCCAGCAAAATACACACACAGTTTAACGAGTAAATGAATATAGTTTATCTTGACTTCCCCCAGCGAGGAATCCTTTTTTACACTTTATTCTTCCCAAACTGCCTGGGTAAATAACCCACTCACTTAACTGTTTAATGTGTCGTGTCAGACGAAGTGGATGAGGGAACCACTGGGGGTACCAGGCAAAGTTTGGCACCAAGGTCCCTGGTCCCAAAGAGTACCCTCCCTCCCGCTGCCACCATTCCACGTGCTGGCGATGCAGTGGCCCTGAGGCGGCTGCAGGCCCGGAGATGCACTTGGGAACCCGAGGCACGAGAGCTGCTAACAGCGCCAGGCCAGGCCTCCCTCCCTCCCTCCCGTCCCGCTCCCAGAATGCGCGCAGTGCAGTGGTCCCCGTGGCCTGAGAAACCCTCATCCGGCAACCAGACGCCCTCGGGATAGCCCCAAGACAGGGGTCGGACAGCAGGACAGTGGCATAAGACTCCCGTACCACGCCACGCCACTGCCTCCCTCGTGGGCCCCCAGGCGGCCCGGCGGGACCAGGCAGGCGTGGAGGCTGGAGCGGGACGGCGCGCTCACCATCAGAACTTTGGCCGCATTCTCCAGCTGAGCGATCACTTCTGGGGGGCCCAGCGTCGCCGCCATCATGGTCTCTCTTCAATGACGCGCCATCCAGTGCATTCTGGGAGCAGCACAGCTGCTCACCAATCGGCACACGCCCCGCCCCTGCTCACCCCTGGTGGCTGGGGAAGGCGGAGTGGGGACTGGGGGTGGGCCGGACTGCCTAGCCCGCAACACATCAGGTTGGGGGCAGGGAGGTGTGGACGGTGTCAGAAATGGGATTGAGGCGCACCGGCGGTTGGCTAGTCAGCGATGGCCACGCAAGCGTGCTGCTTGTCTCGGAGCTCGGGTGCCTGGCCGCAGGGACCCGCAGTTCTCTCTCAGTGACTCCCAGACTCCGGCACCGGCACCAACACCGAGCGGGCATCGGCACCAACACCGCGCGGACGCCGCCGGCCGTCTCTTTCACGCCCCGGTCCACGCTGCGTTCTGCGCCGGAGAGCCTTCTGAGATCTAGGTCCCAGGGTGCTCCCCCAGAACGTGCATCCAGGCTTCCTTGCCTCGGCCTACAGCTCTGCACTCCCGGAGACCGTGCAAAAGCGTAGTCCTAGTGCGTTTGCACCAGAGGCCACTGACACACCTTTTGGGAAAACCCATCCTTCTCAGTCGGTACCTGAGAAGCGGAAGCAGACCCGGGTTGACCACCTGCTTCTCACCAAGTGAGAGCTCGCAGCCTCCAGGCTTCCAGCTCTGTCGTGTTCACGGGATTCATCGTGTTAATTCTGGGCCGTAAGGAGAGGCTGTTGGAGGCGCTACTAACGCACCTTGCACTCTTTCAGTCTGCTTTACAACATTCAGGCACGTGGTTCTCAGAACAGCTGACTCAGCTTCTCTGGCTGCTATAAATGGGTTTGGATGAGGGTGTATTTCGTTTGGAGTCCACGTCCCTGTTCCTGTAATGTCTACTTTTGCTTCTGCTCTTCTTCCTGGGACCACACAGTGAGGAAAGCGTGAAGATAGGGAATATATAAAATGAGGTCACTTTAACCGAGCTGCTAAAAAATTAACATTTGGAAGGTTGAAGCATGAGGAAAGACTCCATTCTTGTTCTAACTAACCTGGAAACTCAAACTTTTTCAACTTTTCAGTCTCGGAGGCCCAACTCTCTGATTACCTCCCTGAAGGATTCACATATCCAGATGACAGGACCGGACCTGATGTCCATCATCCAGGACTCCTGACATTTGACTGATAACTGTCCTGGACCAATCCTAGGGCTAAAAAATGCAGGACTGATAATTCTCAAGAATATACTTTTTTCTCTAAGAACTCAAATTTTCTTCTTTGGAACACTTCTGGGGTTTTACCTAGCTTTGTTCCAGGTTTGCAAGCCCTGAGACCCTTGAAGAAAATCCTTATTTATTTCTAGCCAAAGCCTCTAGACTCCTTTTGAATTCTCTTGACAACAGAAAAATCAAATTCATTGCAGGGTTTTTAAGTTTCATCTGTTGAAATCTTCCTATAATTCTTCCTAGTTATTAGTAAGTGACACTTTTGATGGGGGTTTTTTTATGTCACTGCAACAAAGTTGCATTATTAGCTCAATTGAAAATCAGGTTGTTTCATTTGTCATCTCTACAACTTGAGGTTGAAAAAGTGAATTAAAAATTTTTATTGCTTGAGAAACTAAGTAAATTTCATTTCACCACAAAAGGGTAAAATACACCAAAATAAAGGTAATAGTCTTTTTGTAAGAATTGTGTGAAATGAGCTCTGGCTGGTGTGGCTCAATAGATTGAGTGCCAGCCTGCAAACCAAAAGGTCACCAGTTCCATTCTCAGTCAGGGCACATGCCTGGGTTGTGTGGTCAGGTCCCCAGTTGGGGGTGCATGAAAGGCAACCACACATTGATGTTTCTATCCCTCTTTTTCCCTCCCTTCCCCTCTCTCTAAAAATGAAGTGGTTGAGATAATGACTTACAATAAATATTTGACTACAATGTCTCTAGCTGCCACAGAGCATAATTCTGGCAGGTCAGTAGTATAGCTGCAGAAGTGTAGATAAATAAATCATTTGTGACATTGAAGGTTTGAGGCTTATAATGCTTCATATTGGGCCTCTGCTCCAAAGCATTTGTTTTATGCAATTATGTAAGAACTGTGCATCTGGGCACACTTCAAGAGGAAGAAGGAAAAGTATTTTAGCAAATGTGAGGGTGAGTGTGCTTCTTCACGAATTAGCTGAGTATTTTGAATTTAGAGGCTTTATAAAGTAGGTTATAGACATCTCACATAACTGGGAGCCATGAATGTTAGGGTAAACATTGAAGTTGTAGAATCTCAATTGTGGAAGACACTAGAATTTATCTACTAGTTTAATCTTCCCTCCACATGCCTGACTTTTTAGGTAGGGGTAAGTTGTAGTATTGCAGCCATATGCGCTTCATTTCATAAAATAGAAGGGAAGAAAGTTGTGCGAATTCCAATAATTTCTCAGGAGGCATGAGAGAAATGTTTATGGTCTTGGAAAGAATAGTTGTCTGGTTGAAATGTTCCTGAAATCAAGAACATTTCACAAATACATCCCCTCTGCTTTTAGGGTACTCCTTTAACATCTGTGGTGTTGATAAGAGGACAATTCTGAGATGTGCTAGATTACAGCCCATGATTGGAGAGTAGAGAGAGTAATTAATGAGTTAATAGCTGTGGGCCAAATAGCAGTAGATTGCTCACAGTCCTGAGGCTTTGAATCAACTTCAGTGACCATTGGAGGCCACCATATTTCTCATATGCCTGTACCCAATCTAAAGAAAAAAACATTTCTTGCTTTAAGACTGCACTCCTATTATAGAACTGCCTGGGCTTCATCTTCCCCCCACTCCACTCCCTCCCCCCCCCACCCTTATCTGTAGCCAATGGAAATTCTTTTAAAACAACTTACATCTTTCTTCCCCAAAATAATGTATGAAAGTGCCAGGACAGCACACGTGTTCGTCTTCCCCAACTTGCCCTTCTGCTGGTGGTTTAGATTGTACAAACCAGGACCTGCTTTTCTGGCTAGCATATGGCTCAATAAACCCTTTAGAAAAGTTTTTGGACTTTTGGTCAAGATGGTGGTGTAGGCAGCTATGGCTCAATTCCTCATACAACCACATCAAAATTACAACTAAAATATAGAACAACCATCACTCAGAACCAACAGAAATCAAGTTAAATAGAAGTTTGATGGCTATGGAATTAAAGAGACTACATCCATCCAGACTGGTAGAAGGGGCGTGGGTGCAGACACAAAATGTGTGGTGAATAAAAATTTGGGAGGCATATCTCAGGAGCAAGGAGTCCACAACCACACCAGGACCCCTAGCCCAGGATTTCAGAGTCAGGAAGATAAGTCCCCATAACTTCTGGCTGCAAAAACTAGCAGAGATTAAGTCAGTGGAAGAAACTTCTGGAGCCCCAAGCGGTTTCTCTTAAAGAACCCAAACACAGACTCACCTACTCAGACTCTCTGGGCTCTGGAACCGGGGTGGTGGCTTGAGGGGCACCAGTGACATGCAGGGGAGGCTGAGGTGTCAGGCATCAAGTCAAGCAGAGGCCATTATCCCTTTTCTAGGCCCTCCATCAACCTAGCTAATACTGTTTGACCAGCCTCAGAGATCCCCAGAGATTCCACCCTACCCAACTAACTGGCCCACCTAAGCTACTTTTCATACCAATGGTCATGGCTCTTGCTTCACAGCTTCCTAAATCCTCTCAAAGCAGCAACAGCTGGCCTCAGTGAGCCTCAGGCCTGGAACTAGCAGCTTAGATTCACAGCTTGGCTTTGCTTGGAAATCTCCAAGCCTGGCACAACTAGTAGCCAGCTCAGATTGCTTTCTAACTCAGGCAGGGTGGCCCTGGGAAAAACACATGTGGGGCTGACCTTGGCCTGTACCACCTGGGAAACCCCAGGGGCCAGCACACCCAGTGGACAGCTACAGACCATGTTGGAGCACCACAATTATGCCCCTGCACAGCTGATCCTCTATGGAGGGTGGAAGTTGGTAGCCAGTGGTCACAGCCAATCCTAACAGCTGACTGGCCTGGGAAAATCCCTCCCATTGTTCTGCCAATAGCAACCAAGTCTCAACTACAAGAGCAGGGGGTACTCAGCCCACACAAATGGTGCACCTTGAGTACCCAGCTCTAGGGATGCTGTGCCACTGGACCCTATAGGACACCTACTACATTAGGCCACATTACCAAGACAGAGTCAAAGCAATTCTACCTAATACATAAAAGCAAATACAGGGAGGCTGCCAAAACAAGCAAATAAACATGACTCAAATGAAGGAACAGATTAAAACTCCAGAAAAAGAGCTAAATGAAATGGAGATAAGCAATCTATCAGATGCAGAGTTCGAGACACTGCTTATAAGGATGCTCAGGGAACTTAGTGAAGACCTTAACAGCACAAAAAAGAGCCAGTCAGATACAAAGGATACACTATTTTTAATTGAAATAGAGAACAATTACAGGGAAAACAACCATAGAGCAGGTGAAACTGAGAATCAAATTAATGATTGGGAACATAAGGAAGCAAAAAACAACCAATCAGGATGACAAGAAGAAAAGAGAATTAAAAAAAAAAAAAAAAACGAGGATAGTGTAAGTAACCTGTGGGACAACTTCAAGAGGTCCAACATTTACTTCATAAGGGTGCCAGAAGGGGAAGCGAAAGAGCAAGAAATTGGAAATCTATTTGAAAAAATAATGAAAGAAAACTTCCCTAATTTGTTGTTGAAGGAAATGGACATGCAAGTCCAGGAAGCACAGAGAGTTCCAAACAAGATGGATGTGAAGAGGCTCACCCCAAGATACATGATAATTAAAATGCCAAAGTTCAAAGATAAAGAGATGGGACAGTGGCTGTGGGAGAATGGGTGAGAGGTGAGGGGATTAAGAAGTACAAACAAGTAGTTACAGAATAGCCATGGGGATGTAAAGTACAGAATAGGAAAAAGAGCAGCCAAAGAACTTACATGCATGACCTGTGGGCATGAACAAGGGTGAGGGGATTGCTTGAGGGAGTGGAGGGTGCTGGGTGGAGGGGGCAAATGGAAAAAAAATCAAGACAACTGTAATAACATAATCAATAAAATATAATTTAAACAAAAGAAAAAAGTTTTTCTACATGGACCTAGCCAGGTTGCTCAATTGGTTGGAGCATCATCATGCACACCAAAGAGTTGGGGGTTTGATCCTTGGTTGGAGCGCATATGAGAGACAACCAATCGATGTTTCCCTCACACATCAATGTTTCTCTCTCTCTCCCCTCTCTCTCTAAAATAAACAAACATAGTTTTTTAGAATAATTTTCTTTTTTTCCCAATTTTTCCCCTTTATTCCCCCCTCTGCCCTGCACCCTCCAACCCTCTAGCCTCCCCTGCCCCTGTCCATGAGTTGTACATGTAAGTTCTTTGAGTTCTCTGTTTCCTATACCATTGTTAACCTCTCCCCGTCTATTTTATGCCTACCGATTATGCTTCTTATTCCCTGTACTGTTCCCCCATTCTTCCCCTCCCCTCTCCACTGAAAACCCCCTATGTGATGTCCATTTCTCTGATTCTGTTCCTGTTGTAGTTGTTTTTGTTTTGTTTTGTTTTTTAGGTTCACTTGTTGATAGTTGGGAGTTTGTTGTCATTTTATTGTTCATAGTTTTTGATTTTCTTCTATTTCTTAGATAAGTCTCTTCAACATTTCATATAATAAGGGCTTGGTGATGATGAATTCCTTTAACTTGACCTTATCTGGGAAGCACTTTATCTGCCCTTCCATTCTAAATGAAAGCTTTGCTGGATAGAGTAATCTTGGATGTAGGCGATGTGGGTCCTTGCCTTTCCATGACTTCAAACACTTCTTTCCAGCCCTTTCTTGCCTGTAAGGTTTCTTTTGAAAAATCATCTGATAGTCTAATGGGAACTCCTTTGGGTAATGTAATTATGATGTGCTTTGGTGTGTGCTTCCTTGGGCCAACTTCTTTGGGACTCTCTGAGCTTCCTGGACTTCCTGGAAGTCTATTTCCTTTCCCAGATTGGGGAAGTTCTTCTTCATTGTGCTTTCAAATAAGTTTTCAACTTCTTGCTCTTGTTCTTCTCCTTCCAGCATTCCTGCGATTCAGATATTGGAACATTTATAGTTGTCCCAAAGGTTCCTAAGCCTCTCATTTTTTTGAGTTCTTGTTTCCTCATTCTGTTCTGGTCGACTGTTTATTTCTTCCTTTTGTTCCAAATCATTGATTTTAGTCCCAGTTTCCTTCCCTTCACTGTTAGTTCCCTGTATATTTTGCTTTACTTCATTTTAGGTAGCCTTCATTTGTTCCTTCATTTTGCAACCAAGCTCAATCAGTTCTGTGAGGATCCTGATTACCAGTATTTTGAACTCTGCATATAAGTTGGCTATCTCTTCATTGCTTGGTTGTATTTTTTTCCTGGAGCTTTGATCTGCTCTTTCATTTGGCCCATTTTATCTTGTCCTGGTGCACCTGTTAAGTAATAAGGGGTGGAGCCTTAGGTGTTCACCAGGGGAGGGCAACCCACATCACTGCCTTGTGGCACTGCATGTGGGGGAGGAGTCCGGGAGGGAACAATGCTGCTTGCTCTGCTCTCTCCTGACTTTCAATCACTCCCGCTGCCACTCACAAGCAAATTAAGCCCTTCTGGTGCTGATTCCCGGATGGGTGGGTTTGTGTACCTTCTAGGACCCTGTGGGTCTCTCCAACGAACTCTCCTATGAGGCTGGGTGTTTCTCCCTCTGTCTCAACCCTCACAGGTTTTTTCAGTCAGAGGTTTGCAGCTTTATTTCTCCACACTGGAACCCTAGTTACACAGTCTGTCTTGCTCCCCAGTTGTTCCTTCTCGTTTATCTGCACTCAATTGTGGGACTGCCTGCTCCGCCAGCCACTGCCTTGCCTCAAGTCCTCTCCCTGGCTTCCGGTCTCTGCCCCTCTTACTGGTCTGGATGAATGTTTCTTCTTTAAGTCCTTGGTTGTCGGACTTCCATACAGTTCAATTTTCTGTCAGTTCTGGTTGTTTTGTTTTAAATTTATTGTTGTCCTTCTTTTGGTTGTGGGAAGAGGCACAGTGCGTCTACCCATGCCTCCATCTTGGCTGGAAGTCTTCAACCCTCATATTTTTTATTTATTAACCTGTGGAAGAACAACTTAAGACCACGCAGTGGTTGTCTTACCCATTCAGTGGTCTGAGCAGTGGGAGCTGCCAAGCATTTTGAGTGGGGACAGTTAAATGGGCATAAGTACAATTGCTCCCCTCCAGGCTGAGGAGTAGAAAGTACCAACCCACTACAAAGGAAGTGATGTGTCCACCAGAGGGAGCCATCCTTGCCCAGGAGGAGACAGGAACACATTTCGAGAGTGGGAGTGCTAAAGGTTTAGGTTCTGGTTTTAAAAGATCACCTAAAGTTCTGATGTGAAAAGAGAGAAAAGAAAGGGGCTTTGCAGAGAGGGTTACAAAAATGTGGGGTACATGGAGAGAGAGGAGTAGCAAGTCAAGAATCAGCCCAAGAACAGGTTGGGTCACTCAAGGCCTGGGACCTAATCTAAGACATTAAACTCAGAAGAAGTCCTACTGCCTTGATTGTGAGGGCAAAGGGTGAGAACACTGGGAAGGGTAATAGTCAAGAACCAGAGGGGCTTTGGGTCTGAAACCCACTAGGGGCTGAATGCCCAGCTTTAACTTGAGCAAGAGCCACTTGAGGGCAGCCCAGGGCCTCAGCAGTTCCTTCCACAAAGACTCAGAGAAGGGCATGCCTGCCCCAGCATGCTCTTGGGCCCCAAAGAGATTTCTGGCCAGCTGTGGGGGACCTCCCAACCCCTCCCTTAAGCAGGCTAGAGGTCTGGAACTAAAACACTGGGAAGGGTAATAGTCAAGAACCAGAGGGCCTTTGACTAAGGATAGGGGCTAAGATACCCTATCCTCATTTGTGTAGTCTCCTGGGTGGGAACAAAAAACAAGAATTTGGGAGTGATGGGCATGTGGCCATACACTGAAAGATACAAGTTTATACCTGATTTATTACCATTCTGAGTAGACTGGGCTATGTCCTTGTGTTAAAGAAGCTACTAGGAGAGTTATAATAATGCAGTAAGGTTAAAATGTCTCTTGGATGATTAAGTGCTATACTAGTAGTCTACTACTTGCCATGTCACATTCACGATAGTTTTTAATAGTCTGCTGGCATCACTATCTCAATGTTCAGTCTCATTGCAGCATTGACAAACTTAATGAAAGATCACAACCATGCACTCAGAAATCTCAGACCTAGAAATCTCAGGCAGTGACATGCCAAGAACAATATGGCTATTAGCAAACCTGTGATATATTCTGCTTTATCAGTGGATGGTCAAAAAAAGTCTAGTGATAAGAATGTACCTTGAATCATATAGAATTTTCAATCTAAAAGTGACCTTGAAGATTCTAGAGCCCAACCTCCATTTTTTTCTTATAACTATTACATAAAAGATTACACTTTCATAGCAGAGAATTTAGAAATAAACAGAAAACAATGGAGGGAAAAAATTCACCCACAATCACACCACCCAGAAGAGGCAAAGTTTTTTTTAACTTTGCCATATTCTTCTCAGACATTTAAAGTTTTGATACATTTTTTCTTTTTCTTCCTACATTCCACAGTTGAGATCATATTATACATACAGCTTGTATGCTCCACTTTTAACATTATATAGTGATCATTTAATTTGTCATTAAAAACTCTTAGAAAATAGGATTTCTAAAGATTCATGAAAGGTCAATATGACATAGCGTTAGACCATAAAATTTTTTAAAAATTTTTATTTATTTTTAGACAGAGGGGAAGGGTGGGAGAAAGAGAGGGAGAGAAACATCAATGTGTGGTTGCCTCTCACGCGCCCCTTGCTGGGGACCTGGCTTGAAACCCAGGCATATTCCCTGACTGGGAATTGAACCAGCGACCCTTTGGTTTGCAGGCTGGTGCTCAATACACTGAGCCACACCAGCCAGGGGTAAACAATAATATTTTTAATTGTCTGCCATTGGGCATGTCATTGTTTTTTTTAAAAAAAAACTACTGTAAATGTGTTGGAGTAAATATTTCTGTGCTGGTTTTTGTCTTTGTAAGCTCCACTTACTTTGTTCTCTCTGCATCAGGCAAGTTGCTACCTGAATCTGTGTCTCCTGGGTTGCAATTCATTTGTTCAAATAAATGCTTTTTATTTTTATTACACTCTAGAACTAATTTTGGTTGACAAGGGCACCAGAGACAGTTCAAGAAAACACTTGGAGGTACAACATGAGGTGTCTCACATGGGCAACAATATGAGCCAAATTGGAGATGTTTGGCCTTCAAAACAGAGGCTGATGGACAGACTGACCACGTGGTCACCTGGAATGCTCCTGGGCCTCAAAGGTGCAGAGCCACCTGTGAGGAGTATTTCTGTCCTTTGGGGTTTTGGCCACTCAAGATAACAACTTGCTTTAGTCCAGTGGGTCTCATAGTTTTTGAACTCAGGAGCCTTTTACACTCTTAAAAATTATTGAGGACCCAAAAGAACTTTGTGGGTGGGAAGGGTGTGAAAAGAGCTATATCTGTCAACATTTACCATATTATAAATTAAAACCAAGACATTTAAAATGTTTATTAATTAGAAAAATAATAAAACCACCCTGGCTGGTGTGGTTCAGTGGATTGAGTGCTGGCCTGTGAACCAAGTTGGATTCCCAGTCAGGGCACATGCCTGGGTTGCAGGCCAGGTCACTAGTAGGGGGCACACAAGAGACAACCACACACTGATGTTTCCCTCCCTCTCTTTCTTTCTCCCTCCCTTCCCCTCTCTAAAAATAAATACAATCTTTAAAAAAATAATAAAACCATTGCATGTTCACATAAATGTTTCATGCAAAATAATGTTCTCCAAAGCAAAACAAAACTTATGGTGTTGGGATGAGTGTTTAGTGGCAGGCATTGTTTTATATTTTACAAATCTCTAGAATACGTGTTTTCTTATTTCTGCCTACACATTCAATCTGTTGTGACACACTGTTTTGGTTGAAGGAAATGGAGAAAGTCCAACCTGCCCCAGGTATGCATTTGGAAAACAGTTCTTTGTGGTCCTGCAAGTCTGCAGAACATACTGACAGCTGCTGCTCTGGCCTAAGCGAGATTTCTGCAACCTCATGAGCAGTGCTCCTGCAGAAACCTGTACTATTTCAACAGACTAGAGACAAATTCTGTTGGGAAAAGGGTTTTCTAGGAGTTGCTACAAATCACATGATCCATTTGAATCTTTTTACTACTTTGAAAAATTACTTCACCCACACAGCCTTTTCCTTTTATCAAACCTAAGGCTTTGGACTCATTGAACACCTGACCTGCTAGGCCCTGTCCACAAAGTGGCTTCTGGCCCAACCCTTTCTAGATGGACCCAGTCCAAGGCCCTTGGTTCCAAAAGGGGGCATGCCCAGAGCCAAGGGAAAGAGCTGGGAGGTGGGTGCAGGAGCCACAGCAAAAAGTCTCACTCTGGGCATGATGGTCTCCCACAGCTGTTCATTCTTAGGTTTCTCAAGTCATTCTTTCTTACAGGAAAAAGAAAAAGAAAAAAAAAAAAGATGAATCAAACAAGAACGCGTCATGGTTTGGAAGCCCTGCCTGAAGGCAAGCCTGCAGCTGTCACAGGAGATCAGTGAGTGGTCCAACAGTGTCTCCTGCTGTCTGCCAGCATCCTTCCAATCCCGTCCTTGCCTGTGGACACTGGGTTTTTCTCAGCAGAAGCTGCTTCCTATGTCATGACTATAGTTGTTTTTGTTTTTGTTTTTTAACTTTCTATTTGGGTAGATAAAAGTAAAAAAAACAGTTTGTGTCTAAGCACAAGTGATCTAATAACATTGACTTTGTGTGTGCTCCTAAAGCAGGTGGTGTTTATTTTGAACAAAGACTCGATGCTATGCTGAGATAAGGTTTAAGATTAAAGAGTTTCCAGGGCAAAGAGCAATGGCTTCAGGTTACAAGGCTAAGCTGTCTATAATATTTAAAGCATGCCAACCTTAGGCCAGTGATGTTTCTGGGAAAAATGTGAAAAATCCCAGGAAGCTAGGACCAGGATTATGACCTCAGGACCACCCTCTTCCATGTTTCACGGCTCCAGCTGTGTGCTGCACACCTAGGAGTCTCTTTTCATCTGCAGGACACACCCACCAGAACCAGCCCTGGCTCCAAAGGCACAAGAAGAAACTGCTGTGTCCTTGGCTCTTGGTTTCTTGGGCACTTATTTATTAAGGGTTATTAAAATGTATAACATTGTATTGGGCACCAGGTAAAGGGGATAGATCATGGAGAAATCAAATGATTGTCACACACAGGCCCCACTCTGAAGGACACTGTAGATAAATATATGAATTTAACAAATAATATGAGTGCTTACTATGTGTTATCCACAGGAAGTCAATGGGGAAGTAAGACATCTTTAACAGAAATCACTGAACATAAAAAATACTTTGAGATGAATCCTAGGTCAATAAAAGCTTAAGCTAAAAAGCTTCTAGAAGAAAACAGAACATCTTTATGATCTTGAAGAAAAAGATTTCTTGAATATAACATAATGCATTAATTATAAAAGAAAACATACATTTAGGATTCATCAAAATTAAAACCTTCTGCTTTTTAAGATACCATTAAGAAGATGGGATAAGTGTTCCCAATACACACACTCGACAAAGAATTTACATCCATATTGCCTCCTTTTAATGCAAAATCATGAGTTTTCTGTCTTAGCATATGTAATTTTTCGCCAACATGGAGAATGAGAATTTAATTCTTCTTTTTTAATATATTTTATTGATTATGCTATTATAGCTGTCCCATTTCCCCCCCTTCATTCCCTTCCACCCTGCACACCCTCTCCCACCCACACTCCCCCACTTTAGTTCTTGTCCATCTGCCATACTTACAAGTTCTTTAGCTTCTACATTTCCCACACTATTCTTACCCTCTCCCTATTTTCTACCTACCATCTATGCTATTTATTCTCTGTACCTTCTCCCCCTCTCTCTTCCTCCCACTCCCCTGTTGCTAACCCTCTATGTGATCTCCATTTCTGTGGTTCCTTTCCTGTTCTAGTCATTTGTTTTTGTTTTTGTTTTAGATGTGGTTGTTAATAATTGTGTTTGCTGTCATTTTACTGTATGTGCTTTTGATCTTCTTTTTCTTAGCTAAGTCCCTTTAACATTTCATAGAATAAGGGCTTGGTGATGATGAACTCCTTTAACTTGACCTTATCTGAGAAGCACTTTATCTTCCCTTCCATTCTAAATGATAGCTTCGCTGGACTAAGCAATCTTGCTTGGATGTAGTTCCTTGACTTTCATGACTTGGATTTCTTTCCAGCCCCTTCTTACCTGCAAGCTCTCATTTGAGAAATCAGTTGACAGACTGATGGGAACTCCTTTGCAGGTAACTGTCTCCTTATCGCTTGCTGCTTCTAGGATTCTCTCCTTCATTTTAATCTTGGCTAACGTAATTATGATGTGCCTTGGTGTGTCCCTCCTTGGGTCCAACTTCTTTGGGACTCTCTGAGCTTCCTGGACTTTCTGGAAGTCTATTTCCTTTGCCAGATCGGGGAAGTTCTTTTTTATTATTTGTTCAAATAAATTTTCCACTTGCTCTCCCTCTTCCCCTTCTGTTACCCCTATAATTCGGACGTTGGGACGTTTAAAGATGTCCTGGAGGTTCCTAAGCCTCTCATTTTTTTGAAATCTTGTTTCTTCCTTCTTTTCTGTTTGGTTGTTTCTTTCTTCCTTCTGGTCCACTCCATTGATTTGAGTCCCAGTTTCCTTCCCATCACTGTTGGTTCCCTGTACATTTTCCTTTATTTCACTTAGCATAGCCTTCATTTTTTCATCTAATTTGCGACCAAATTCAACCAATTCTATGAGCATCCTGATCACCAGTGCTTTGAACTATGCATCTGATAGGCTGGCTATCTCTTCTTTGCTTAGTTGTATTTGTTCTGGAGCCCTGATCTGTTCTTTTGTTTGGGCCTTTTTTATTTTTTTATTTTCATCTTTTCCTTAATGCGCCTGTTACATAGTGAGGGGCAGAGCCTTAGGTGTTCACCAGGGCAGGTCAACCCAGTTGCTGGGTTGTGACGCTGTGTGTGGGGCAGGGGTCAGAGAGGGAACAATGGCACTTGCTCCCCCCTGCCAGATTTCAGTCCCTTCCGCCACTTCCCCCAAGCAAACTGGGTCCTTCTGGTGCTGATTTCTGTGTGGGCGTATGTACATTCTAGGACCCTGTGGGTCTCCCCAATGAACTCTCCTATGAGGCTGGGAGTTTCTCCTGGCACCTCAACCCCCACAGGAGTTTTCAATTGGTGTTTTGAGGCTTTATTTCCCCATGCTGGAGCCGAGTTGTGCAGTCTGTCTGGCTCCCCAGTTTCACCTCTTTATTTGCCCAGGAATGTGGGACTGCCTGGTCCACCAGCTGCCTCACTGCCCACTGCTACCTGGTGCCCAGGGTCTGCCAATTGCCACCTGAGTGCGCCGGGTCGGCCCACTGACGTCTTCCGCACCTCGGGTCCATCAGCCACCACTTTTTTTGCCGAAACCCCTCTCCACTCGGCCACCGGACTATGCCCATCCTACTGGTCTGGGTCAATGTGTCTCTTTTAACTCCTTGGTTGTCTGACTTCCATACAGTTCAATTTTCTGTCAGTACTGGGTTTTTTTGTTTCTAAATTTTTGTTGTCCTTATTTTGGTTGTGTGAGGAGGCACAGTGTGCCTACCTACACCTCCATCTTGCCATCTTGGCTAGAAATCGAGAATTTAATTCCTTTAAAACTCTCTGTCCCTGATACCCATACACGTTCTTCCTGTTCCCCCATCTTTCTGATATAGTATTCTCATGATTTTGGTGAGATATTTAGCTTTTCATTATTATAATTATATGCCAGTGCTTTCTCCAAATGAACCATATGGTAAACAATAATTCTTTGCTTTTCTGCACAATCTTTAGTTTTCCCTAGAATTAATTATTGGTTTCTGTTTTCTAATGAGTGATTTATGTTTTCCATGTGCTTGTCCCAAATTCAATTCCAGACTCTACCAAGTACCCTAAGCTCCTTTCAAGACAGGTGAAAGACTTCTTTCCTGAGAAGTCTCTCCAAGAGCCTGCTGACCCTAGGTGCCCCAGCATCACCCCAGTGATTCCCTTTCCTCTGCTCCTTTGTAGGGTCCATCTCTTGGATGCTATGTCTTCCCCCAGCTTGGTTTACTCTCTTCTTTTGGTGGAGGGCATCTTGTGAAATCTTCCTAAGAGACTGTATGGAAAGAAAATATTCTTTATTCTTGAATGTCTGAAATGCATTATTCTATTCTCACACTGATAACTTGTCTGGGTATAGAATGTTAAGTCACAAACAATTATTTTTACAAATTATTGTCACAGAACACGCAGGCCAAGAGGACCCCCCACTAGGTTTGCTTGTCCTCCGCCAGAGGAAAGAGTCTCTCAATGCCAGATATTTGTGAAAAGGAAAGGAAATGTTTATTTAATGCTATACAGACTTAAAATACTGACCTAATGTCTTCATTAAAATATCAAAGTCCTTTAGGATACCCACAGATGCCCACAGTGCTTCCTTCCCCCACTGCCCTAATTCAGGGTACCGTATCTCAGGAAAAGTAGATTCAGGCTCCCAACACCATCAGCTGTGTTGTTGGCCAGGATCAAGTCGCGTGGTTCTCCTCTGCAAAGTTGTGGGAGTCTGCACTCTGGCAAAACTGTGTGGTTCTCTCTTTCACATGGCTGCTGGGTGGCAGTTTTCTGCTAAAGCTGCATGGTGATTCTCCCTCACATGGCTGCAGGGGTCCCCACTCTGCCAAGACCATATGGTTCTCCCCTGCAAAGCTGAGAGGGGGTCTCTACTCTGCCAAAACTGGGTGGTTCTACCCTTAATGGCTGCCACGTCTGGGCTTAAATCCCCGAGCCAATCCTCCTCTTCAGCCCCATTTCCAACTCCTCCCACAATCAGCTACACTTGCCAGCACTCCCATATCCTCCCAGCTTTGCTGGGCTGCCATAGTGGGTCTGGGCAGGTATGGCCCCCTGGTGTGGAGCCAATCATCTCCAAGCTCTCATGCAGGCATTGTAACCAGGGGGAGTTGCCTCCCAGTTAGGTCCTGGGTGGAAGTCACTTCCCTCCCCCAAGCTCAAAGCAAGGCTACAGCTATTTAACATATCTATGAAACCAGTTAAAGGCTATAGATATGTTAAATGACCATGCCAGCGGTTAGCTGCAAAGCTGTTGCTATGCAAAACATCTCTCAATGACACTGCTCCATGTGTCCCTTCCCTCAGCTCACACCTGTGGGGGTAAGGGGTGAGGACATCTCATGTATCTAATACTTCCTGGACCTCTTGAGTTCTGGACCCCATTCCAAATCCCTATTTGGGGCCCCTCTCTTGGCTGCACCCTGTAACATTATGAAGGCCTTGTTCCATTACTCTGTAATATCTGTAAATGGTATTAAATTCAAAACTATTCTGATTCTTGACCCTTTGTGAATGAGCTGTTTTATCTCTCCGGAAGCTTATAGGATTTTCTTGGTTCCAAATATGTATTCTAAACTTTTGTGATGACATGTGTTTGTATGGGTCTATTTTTATTCATTTTCTGGGCAGTTCAGGCCCTTTTTATCTAGCAATATATCCTTTAGCTTTGGAAAATATTCCTGAATTACTGCATTGAGGATTCAGCTTCAACTAAATTGTTTTTTCTCTTGCTTGAAACTCCTATGATTCAGATGTTAGACATGGACTCATCTTCTACTTTTATGTTTCTCTCTCACTTTCCATTTCTTCATCTTTGGCTTTTTTTTTTTCCTCTGGGAGAGTTCCTTGACTTTACTGCCCAAACTTTCTACTAAGTTTTTCATTCTTGCTGTCGTTGCTATTTTTTAAATTCCAAAGCATTCTCTTTTATTCTCAGGATTTTTATTTTCCCCATAGTATCCTATTCTCATTTCAAGGCTGTAAGATTTCTTATCATCCTGAAATTATTCATGGTAATTTGTTGACACTTTCCTCTCCTTGCACAGCTGCTTTCATTTTGGTTACATTTTTATTTTTTAAAGATTATTTATTTCTTTTTAGAGCAAAGGAAAGGGAGAAAGAGAGGGAGAGAAACATCAATGTGCAAGACATACGTCGACTGAGTGCATCTCTCACACCCCCAACTGAGGACCTGGCCTGCACCCCAGGCCTGTGCCCTGACAGAGAATTGAGCAGGTGACCTTTGTATTCACAGGCTGGCACTCAATCCACTGAGCCACACCAGCCAGGGCTAGGTTGCATTTTTAGAAAATTGATTTGAAAGAGAAACATTGATTTGTTGTTCCACTTATTTATGCATCCATTGGTTGATTCTTGTTGTATGTGACCTGACCAGGGACTGAACCCTCAACGTTGGCATATTGGGATGACATTCTAACTAAATGAGCTACCCAGTCATGGCCTAGGTTGCTTTTTGACTTTGTGTTGTCTGCATCTTCCATGTTAGATGCTCTCCTCAGGTTCATTTAGTCTTCAGAGGATAACATCTGAGAGCTGGACACTAAAATGCAGACTGGATCTGATTGTCTGAGGGAAGCTGCAGTGTAAGGTAATCCATTAGGCTCCCTAGTTGGGGAACCTTGATATTCATATTTTGAAGTCTTTCCTCCTAGGGTGTTCAGAGGTCCTTGAGAAGACTACCAATCTCCTGCCCAGAGCAGGAGACAACCTTGTTGCCAGTATTCCAAGAGCTGACTAGGAAAAGAGCTGAAAGATTCAGTATGCATACATTCACTTCATCCTGCTGTGGACAGTCCCGCAGTTCTGTCCAAAACCATGCCTCGTAACCTCAGCAGCCCTCTAGTTTACCATCCTCAGGGAATAACCTTCTCATCTTTTTCAATAGGGAGTGAGGGCAGCCACTCATCTGGCCAGAGTTGAGAAGATGATCTGGATAACTTCTAGAACATATTTACAACCAATCTTTATTTTAGCATGAAATATTACTCAAGACAGACCACATTCTGGGCCATAAAACACATTTTTATACATTTAAAATAATAAAAATCATAGGTTTTAGACCACAATGGAAATAAACTAGAAATAGATAACAGAAAGATCACTGGAAAATGCCAAAATACTTGGAGATTAAGCAACACACTTCTAAATAACACGTAGGTCAAAGAAATTTCACAAGAAATTTGAAAATATTTTGAACTACATGAAAATAAAAATACAACTAACTTATCAAAATTTGTAGGATGCAGCAAAAGCAGTGCTTAGAGAGAAATTTATAATAATGACTATATATTAGAAAAAAAGAAAAATGTAAAATCAATAATCTAAACTTCCACCTTAGGAAACTAGAAAAAGAAGAGCAATTAAATCCAAAGCTATCATAAGAAGATAAATGATAAATATTAGAACAGAAATCAATAAAACTGAGAACAGGAAATCAGAAGAGAAAATCAATAAAAGCAAAAGCTGGTTCTTTGGAAAGATCAATGTAATAAATACACTTCTAGACAGACTAATTAGGGACAAAAAGGAGAACAAAAATTGACAGTATCAGAAATAAAAGAGGGAACATTACTACCACATGGATATTAAAAGGACATTCAAGAATTATGAACTCTATGTCTACAAACTTGATATCTGAATGTAACAGACCAATTCTTTGAGACACAATCTGCCAAAATACACACTAAGAAAAAGACATTCCAAATAGGCTTATATTGTAAAATGAATACTATTTGACAATAGAAAGTAATGATATACTGACACATGCTACAACACAGATAAACCTTTAAAACATTGCTAACTGAAAGGAACCCAGAGACACAGAAAGTAGGCTAATTGTTGCCTAAGGTGGGAAGTTGGGATGGGAATAAGAAATTGGAGTGATTGCCAAAGGGAACAGGGTTTCTTTTGGGGTGATAAAAATGTTCCAAAATTGACTGTGGTGATGTTTGTGCAACTCTGTAAATATACTAAAAACTTTAATTGAATGGGCAAATTTTGTGGATTTATGTGAATTATCTCAATAAAGCTATTTAAAAAAAAATTGTGCAAAGTCGTAATGAAAGCCTCAACATGAAAGAGAAAGAACAGAGCAAAGAAAGAAACCAGCAAAACAACAAAAAGGAACCCACAGGACATAGAGGCATTTGGGAAGCAGGAAAAGAAAACCCAACTTGAAATAATAAGAGAAATAATAAACATAAAAATTCAAAACATAAAACAACAAATTGTAATGCACGTACCCCAAAACATTTAAAATCTGTTAAGACAGAGTCAATGACATCTTCCAGCAAGTGAAATAAATAAGACATGGATTGTAGGATATAAACATAAGAAAATTGGAGGGTCATTTGAGGAGCTCCAACTTATAGGAATTAGAGAACAGAAAGAATAAAGTTCAAGGAAATAATGCAAGAAAATTTCCCAGAACTGAAGGGCACTGGTGTCTAGGTTGAAAGCTCCTGGAGTGTTCAGCCTATATCAAGGAACACCATCATGAAGTGTATGACACTAGGCATATGAAGATGATCCTAAATACTTCTAGAGAAAGGAAGACAGATCAATCATACAGAACGGAGAATCAGAATGGCAGTCATGCCAGAAGCAGGAAAACAATGGACTCATGTCTTCAAAGTGCTGCATGACTTTTCACGCTAGAATTTTATGCCCACCCATATTTTCAACTGAGTATGAAAGAGACATTTTCAGACACTTGGCAAAAATGAGATCCCACACAGCAAAGTGACAAAAGGAATTTCCAAGATGACAGCTGCTTGCCAGGCTTGGAGAACAGCCGGTCCAGACTGCAGGAGGAGGTGGACAAACTATCTGCTCTTGGAAAGTAGTCTGGCATCTGACAGATCCACTGTAGCAGCTGGAGAGGAAGGAAGGAGGGAGGGGAGGGAGGAACCTGCAGTTTCAAAGAAAACAAAGCAAATTAAAAAATTAAGTAATTATTAAGTCCAAGAGGAAAGAATTTTTATATAAGAAACAATCACAATAACTAAAACTAAAAGACTACCTTAGTATAGTATTAATAATATTTATATTGACAATTGATTTAACTAAAAATCTTGATAGAACTGTAATGGGAAACAGAGATTGATGAGAGGGATAAGAGAATTATCGTAATTTGCAGTTGATAGAACAAATTTAAAATAAGTCAAGAAATATAATTAAAAGCTATTAGTAATATAATGAAAACCCATGAAAAATAAACTTAGAAAACACAAGAGTAGTGATGTTTGGGGAGCAGGAAATGGCAAGAGGTGGACAGAGACTCCCTCTTATAGTAATACAACTATGTATATTTATTGTTTATAAAATTAAAAATGAGCTCTAAACACAAAAGACATTACTAAAGATTTAAACCAACAGTCTTATCTTATTGGGGTGATAACTTTGTAAGGTATTCAAATGTCTAAAACATAATATTGTTTGTAAACCTAAGACATAATATTGTATGTCAACTGTAATTGAAAAAAAAACCCCAACAAATTAATAAGCCTGTGGTCTTAAAGCTTTTTTGTTGTTGTTAGCAGAATGCTTTTTCCTGAAATTTCATGCAGAACAAAAGCACAGCTAGAGGGCAGGGCTCTCTTGCCGTAGCAGCCCCTGAAAAACCTCCTCTTAGAAGTGGTACTTGAAATATTGGGGGATCACTTTTTAATGTATATGATTGTCTAACCACCATGCTGTACACTTGAAATAATGTTGAATGTCAACTGTAATTGAAAAAAAAAAAAAAAAAAAGAAGTCACTAATTCTGGAGAATTTTAAAATTTACTGGTTCAGACTCTGACTCATATAACTAATGAGTCTGGAAGAAGTTATACACAGTTGGGGTTACACTCAAGATGCCCAGGACTCTTTCTCTTACATGGTCCTGCTTCAAAAACTTATAAACAAAGGGAGAGAGGTATCAATTTATGCCAATTCATGTTTAGAGATAAGAAAATGTGGATATCCTTGATTACACTGGTGTAGGAATTGGTGAAAGTGAAAGGAAATGCAGGAGACTTGAGGCTTTCACAGGAGATTTAGCAAAAGAAATAAATCTACAGGTTCAAGAAGCTGAGTAAACCACAAATAGGGTAAACCCAGGGAAATCCAAGCTGAGACATGTCATAACTAACCTAAAAGGTAATCAAAGAAAAAACCTTGAAAGCAGCCAGAGAAAAACAACATCTTTTTTATAGGGAGAACTAATTAGATCAAGGCTAGAAGGAAGTGTCAATCCAGAATCCTGTACCCTAAACACGATTATACCCCAAATAGATGTGCCTAAAATATCCTGAAAGGTATTTTAGGCACAGGGGAGAAATGAAGACACTTTTCAATGAAGGAAAACTAAGAATCTGTTGCCAGCTGACCTATCCTAAAAGAATGGCTAAAGGAAATTTTGTAAAAGAGGAAAAGATAGAAGAAGCCTTAGTCCACCAGGAAGCAAGAACTCAGTAAGAGAAACTATTAGTAAATACAACAGCCTTCTTCTCTCTCCTCTTGAGTTTTCTAAGGTATGTTTGATGGCTGAAACTAATGTATAGTAACACTATCTGATTTGAGTTTCAAAAGAAGAATAATGTTGTCATCAGGCATTTCTCTCAGAGGCCACATGTATTTAACCACAGTGTCCAATAACCATAGCATTTTTCTTCCTTTCCACAGTTAAATAATCACATTTTGTCCACTAAATTTAAGCTGCTACTTTGGGAAATGAAAAGTTCTCTTGCTAAAGGAAATGTTTTTTAGCGATGGAAAAGTATACAATGCTTGATGAAACGACTTATAAATACGCACACAATGGCAACAATCTTCTTGATTATGCTGAATTCTACCAGCTGAAATAAAATATTAGTTAGGTACTGGGGCTTTAAACTTGGTTTGTAAGTCAAATTTGGAAGAAATAAACTGCATTTCAAAAATTTGTAACTAAAAAATGGTTCAGACCACAGGAGGTTCAGGGGAGGCGTGCCATGCTGGCTAATGTTTTTCTTTGTGATCTGCACTTGGACTTATCAAGGGGACATGTAGCATGCAAGGTGGAGAAGGAAACTTGGAAGGAATGTAATATAATTTGCTCCCTCAACAAACTCCAATCATATCCAACAATGACCACAAACATGATGAAGCCAGGCCTGACTGTGCCCTGGCAACCCTCTGAACAGAGAATTCATGAATGCTAGAGTATTTACCTCTTATGGAATCTGTCAAAACACTTAAGAGACTGTTCTCCTTAATCTGTTGTCTGGTGACTAGACCAGTTAAATGACTCATGTTAGCTGAGCAGGAAGAGAAGATGATTAATGAGAAGAGAATGGAAATCATTTGGGAGTCTCAACTGAGGAAGGTCTTAGGAACCAGCACCCAATTAATGCATAAAATTAGGATCATCATTTTCAAGGATATTCAAATAGATGTCAAGCATACACAAAAGATGCTTGACTTCTTTCAAAATAAGAGGAATGCCAAGTAAAAGTACACCAAGGTGTTTTTTGTTTTTTTAATTTAGTTAATGGGCAAAGATCAAAAAAGTTAGTATATTAGTACATTGTGTGACTGGCAAGAGTCTACCTAAACTATCTGCACATTGCTACTGAGAATGTATATTGACCCAATATCTGTTGTCATGTCTAAGATTGGATATTATCCTACTTACAAGCCAATAAGTAAGTGAGCCTGTTTATTGTTTCATGGATCCTAGATTAAGACAGGAGACACCTGGATCAGAGACAAAAGACTTTGTTACTCACAGCACATGAAGCAGTTTGAGCACCAGTGTGTTGGCACAATGGGCTAGTGGAAGGTGCTCACTGCAAACTCAAACCTGAGAAATGGTCCACATAAAGACAGGTCAAGGACGTGCATTCTCGGCTACCTAGTGGGGGGTGGAGGAGACAACCTAGAGGGGTTCCTCCTCCACTGTGCAGGGCTACTTTGCAATAAAAACCACACATACACTTACTTAACTTTTGGCCCAGCAATCCCATCTCTAGAAATCTATCCTACATATTTCCTTGCACAAAATGATGGCTATAAGGGGTTACTTATTCCAACATGGTTCATAATAGAAAAAGACCAGAAACAATTGAAATGTCCATTGATATAGGACTGGTCTAATTATAATAGAACCTCACAATAAAATATTACACAGTAATAATAAAGGGTGAAAAATTTACGTGCTGGTACAGATAAAACATGCATAATTCTCCCACTTGTGCAAATGGGGCAAAAAAGTATATATTTTTTTTGTGCCATGTATGCATGAAGTTTCACTTTTCTAAGGATACACAAAAAACTAATTTTAACTCTCATATGACACACTGATAAAAGAACTTAAAATTCCAATAAAATATGACACCAAGGGGTTTGTATTCAAAATTTTAATAATATTTTGTGCCAATAGAAGCTTTTCAAAGGCAATGATATATCAATAAATAATAGTTAAATTGAGTTCCTGAGAAAGAACCTACCACTTAAAAGTGTGTCAGAGCGCTGTAAATAACAACACAACATTACTGTAAAGTCGCAGAAATACTGACAGTCATGGTACAAGCACAGCAGATGTTGGGATTTGCCATTCATACAAAATGTAAACCGGTACACAGGAATTTTTTTTATAGTTTAGACATGATAAACATATAAGTGTTACTGCCTAGATATATACTAAATAATGAATACATTATACTAAAAATGTCAAGGAAAAATATGTGGAACAATACAATGAAAATATTATGCATTGGATGCTTAAAAAGCAAGAGAACTGAACTTTTCACTGAAATATAAATCACTTTAAATAGGAATCATACTAATTTGAAATAAGGAATATTTTATCCATTTATCTATGTAGTTATATATATATCTACACATCTAAGAAAATAGGTATGGCTTCATTTTTATTTGTATTCCAATGTCACTTTGAATAATCCTTGCTGTTTTACAAAGATGAAGAAAATGTACTTTTAAAACCTTTAAATGTACTTTGACATTTCAAAGCACACCAAAACAAAGAAAAGTGAAAGAATGCCAAGATCACTAAGTTTCAACATGGTGAGACTGCAGCTGTCTCAGCGGCGGGAGGAATGGTGGCGGGCAGACCTCTCGGTGGGGCCGTCTGGTGGCAGCTATTGGACCCCACACATTAGCTATGCCAAGAACGAGAGAGTGAATCGACTGGTGAGACAGAGTTCCATGATTAACTTTAATTTTTTTGGCATAGCTAAATTAATCCCTTTAGAAGTACACAAGTTTAGTATATGACAAATGCTTAATTTTAGCCCCCAAAGAATCCAACCATACCTAAGACACACACAGAAAGTCACTTCTCAGTTCCATACTTGCGTTTCTTTAACAAAACAGTAAGGGATACAATCACAGTGAAGTCACCCACGCATGTCATCACACACTGTCTACATCTCATTTATAGATACTGTATAAAAACATCTTCACAGAACCTGCTGTGAATGGCAAGACACAGTCATTCATAATAGAAAGCCCGGCTCATGCAGCACTCTACACACCAGACATCAGAAGTCACACCCATGGAGTCACCTTGCTCACGAACTGCCTATTACACTATAATATGCAAAAAGCAATTTTAAAAAAGCAGCTTTTAACATATCACAATTTTTAAATGTGGGAAAAAATATAAAACAAAAACCACTGTGTGAATAAAATGGTATCAGTAACAACAAAACAGTGTTATCTTCATGTTATTGCACAGAGATTTCTTATCACGTTCTTCAGTTTAATTTTTTTCCTAAATGTAAGTGCTGTGATAAAATACAAATGTATAAAATAACAGCAGCACGATTTGTCAGAGTTAATCCCTATAGTTTAATAATAAAAATGACTATAAACAAAATAAGTGCTATTTCTAAACTGTACTAAATTTTTAAAAAATTCTTTCAATGCAGTGAAGGTCCTCAAAAGCTGATTCAAAGTCGTGTTTACAACCATCCCCCTTATCAACCAGAGTCTCGAGGTGACAATATGCTAGACTGGAGTCCTTTTTTAAAAAGCATTTTTGTTTGTTTTGAGTTTTTTGGTGAAGACTAGAGTTTCAAGTGAAGTAATCATGAACTAACTGAAAACAAAGCTGCCCTGAACTTTCCATCAGGCCTTTTAAGGAACCAGCCACAAGTACCCAGGCCTGAGGAAGCTGGGTGTCAGTGCCAAGTCTGTCTACACATACACTGGTTGGCAACCTTCAGTCTGATCCACTAGATTGGAATTTTCCAAATCCGAGTTCTCAGCCTGTGACATCTCTGCTCCTGAAGGCTTTGGGCATCTGAAGGGGTAGCCATTGTCATCAAAGAACCTTCGGAAGGTAAATTCATAAAATGCGTGTTCAGGGTGCTTGTTATTTGGGGAGGTGAGTGTGTCCCAGGCCTTGGTGCTGTCTTCGCTAGCATCATGCCAAGGGTTTTCTTCATCTACTGGGTCAAAATTTGAGGTGTCCATGGGGTGGCTGATCTTGGGAACGTAGGGGGCCGGCTGCTTCCGAATGTCACTAGAGAAATCAATGGTGACGAAGAATGGGTGGGCCTTCAGGTCATCAGCCCCGTTCCTCCCCAGCCGGTGGTCAGCAGCACAGCATAGTTTAGTGATGAGGTCCCGGGCCTCAGGGCTCAGCTTGACCTGGGCTGGAATGTGGAGCGTGTTCTCCCAGTTTATCACCTCAAGAGACAATAGAACCAAGGTTTAGTTTCTCCCAACATCAAGGCCTATATGGCAGTTCTGGGACAATATGTGGTGACGTGACTTTTAAATAATTTTAGTCTCCTGACAGAAGAAAAGTCAGGACAGACTCAGAAGACACAGTTGTGGATCTGAGCAGCCATAGCAGGTTACTGTTGTAGTCTGAGGCCAGGATGCTGAAACCCAATGGGGACCCAGAGAGATTGTTTAGCAAAAGAATTTTGTGCTTTCCACAAAAATGAAGAGACTGATCCTCTCTGAGTCATTTCTTCAGCTATGGCAACATATTTGTTGAACCATCATGGTTCTCATTAAATACTTATTGTGGCTGAGAGATGGTCAGCTGGAGTTTTATAATTTAAAAAGGCAACCTCATAGAGAAAAATAAAGCTGACCTACCCTATGGTCTTGGCCTCCTATCCCTGATGCTCAACTGCACACACCAGCCATCTAAATGCTCAGTAGATACATTTGTCACAGAAATGTGCTTACAGTGAGAAGAAAAACTAAGGGACTTTACTGCTCATACTTTGAATCAGGCCAACATAACTGGCTACTGTAAGGGGAAATGAGCATTGTGTGAGGCATAGAGGAAGGTAGGTATGTGGATGGGAGGGTTGGTTTGAACCTGAGTAGTTTTAGTAGAGCTCAAACTTATCAAATTCCTAGCAGAAAATGGGAAAATCTTCATGACATTGGATTTGGCAATGATTTCTTGGATATGATACCAAAAGCACAGACAACAAAAGAAAAACATATAAATTTGACTTAATCAAAATTTAAAACTTCTGTTCATCAAAGGACACTGTAA
The DNA here is from genome assembly GCA_004027475.1 of Anoura caudifer. NCBI lineage: Eukaryota > Metazoa > Chordata > Mammalia > Chiroptera > Phyllostomidae > Anoura > Anoura caudifer. Next base: position 180,821 of record PVKU01001393.1, read on the forward strand.
GCAGAATGAAGAGGACTGTATTTGTTCACAGAATGGAAGACTATATTTGCAAAGCAGGTATCTGATAAGGAGTTAATATGCAAAATATATAAAGACTTTCTACAACTCAACAACAAAAAACGACCTGATTAAAAAAGGGCAAAGGCCTTGAACAGACATTTCTCCAAAGACATACAAATGTCCAGTAAATACACAAAAAGAGGTTCAACATCACTAATCAATAGGGAAATGAAAATCAAAACCACAGTGAGGTATCATCTCACTAGGATGAAATGAAGCCACCATTTGGATGGCTACTATTAAAAAAAGGAAAAGAAGTGTTGGTGAGAATGTGGAGGAATGGAACCCTCATGCACCGTTGGTAGAAATGTAAAAATGGTGCACCCAGTGTGGAAAACAGCATGAGTAAGTTAAACAGAACTACCACGTGACTCAGCAATTCCACTTCTGGGTATATAGTCAAAAGAATTGAAAGACTCACACAAATTCTTGCACGTGAATGTTCATATCAGCGCTATTCACAATAACCAAATAAGGTAGGAATCAACCAAGTGTCCACTGCTGGATGACAGATAAATAAAATGTGGTCTATACATACAATGGAATATTATTCAGGCTTAGAAAGGAAGGAAATTCTTTCACATGCAACAACATGGATGACCCTTGAAGACATTCTCAGTGAAATAAACCAGTCATAAATGGGTAAGTACTATGTGATTCTACTCCTCTGAGGCACCCAGAGCAGTCAAGTAGAAGAGAGGTTACAGGGGATGGGGGAGGGGTAATGGAGAGTTATTGTTAAGCAGGTACAGTTCTGTTTGGAAAAATGAAAATGTCTGGAAATAGACACTGGTGGCAGTTGCACAACATTGTGAATGTAATTATTGCCACTAAATTGCACACTTACAAATGGTTAAAATGGTAAATTTTATTTACAATAGAAACTGCATTATTATCATGCAGGCAAATTAGTGAGTGGTTTAGCTATTCAGCGAGGCTACACATAATACCAACTTCCAATTTTATTGTTACTGGCATGAAACTAAGCCTTAATTTAGGGTTCTTCTAATTAAGAGACCATTAATTTAGGGTCTACCATTTCCAGGGCATATGAAATCTTCCTAGAATTGTTAGTAAACATGTGTCAGTGGGTAAGTGCACTGTTCTGAGAAGTGGCAAAGATTTCATCAGATTCTCAATTCAATTCAATTCTTCTTAAGTAATCAAACCATTTATGTCAGAGAGTAAATGGCCATCATTCTAAAAACTAATTATTTAATTACATCAAATGAATGTTAGAAATATATACACTACCATAACCTCATACTGATCATTTAAAAACAGTAATGATAAAACATCCAAATAAACAAATTTATTTCTTTAGGGACAGTTTATAAAGTTTTCTGTTGCTTTTGCACAGTGGCAGTAGAGACTAGGTCTGACCGTGCCTTACTGCTTGCTTCTCGTTCTTCTTACCTGGAAATACCAAGATGGCAGGTGACCAATGGTTTAAGTAGAATTTCACACACACAATATTCTGTATTTTAAAACTCAGTTCTAACTCTAGGGCTTTACTTATTAAAACAAAAATGTTCACCCTGGCTGGTGTGGCTCAGTGGATTGAGGAATGGCCTGTGAAGCAAAGGGTCACTGGTTCGATTCCCAGTCAGGGCACATGCCTGGGTTGCAGGCCAAGTCCCCAGTAGGGGGCGCACAAGAGGCAACCACACATTGATTTTTCTCTCCCTCTTTCTCCCTCCCTTCCCCTCTCTAAAAATAAATAAATAAAAATATTTAAAAATAAAATAAAAAAATTTAAATCTCATTTTATACAATTGAGATCCCCACATCACTCAGAATAAAAGGTCACAAAATCATGTGTTTGCAGCAAACGGATGCATTCCCCCTTCATTACCTTCAGCTGGGTCTCTGTGGGAGTGGGGGCCAGAAATGGTGGTTGCCCCACCAGCATCTCAAAGAGAATCACTCCAACGCTCCACCAGTCACAAAGCTGAGTGTACCCTGAAAGACAAGGCTACATTCAAGTCCAGCATGGGCATGTACTCTTTGCAGAGAAGAACTGTATGAAAAAAAATCAAGTATTACTTTGCTACATGGGGAAACATGGTGGAGCAACACACATTACGTAAAAGAAAACCCTACATCTCCTTGCATGTGTAGCTCAGAATGAAGGCTGGAAGGGGCATGTGCTAGGGTGGTAACAGTGTTTATACGGGGAGGAGGATGTCACTTGTCTTTTTTCTTATTTTGATTCACTGGTCTGTGATAAACACAGGATACTTTTGTAATACAAAAAAGCCTTAATTTTAAAACATTACTGTTGTTGTTACTAACAATACTAACCAGAATTTTAAATTCTTAAAGATCATACAGACACAAATTACAATAGCAGTAACCATAAACAGGAAGTGTTAAGACCTGTGAAAAGGTGTGTCCAGTCATGAGGACTTCCTGGCCAGGCTTTCGTGGGAGAGGCAGAGGTAGGTGAAGAACATGAAGGGAGGAGGAAAGGGAGCACTTTGGCAAAGGGAACAACTGTCACTGAAGACACAATCCCTGTGTGAGGCACTAACTAGCCAGGCTCTTCCTCACAGTGCTCCCAAGACAAAGCTAAGGCAGGACATCTGCAGTTCAGTTAGAGTCAGCCCCAAGGAGGCTGCAGAGCAGGTGCATTTTTTTCTCTTGTCCTCTCCCACTTTTCCTCCAGAGTCTCATGTCCCAATCCAAACCATGCTCCAGTCTTGATGTCACCCAATCTTGAAGTATGAAGTGGGACCCTTAGGTCCCAGCTGGCAGTATTCCCAGTCGAGTTTCTCCACTCTTTGGTGCCCTCCATCCCAGTCTTTCCTGCCCATTTAGCACTAAGGGCTGCAGAGTAACACCACCTCTGGTTCCTGGACTGCATGCATGGTGGATGCTGAAGAAGGGTAAGATGGGAAGAGCGATGTTTTGTCCCACAGCCCAGCACCACTTCCTCCTACTTTGAGATTGCGACTGGGCAGCAAGGTTATTGTTATAGCTATGGCTCTGAGTGGTTAATTAATTTGCCTTGGATTACCACAGCTAACAAACAAAACACAGACTTGAATCAAGTCTGGCTGGCTGCAAAGGTTTGAAACAACACATGTGAAAAGACATGCCACCAATCCTGGATTTATTACACACAATCAGGTCAACAAACCAGTGTCGCCATGGGTCATGTGGCTGATTACTGGAAGATTCCATTGGTGTTCAATCAGATGTCATTTTGATGGAATGGAACATCTACCCAGGACCAGTTTTACTGAGCACTTGTAGTTTTATGCACATTATTGTCCCCAAATCTGACCTTCAAGGTGCTGTTGGAGTAGAAGGGAGAACTGGAGGAAAAGAGTGTTTGCATTCTGTCATACTCAATAATCAGCTGGAGCTGGTACAGCTCAACTCAGAATGTGAGCAAGAAGCTGTGGTGCATATATACAATGGACTATTACTTGGCCATAAAAAGAATGAAATCTTACCATTTGTAACAGCGTGGATGGACCTGGAAGGTACTACACTAAGTAAAATAAGTTAGTCAGAGAAAGACAAGTAACTTAGGATTTCACTTATATGTGGAGTCTAAAGAACAATATAAATAAGGTAAAATAGAAACAGACTCACAGATACAGAAAACAGATTGATGGTTGCTAAAGTAGAGGGGAGGTTAGAAGACTGGGTGAAAAAAATGGAAAAGATTACAAAGTGCAAATTGGTAGTTACAAAACAGTCACAGGGGTGTAAAGTACAGCACAGGAAACATAGTCAATAACACTGTAATAATTATGTACGGTGCCAGGTGGGTACTGGAAATATTGGGGGTGGGGGGTGGATCACTATGTAAATTATGACTAACCACTCTGCTGTACACCTGAAACTAATACAAATTAATATTGAACTTAAAATGTAATTGAAAAGATAAAATAAAGTAAGTTTTTAAAAAGAGAGCTAGAGCCAGGAAATGTCTTAGGCAGACTGAATAGTCTCTGTGCCCCTCAGAGTTGTTTCTACCACATGACTGTCAAACCAGTGCTGGAGTGGTTCTCTTGGGTGCCAGATAGAAAGTCCACACCTCTACCCTATCTCTCACTTCCCCATCAAAGGAGGAGCAAGCAAAGACTGACCTAAAGGTACATGTCTTCTGTCATCCTGGGAGCAAGGGTGGTTCCAAAATGGAAGTGACACGTGCTTCCATGGGTACACAGTTACAGGGGAATATTTAGGGTCTTAGAAAGCTGGGACTGGAGAGACTCTCAGAGGTCCTCTGGCTCTACAGGTCAGGAGTCAAGATGGCCTCTAGCTGGGCAGGAGCGTGGAATGGCCTAGGTGAGCGCCAGAGGCACCCACCTTTTCGGAGGAGCACTTCCGGTGCAATGTAATTTGGGGTCCCAACCAGGGAGTGCGCCAGACACCTCTGATGCTGCTTCTTGACTCTCTGCTCCAGGGTCTTCAGCCTGTCTCCACAATGACAATTAGACACATCGTCCCAGAGGTCACCAGGCTCCATGCTGTCCTGTCTGATGTGGCTCCCTTTTTCACCCAGGAATAAGAGAATACAAAACAAATTAAGTTCTCACTTTTTGACAAACCCATAGCTTCAAACTGAAGAGTAATTCAATTCAGCTCCTTATGCACTAAGAGAAAGAACCCTGCCCAGCTGCTCAGGAAGGCAGCCCGAGGTTCTGGGGTGTGAGACTCCACCTGAGGTGAACATTGCACCATGACAGAAACAGCTGTGGTGCGGTGACAGCAGCTGTAGGCTGCACTGAGGCTTAGGTGACTCAGGGAGTATCACTCTGTGCCCTTCTCAGGCCCATCTCAACAAGGTGGGCTTTAAGATGAGCATGGAAAAGTGTAAGAGGATTTTCAAAATGTGAATTTAAAACATGACTTAAATGCCAGAAAATAGGACTAAATTAAATGACTTAGGATTAGTTTTAAGTTAAAAAAAAAAAAAAGCCCAGAAACCTGAAGTATAGTATTAAAATAAATGCTTCCTGGCTGGGAAGCTCAGTTGGTTATAGCATCGACCCAATATGCCAAGGTTGCCAGTTCAATCACCAGTCAAGGCATATACAAGACTCAACCAATGAATGCATAAACTAGTGGAACAGCAAATTGATCTCTTTTCTCTCTCTAAAACCAATAAATTTTTAAAAATTTAAAAAAAGAAAAAAGGATCCAAGCTATAAATAATGGCCAGCTATTTCTGATTTTTCCAAACAGCAGAACTACAGGAGCTGGAGTTAAACTATAATCATCCCTATATCCATACCTACACTTACAGATACCTAAAGATACTATAGATAGTGCAGGCAGATTCAGGTCAGGTGTATTAAGACTTCTTAGGAAATTGTGAGGCTCACTTTTTAAGGTTCATTTTAATAGGGCAGAGTGATGGTTCTTCACAAAGACCCCATGTCACCTATTGTCCTAAAAATACCATAGTAAAAAAAAATCCACTCACACATATCATACTACTTTCTTAGGGAGAAAATGATGTCACACCGAATTATAAAATAATGGAGTGACAGATAATTTCACAACGATTAGGAGCCTCTAGGGTGGGAAACAGTTGCATTTATATCAGCAGTCCCCAACCACTTTGGTACCATGGACCAGTTTCATGGCAGAGGAGGAGATGGAGAGGACAGGAGGCAGAGTTTGGGTGAGCTGTGCTCATGGCCCAGTTCCTAACAGGCCATGGTCCAGTCCGTGGTACTAGTCCGTGGCCCGGGGGTTGGGGACCCCCTGCTTTAGATGGCTAAGTTGTGTTCAGATGTGTAAAGCAGGTGTGGTGTACCTAAGACAGTACCTTTCTGGTAGTACTTGGAGTTGTGAGTCCACCTGAATCCAGTGCAGAGGCCAAAATCTGTCAGTTTGATGTGACCATCAAGATCTATCAAAATGTTGTCTGGCTTGATGTCTCGGTGGATAAAGCCCATCTTGTGGACACTCTCGATGGCCAGAGTCAACTCTGCAATGTAGAAGCGTGCCAGGTGCTCGGGGAAAACCTCCATTCGGATAAGCAAGCTCATCATGTCACCCCCAGGGATGTAGTCCATCACAAAGTACAAGCTGTCCTTGTCTTGGAATGAGTAGTAGAGTTTGACCACCCATTCATTGTCTGCCTCAGCCAGGATGTCCCTCTCAGCCTTGACATGGGCCACCTGATTCCGGTTTAGGACATCCTTCTTCCTCAGGGTCTTCATGGCGTACAGGGCATGAGTGTCGACCTTACACGCCAGGCATACTTCCCCAAAGGCACCTATCCCCAGGGTTTTGATTTTCACAAACATGGACTTGTCCATCTTGGCCCTCTTCAGCCTGTTGTAATTAGACTCCTTCTGGTAGAGAATCTTCCTCATCTGCTCCTGCTCAGCCTCACAGAGTCCGGCCTGCACAGAAGGAAAATAAGGGTCACATCAGAGGAACCCCAAGAGGAAGTGGCTGGCAGGAAATGCCCTAGAACTGAGAGGAGCCTGACTTGATCTACAGGAATGAGAAGACAGGAGAATGGGCCCAATATACTCCAAACAAAAAAACAAATCGGTTTTGTTCTTTATATCCATATGTGACACAAATCCAGAATCCAAAGGGAAGACAAAATAGTTCTCTCTCTCTGGGTGACTTTAGGCCCTTAAAAACAAAAGGAAACATCTATTAACAAAAATCTGTGGAAAAGGGACCACAGAATTCCTGAAACTCTAAGAGCAATCTAATATTTTAATAGCTCAGGGGAAAATGAGAAAACAGAAAAGTCAATGAAAATGAGAGAGCAGAAAGTAAGAGCACAAATTTTATTTTTAGAATTTGAGCCCTGGCTGGTGTAGCTCAGTGGATTGAGTGCGGGCCCATGAACTAAAGGATTGTGGTTTGATTCCCAGTCAGGGCACATGCCTGGGTTGCAGGCCAGTTCCCAGCAAGGGACACACAAGAGGCAACCATACATTGATATTTCTCTCTCCCTCTATCTCTCTCTCTCCTTCCCTTCCCCTCTAAAGATAAATAAAATGTTTTAAAAATTCTTTTAAAAAAAGAATTTGAAATAATTGGTTTGTGTGATTTAAATTTACTATAACATTTAATTTAAATTTATTAATTACCTTCTCTAGCAGTTTCTTATCAAGTAAGTTCCCTTTAAAGCATTACTTTAATGAAGGAATAAATTATTAACAAAAGGATAAATGAATCCCATAATTTCAATTCCTAAAACCTCAAACTTTGTTTCTACTCTTCCCAAAGTGTTTTATTAGTGAAATTTAATGAACTTTGCCAATGAACAGAACACATAAAAATCCTTTGCTAATTTTCTTCTTGGCACATGGTGTACAGCCAAAGCTGATCGCTGCAGTCCGTAAAAGGAAGAAGGGAGGCTGACACACCTGTAATTTCTCCAGGTCCTCTCCCCGTGAGCATACCAGTGCTGGGGACATGACTAGTTGGTACCAAAAGTGCATAAAACAGAAAGAAAAGGGATCCTACTGTGATTCCTATTAATGGCTTAGGAAGAATGAAAGAAGAGATTACTCTGGCCATCTCCTGCTCCAGCTGCAGCCTGCGGTTGACCTTTTGCTGGTAGGTCTTTATGACATTTTCTACGTGCTGCTCCATGAAGAACTTGAATGCATAGGGTGAGTAGCTCTTGATTCGAGACTCTCTTTTTTCCTCATCGCGGCTATGTTTGCGAACTGGGACAGGAGATGTCTGGATCAGTTTCTTATCCTTCCCAGCTCTATCCACCTTGGTGCCTTTGTGGCCTCTGTCAGGGGGCTCAGAGGGGTTTCCCCGCAGCCTCTGCTCCAGCCCTGCACACAGGCAGTCCACATCCACATCCACCTGCTCGGCTACACCCCGCAGCAGCAGGTGCTTGGGGTAAGGCGGGGGCGGGCACCTCACATCCACATCCCGTGGGTAAGAGCTGGCGCCCACCAAGGGTGGGGGGTGCTCGTCAGTAGTGTCAGGCCCATCGGGTGCTGGGGTGGGTGCGGGCACCCAGGCTGGATGGGAGGGCCCCACAGCTGTCTGTGGCTCAGGCCGGAGCACACGCACACTCTTCACTGGGTGCAGGATGTGAGCTGCTGTCACTGCCGTGATGGTGTTGGGGGAGGCCATGGCCACCGGCTGCTGGTGGCTGTTGAAGGAGCTGCTTCTGCTGGGGACAGTGCCCTCGGGCCGGAATGCCACTTGCTTCTGCAGAGAGTTGCGCCGGGCTAGGGTGGGCACTGGCCATGGTTGGACAGGGGCACTGCCAGCTTCAAACAGGTCCACATTAAGGCTATTCCTGGAGGGGGCCAGGAGGTTCTGTGGGGGTACCATCCCATGCACCTGGGGGGCCTGTTTGTGGTGCGGGTGTAGCACGTACAAACCTGCTGTGGCCCCCACTGCTTGGAAGGTGTGGCCAGCCCCTGGCTGCCCAGCTGGACCCTTGACAGCCAGACTGGCATACCCCACAGCATCTGGTGGCACCTTGTTCTGGAAGGATGGGCTGCGCTGGACGCTGTAGCTCAGGGGCTCCCCGGGCACCAGCAGATGTGGCCTGTAGTGTGCGCCCTGCAGGGGGAGGCCTTGGCCTCCGGGCCCGGCCACAGGGAAGTTTATCCCGGTAGCCTCCATACTTGTAGAGTAGCCCTTGGGCTGGTGCTGGGAGCCACCAGGTGTGCTATGGGGATTGGTGCCAGCAAAGAGATAGTCCATGTACTGCCGGGGCACCTCCTCCAGCGCACCACTGCCTTCGTAGGCCCCACTCATTGGATGGTAGGGGGAAAAAGGATCTTCTGGTCCTTCAAAGCTTGGCCTTTGTGGCACTGAGGCGGGCACCAAGCCCTTTCCTGCAGAGGAAAGAAAGAACCAAAGTGGCATTAGAGGGGTCTGTCCAGCAGGTTCTGGTACTTTCAGGATCTTCCAGGACTGAACATCCCTGGACAAGGCTGAACACTGCTGGGGCCCATCTAGGCTGCCTGTGAGTCAAAAGTTCTGCCCTTCCCACAGACAGCCATCATGGGAACCCCTGACAAAGCCAAGACCCTCTACAGCCACCACATCAGGCAGAAGTCACAGCCAAACATGGCTGTCTTCTGCACCGCTGAACAAAAACCAAAGGCTAATGTAGAAGAGAATCACATAGAACATCGCCCTATGGTCCACTGAAAGCTGTGACATGGCTAAGCACCGTGACACGGATGGCCAACCAGCACTGTGTAACAAAACTCCTTCTGTCAAGAAGAAAATACGAGTTTGTGTCCTCTTAACAGCAGAGATTCATCTTTCAAAGCCCGTACAGTTCTCACTCAGCAATGAAGTTGGTTTAACCCAGGCCTTCCACAAAAGAGGGGAAACTGCTTTGCTAAGTATCATGAGTCCCTACCACTCTTGGGGGAGCTCAGGCCCCAGAAAACTTCCCATCTGCTCTATCCCAGAAGAGGACTCTCCACAGAGAACCAGAGAACCCGAGCACTTGCTCCCGGATCTAGGCCTCCCCAGTACCATCACCCTAAGCCATTGGGCAGTGGCTCTCAAGTATGAGAAATGGTGTTTTAGAATCAATGAAATAAGCCTCCCTTTTGAAAGATGCCTCCACAGGCCTAACAGAAAGTAAAAAGAACATTTTTATTCCTACTCTGCCTAATTTTAATATCCAGTGAATTTTGCAATCTTTCACAAGTCGCTCCCACCATAGGAAGTACCACAGGTTATTTCAGATGGGGTGTATCCAGGTAGGTTGCATGATCTACCACTGCTGCATCCCCTCCAGGGCCCGAATTTCAGAGCAGAGGAGGCTTGGCTCAAACATTACAGGCATGTAGCAATGTGCCCAGAGGCAATTTGCTGACCACAGGCACATGGACCTTACTTTATGTTTTTAAATCACAAACCATCTTTACTAGCAGGCCGCAGGCCTCAGCTCACCTGGGGAGGTCTGCTTGATGACACGCACGATCTGCTCCTTCCTCGGATCCAGGTAGCCCATCTTGCTGATGTAGTCCAGGGCAGCTTCAATGCTCCTGCTGCCCGTCTGCTTCAGTGCCCGGCCTGCCATCTCCTGCAGGAAGTACATGTGTCATCTTAAAGCCACCAGGGACTTCCATTCCTACCCTGCTCCTGGCTGTTGTGACACTAGCCTCCCTATGATGTTGGAGGTGCCGCAGATGAGTCTCAGAATGGGCACAGTTGGTTAGATGTCCTCAGGTGCCTGATGATAAGAGTCTAACCTGTACTAAACCATACAAGACTACTTAGCATGTATCAAGAACATACAGGAATTTTGATGGTGGACCTGAAAGAATCTTAAATTGTTTCTCCTTAGAAAACTTTTGAGACTGGGTATAAACCTAAAACTACAACAGTATACTGTGAAGAATGGCGGGGTCAAGGAACCTTGCTGTAACCCAGCTTACCCAAGGCTGACTCTGGGACATGGGCATCTGCAATGCTGAGGTCCAGACCAGGTGAGATGCCCCAAGGGGATGGGAGAGTTGCCAAAAAGTCATCTATAAAAAAACTTCCTGAATGCCTACTGCTTGCAATACCCTATGCTGCCTACAGCAGTTAGGGACTTGTGCTTAGGGCCCTGGTCTAGTGGGAGAAGGAAAGAACAGGCTAAAGGAGCCTATGGGCTCATGGGTGGCACAGGACAGGCCCCTTAGAATTCCCATGGGATACTATAAGACAGACACTAGTGGCAACCACGGGAAGATGCAGGCAGAATGGATGAGGGTCAGAGGAATCAGACTCATCCTGCCAAGGGAGTGGGCACCAGAGACTCCTCATGGAAGAGATGGTTCTTCAAGACAGACAATTTGGATAGATGGGGAGCCCAGTAGAGAAAATGGATTCATGGCAGGTGGAACAGTCAGAGTGGGAGCTTATGGAGAAGATGGGTTGGAGGCTTGAGGAGGCAGCAAAGAGGGACCACCATCTGGGTCAACTGGCCACAGAGTTCTGTCCCTATTTGAAAGCAGTTGCACTGGAGCAACAAGTATAAAGGACACATGGACAAAAACTAGCAGGGGTAGAAATGGGAGGGAGGTGGGGAGGGCTGGGGCGGTGGGCTGGAATGGGAGCAAAAGACAGAAAACTGTACAAGAACAATTATTAAAAAAAACGAAAGAAAGAAAGCAGTTGCAGAAGCTTTCCAAGAGGGACATTGGTCAATGAGAAGATCAATCTGGGGCAGAGAGAAACTGTAAGGTAGGGGAAAATCCAGCATGCAGGAACAGATGGGAGACAGGAGGGACAGGACATTGTGGTCAGCTCTGCAGAGCTGTGAGCCATGAGAATAGATGGGGGGACTGCCACCACAGAGGACAGCCTGCTGGAGGTGGGGGTGGGGGGATGTTTTGAAGGTTGAAGGGTGGGGAAATGAAGAGGAAGAAACTGAAAATCTGGAAGACAGGAGGTGGTGACAGGAGATAAGAAGGGGTCTGAGGGCACAAGGGTGGGAGATCACTCCTGTAACTCAGACTAGGAGAAGGGAGGGGTGAAAATGTAGAGCGATTCCAGAATGATGAGAGGGGGCTCAGGTTTTGCTCCAGGAAAAGAGTGGCTGTGTTTGCAAACTGCCAATCAGGAGAAAGAGCCACTACCCCAGATGCTCCCTCCTTCCTAACTATGTACTTCTTAAGGCTAACTCGGCACCCACCAGGCCCACTCCCACTGCCCAGGGACAGGCATCATGCACCTGTACCTTTGTCAGACTATTTCCTCCTTGAGGACTGGGAGAAACTGGTGGAGCCTGAAATTCCCCATCATTCACGGCTGCGTCCACCCACCTAACACAGTGACTAGAACTTAAGTGCTTAATATGCATTTGATTATACCATATTAAAGTCAAATTTGCACTTCCTAGCCATATCCTAGCCGAGCAGTAGAACAAAACATGTAAGTCGTACTTGGCTATTACCTGTGCCTCTATTCTTAGTGGTGTAACACTGCAACACTGCACGATGACAGGGGCCATGTCCTGAGATTGAGGTCTGGGAGAGGTGACTCCAGGGAGGAGGAACATGATGTGACAGCTTACAAGACAGACTGGGAGATGGTATAAAGACACAGCTCTGTTTTAAAAGCACTTTCTGACAACTTCCAGCCAAGATGGAGGCGTAGCTGGACACACTGTCCCTCCTCTCACAACCAAGGTTAAGGACAACAAAAATATAGAACCAAAAAAAAAAGAAAAAGAAAACCCAACCAGGACAGAGAGAAAATTGAATTGTGCGGGAGTCCGACAACAATGATTCACCCAGACCGGTAAGAGGGACAGAGTCTGCAGATGGCAGAGTCTGCAGATGGCGGAGTCCGCAGCCCGGGGAGTTGGATCTCCGCGGGATAAGCCGGTGGTGGTCCCGGGTCCACAGTCACTCCAGGTGCACAGGCGGTGGCGTTGCCAAATGCAAGGTGGCCAAGTGGGGTGCACAAGGTGGTGGACCGCAGACACACATTTGAGCACAGATAAACCAGGCGAAAATGGGCAGCAAGACAGACTGTGTAACGCAGTGCCCCAGTGCCAGGAAGTGAAGCCAAAGCACCCATTGAAAATACTTGTAGGGGCTGAGGTGCCAGGAGGGAGTCCCAGCCTCACAGGAGAGTTCGTTGGGGAGACCCATGGGGTCCTGGAGCGTGCACAGGCCCACCCACCCAGGAATCAGCACCAGAAGGGTCCAGTTCGCTTGGGGGAAATGGCGAAAGTGACTGAAATCTGGCAGAGAGTGGAGGAAGCACCATTGTTCCCTTTCGGACCCCATCCCCACATCCAGCGTCACAACCCGGCGACTGGGCTGCCCCGCCCTGGTGAACGATTGGGCTGCCCCGCCCTGGTGAACGCCTAAGGCTCTGCCCCTCACTATGTAACAGCAGCAACCAGACAGAAACTAAAAAACCAAAACCAAGGATGGCTCAAAAGGGAGAACAGACAGGGGCCCCAGAGCTAATTCATCTGAGCAACAAGGAGGTGGTCAACCTATCAGATGCAGAGCTCATAGCACTGGTAGCCAACCTATCAGCAGCATAGTTCAAAGCTCTGGTGATTAGGAAGCTCACAGAATTAGTTGATTTTGGTCACAAATTAGAGGAACAAATGGAGGCTACAATAGGTGAAATGAAGAAAAACGCACAGGGAACCAATAGTGATGGGAGGAAAACTGGGACTCAAATCAATGGAGTGGACCAGAAGGAAGAAAGAAACAACCAAACACAAAAGAATGAAGAAGAAAGAATTCAAAAAAATGAGGAGAGGCTTAGGAACCTCCAGGACATCTTTAAACATCCCAACATCCGAATTATAGGGGTGCCAAAAGGGGAAGAGAAAGGGCAGCCAGTGGAAAACTTATTTGAACAAATAATAAAGGAGAACTTCCCCAATCTGGCAAAGGAAATAGACTTCCAGGAAGTCCAGGAAGCTCAGAGAGTCCCAAAGAAGTTGGACTCAAGGAGGAACACACCAAGGCACATCATGATTACATTAGCCAAGATTAAAATGAAGGAGAGAATTCTAGAGGCAGCAAGGGATAAGGGCACAGTCACCTACAAAGGAGTTCCCATCAGACTGTCAGCTGATTTCTCAAAAGAGACCTTACAGGCAAGAAGGGGCTGGAAAGAAGTATTCCAAGTCATGAAAGTCAAGGACCTACATCCAAGATTGCTCTATCCAGCAAAGCTTTCATTTAGAATGGAAGGGAAGATAAAGCACTTCTCAGATAAGGTCAAGTTAAAGGAGTTCATCATCACCAATCCCTTATTATATGAAATGTTAAAGGGACTTATCTAATAAAAAGAAGATAAAAAATATGACAGTAAAAAGACAGCAATCTCACAGATATTAACAACCACACCGTAAACAAAAGCAAATTAAGCACACAACTAGAATAGGAGTAGAAACACAGAAATGGAGATCAGATGGAAGGTTAGCAACAGGGGAGTGGGAAGAGGAAAGAGTGGGGAAAGGTACAGAGAGTAAGTAGCATAGACGGTGGGTAGAAAATAGACAGGGGGAGGGCAAGAATAGTGTGGGAAATGTAGAAGCTAAAGAACTTATGACACATGGACATGAACTAAAGGGGGGAATGTGGGTGGGAGGGGGTGTGAAGGGAGAAAGGGAATGATGGGGGAGAAATGGGACAACTGTAATAGCATAATCAATAAAATATAATTAAAAAAAGAAAAAAGAAAAGAGGAAAAAAAAGCACTTTCTGCTCGAGGGAAAGTGCGTATGTTTGGAATATGGAAGAGTTGCTGAGAGTGAGCAGTGTTCAGAAAGTGAACACTTCAGTGCCTCCTTGACTGCAGGTGGCATGTGAGACTCAGCCTCCCTGTCTTGCAGTTCTGTTGTGCAATGAGGTCGAATGTGTGAAGGAGTCTCCACAGCTTGGACAAGGACCTGGAATGAGACCACCTCTTATTATTAGGGTCACCCCGGAGCCTTTGGTGCCCATTTAATGTGTGATATTAGAACATGACCCTCAATACAGCCTTTTAATCAGCAGGAACCATCCACCTGCTTTGTGTGCAACATTGCCACCAGCCCATCTTCTTCCCAGTGAGCTGCCAGGCATGGTCATTGCTCCAGAACCTGCCACATGTTCAGGGATTGAAAAGTTAAGTGTGCACATATTTCAATCTCTTTCTGTTTACTGGGCACCCCAACTGCAAGACTTGTATGTTTATTGTGCTACAAATCTATGAACTTAACCAAGAAAAATCAACACAAGGAGACCACAAAGAATGACTCATGTTCACAGGGACATTTCAGGTCATAAAATCTCACCTCTTAAATGAGCCAGCTCATTTATCAAGTTAACAACTTTCAGTAACCAGAGTCAAAGGGTCTGCCTGTGTGTCACTGCCCTTCAGTGAGCCAATAAGAACTATAGCTTCCATAAGAACTGTCCGGAGACACAACTACATCATGCTGTCAAAGCCACAGGAACATGCAGCCCTGTTTCTCATCCCTTCCCCAGCTGCCACAACTGCTTGCAGTCCTGGTGAGCTGTCACTGAGCCCCAAACCCACCTAACAGCACAGCCTGCTTCCTGTGGGTGGCTGAGGAACACTCGGGCTCTGTGACTCCTGTCCTCAGGCTCTGAGCCAGCAGATTGGAATGTCACTGTGAGAAGTGACTTAAAACCCACTTGGAGGAGAGGCATAGAGTGGGGGGCGCGGGGGTGTGCAACCACTGCCTTGAACATCTCCACACGGTATCCAGGTGCTGGGCCTGCCACCTGGTGGGAAAAGGCCTCATCAAGGGCAGCTGCCCTTCCTGGCACAGGTCAGGGACCTGCACCTGTGGTGGTCACAGCACCATCACACTTAATTTCTTTAATTGGGGCACCCAATGGTGCCTCATTTCTGTCCTTCAGTGAGCCTCCTCCACAGTAATCTTGACCAGCTCTCCAGCTGTCACAGGCCCCCAAAGGCCCTGAAAGACCTGCCTCACTAGCCTGCAACCTGCATAGCAGGGAACCTGCCAGGCAGCAGAAGAAGACTGATGGGCAGCTTTGCTGTTTCCTGGTTCCTGAAGCACCCTTACACAGTGTGGTCTGTCCTACCCACTCTGTCCTAGTCTCAGGTAAAGGCTGTGGTCTGGCTGGGTGTGCACCTACCTGCCTTTGCTCTCCTTCCTGCCTTCCATGAAGGGGCAGAGCCGTGGCACACCCTGTCATGCTCCTACAACTTATGTCTCATAAACAGGAAGACAGAAGTTGGATTCACATACTCCATACAGCTCAGCTGTTTTCCGGCATTGACACAGGACTGACAGCAATTTAAATTCAGAGAAAAGTTATGATGTACAAAGAAAAGAATTTCCTCTGGAGATCCTCTCCCACCTCCTTCCTGGTAGGAATGCATTTTCCAAATGTTAGCAAAGTTATATCCCCACATTGTAATTCAATTGAGAATTTTGGCCCAGAAAAGAGAAATGAACAACTCTGGCCTCGTTGGGTCTATGTGGGCCTCCCGTGTGTCTGCCTGTCTGTCTCTTGGTCTTTCTCACACACACCCGCAATTCAAACTCTAACTTCAAGTGAAAGAAAAGAGTTGGCTGCACTGGCTCACCAAAGAGGTTGAGACCCAGCGGCCACCTGAACACTGCTGTTCTGGGGGTAACAGCTTCAGTAGCTTCTGAGGGCCCCAGACACCATACTCCAAAATAAACAAACACATCCTCAGTTTATCAATGAAAAGGTAGACAGCACAGCCAGTTTTTAAATTGGGTGGTATTCCTTTTCTTCACCTTAAAAATAAATCTTATCCAAAACTAGATTTCTCGAGGACAGAGAAGGAGCCTAAAGAACTAGCAAGCATGGGATTTTGGAATCTTAAGATGGTGGTGAGATAGGTGGGAGCAGATTCCACTTCCCCCTGCACACGGTGAAACACCTAGCCGATCTACTGAGGAACAGAGGGAACAGCCAACAGTACCCCAGCATATATGAAGAAAAGAGACCAAAAATTGTAGAAGACATTGAAAAAACAGATGGTAAGGAGAGTACTTCAGGACAATAAGGTCCCTGGGACCAGCACGGGGACCAAGGCGGCTGGAGCCTCAGGCCCAGCACCCCAGGACTGGCACCCTCCAGGTATGCCACAGGGTTCTTGGGAGAGAGCCAGGTCAACAGTTCGCTCCCTGGCCAAACAAGGTTTGAGCAGCACTGGGAGAGACCTGGTTGCTTGAAGTCACAGAGAGGGGAATAAGGACCAAGTGGCAAACACACGGGCTGTGAGTACCCACGGAGTCTGTGGATGCTGGCTGGGGAGGGTTGAGAGTTGGGCCATGATGGACCCTGACCTAGATAGTTCCTGGTCCAGTTAGAGAATTGGGCTATGTGAGAGGCCAGACCTCTGTATGGAGCAGCAGGCTTGAGCAGGAGGAATTTCTCAAAAAGAAAAAGTGAAAAAAGAGGCACCTGGTGGCTGATTGGGGAATTCTCCTATGGCAGCCACTCTGACCTCCCCCGCATACAGCCAGGAGGCCCTCCTGAGGCACGGAAGGACCTGCACACGACATTCCGGTAGCCCTGGGAAGAGTGCACACCCAAATGTGAGGGACGTGAGGCAGCCGGCAAAGTGCGCACATCCGCAGCACATCCGCAGCGCCAGGGAGAGTGTGAACCATGGAAGGCCAAGTGCCCACACCTGAACAACCAGGAAGAGTGCACACTGTGGAAGGCCCCCAAGGCCGCACTTGTAGCACTGGGGAGAGTGCGCACCCAAACCTGCTGGATTTGTGGCTGCTGGGGGAACTGGGCTGGAGGCTGACAGCGTGCTAATGGAGAAGCCCAATCCCCCCTCAGCCTGCTGCAGCCAGGAAGACCAGCGAAATTGGCAGGGCCAGTATGAAACCAACAGGAGGGTTTTTTTTTTTTTTGTTTTGTTTTTAATTCCCACAAGTGAGACAAAAAAATTTGGAAATGTGAAAACACCAGAGTTGGACCCAAAGGGGGGCATCCCAACAGCTGAGACAGTGAGACAAATTTCACTTTGTTACTACAGAGAACTTGCAACTTATTGCATGTTGGTATTATTATTATTTCTTTATTTTTATATATTTATTGATTATGCTATTACAGTTCTCCCATTTCTCCCCCATCATTCCCCTCCACCCTGCACACCCTCCTCCCACCCACATTCCCCCCCTTTAGCTCATGTCCATGTCTTGTAAGTCCTTTAGCTTCTATATTTCCAACACTATTCTTGCCCTCAATTTCAGCACAGAAATGGAGATCACATGGAGGTTTAGCAAAAGGGGAGTGGGAGGAGGAGAGAGGGGGAAAAGGTACAGAGAATAAGTCACATAGACAGTGGGTAGAAAATAGACAGGGGGAGGGCAAGAATAGTGTGGGAAATGTAGAATCTAAAGAACTTATGACACATGGACATGAACTAAAGGGGGGGAATGTGGGTGGGAGGGGGTGTGCAGGGTGGAGGGGAATGATGGGGGAGAAATGGGACAACTATAATAGCATAATCAATAAAATATAATAAAAAAAAGAAATGAGGCCCAGAGCAATTAAAAAAAAAAAAAGAACCATAAAAAGAGACCCAGAAGATCACTTCATAATACTCAAGGGAAGAATCCATCAAGAAGATGCAAACATAGTAAATATATATGCACCCAACACAGGAGTATCCAAATACATAAAGAAAATCTTGGAGGACTTTAAGAAATATATTGACAGCAACACAATTATAGTAGGAGTTTTTAACACACCACTGATAAAAATGGACAGATCATCCAAACAAAATATCAGCAAAGGTATTGTGGCACTGATCAATGCCCTAGAGGAAATGGACTTCACTGATATGTATGGACTTAACTGATATGGGATGAAGAGCCCTTCATCCCAAAGAAGCAAAATACACATTTCTTTCAAACACACATGGAAAATTTTCACAGACAAACCACATGATAGGACACAAAACAAGCCTCAACAAATTCAAGTACACTGAAATCATAACAAGCATTTTCTCTAACCACAAGGGACTGAAACTAGAAACCAACCTCAAGGAAAAAAAACCCAAAACACTCAAAATCATGGAGATTAAATAGCATGCTATTAAACAATGAATGGGTCAAGAATGAAATTAGGAAACAAATCAAAAAGTTTCTGGAGACAAAAAAAAAAAAAAATGAACTCACAACAATCCAAAACTTATGGGAAACAGTAAAGGCAATCCTGAGAGGGAAGTTCATAGTGATACAGGCCTACCTAAAAAAGATAGAAACACTTCAAATAAACAGCCTAACGCTATGTTTACAAGAACTTGAGGAACAACAACAAAGACAACCCAGAGCAAGTAGAAGGAAGGAAATAACCAAGATCAGAGAAGAATTAAATGACATAGAGACTAAAAGCACAATTCTAAGGATCAATGAATCCAGGAGCTGGTTTTTTAAAAGATAAGATCGACAAGCTTTTAACCAGACTCATCAAGAAAAAAAGAGGACCCAAATAAACACAATCAGAAATGAAAGAGGAGAGATTACAACTGATACCACAGAAATACAAAGGATTGTAACACATTACTACAAACAAGTATATGCCAAGAAATTTGAAAACCTAGGTAAAATGGACAAATTTCTAGAAAAATATAATCTTCCAAAACTGAATGAAGAAGCAGCAGAAATCCTGAAGAGACCAATAATGGCTGAGGAAATTGAAGCAGTAACCAAAAAACTCCCAACACACAAACGCTCTGGACCAAACAGTTTCAGGAAAATTTTACAAAGCATTTAAGGAAGAGCTAACCCCTATCCTTCACAGACCATTCCAAAAAATTCAAGAAGATGGAAGACTCCCAAACTCTTTTTATGAAGCCAACATCATCTTAATCCCAAAACCAGATAAAGACATAACAAAGAAAGAAAACTTCAGGCCAACATCACTGATGAACATAGATACTAAAATCCTCAAGAAAATACTGGCAAACCGCATCCAGCAATACATTAAAAAGATCATATACCATGACTAAGAGGGATTCATCCCAGGGATGCAAGGATGGTACAATATTCACAAATCAATAAACATAATACATCCCATAAACAAAAGGAAACACAAAAATCACATGATCACATTAATAGGTGCGGAAAAAGCATTTGATAAGCTACAGCACCCATTTATGATTAAAACACTCAGCAAAGTGGGAATAGAGGGAGCATTCCTCAACCTAATAAAGGCAATATATGAGAGACCTACAGTCAACATCATACTCAATGGGCAAAAACTTAGCACTTTCCCACTAAGATCAGGAATAAGGCAAGAATGCCCACTTTCACCACTCCTATTGAACATAGTACTGGAAGTTTTAGCCACAGCAATCGGAAAGAAAAGGAAATAAAAGGCATCTAAATTGGAAAGGAGGAAGCAAAATTGTCATTGTTTACAGATGACATGTTAGTGTACATAGAAAATCCTATAGACACCATCAAAAAATGCTTGACCTAATAAATGAATTTGGCAAAACAGTGGGATACAAAGTCAATACTCAGAAATCAAAGGCATTTAAGTACACCAACAATGAAATATCAGAAACAGAAATCAGGAAAAAAAAACATTTGTTTTAGCAACAAGATAAATAAAGTACTTAGGAATAAACCTAACCAAGGAGGTAAAAGACCTGTACTCAGAAAACTATACAACACTGAAGAAAGGAATTAAGGAAGACACAAACAAATGGAAGCATGTACCATTCTCATGGATTGAAAGAATTAACATCATCAAATGGCCATACTACCCAAAGCAATTTATAGATTCAATGCAATCCCTATTAAAGTACCAATAACATATCTCACAGATATAGAACAAACATTTCAGAAATTTATATGGAACCATAAACAACCTGGAAGAGCCACAGCAATTTTGAGAAAGAAGAACAAAGCAGGAGGGATCATAATACCTGTATCAAACTGTATTAGCCACTGTAATCAAAACAGCCTGGTACTGACATAAGAACAGCCCATAGACCAATGGAACAGTACAGAGAGCCCAGAAATAAACCCAAGTCTCTATGGTCAATTAATACTTGACGAAGGGGGAAGAAGCATAAAATGGAGTAATAATAGCCTCTTCAACAAATGGTGTTGGGACAGCTACATGCAAAAAAATGAAACTCCACCAACTTATACCATACACAAAAATAAATTCAAGGTAGATAAAAGAATTAAATATAAACCATAAAAGTCCTAGAGGAAAAGACTAGCAGGAAAATCTCAGACATTCCACCCAGCAACATTTTCACTGATATGTCCCCTAAAGCAAAGGACATAAAGGAAAGAATAAACAAATGGGACCTCATCAAATTAAAAAGTTTCTGCATAGCAAAAAAAAACAGCATTAATATGAAAAGAGAGCCAACCATATGGGAAAACATATTTGCCAATGACACCTCGGACAAGGCCTTGATCTCTAAAATACACAAATTAGTCACACGACTTCACTCCAGGAAGGCAAAAAAAAAAAAAACAATTAAAAAATGGGCAAAAGAGTTGAACGGACACTTCTTGAAGAAGGACATACAGAGGGCCCAGAGACATATGAAAAGATGCTCAGCATCACTAGCCATCAGAGAGAGGCAAATTAAAACCAGAATGAGATACCACCTCACACCAATCAGAATGGCCAACATAAACAAATCAACAAACAAGTGTTGGAGAGGATGTGGAGAAAAGGGAACCCTAGTGCACTGTTGGTGGGAATGCAGACTGGTTCAGTCATTGTGGAAAACAATGAAATTTCCTCAGAAAACTAAAAATGGAACTGCCTTTTGACCCAGCAATTCTGCTGCTGGTATTATACCCTAAGAACCCTGAAACAGCAATCCAAAAGAACCTATGCACCCCAATGTTCATAGCAGCACAATTTACAATAGCGAAGTGTTGGAACAACCTAAGTGCCCATCAGCAAATGAGTGGATTAAAAAACTATGGTACATTTACACAAGGGAATTCTATGCAGCAAGGAGAAAGAAGGAGCTTATATCCTTTGAGACAGCATGGATGGAACTGGAGAACATTATGCTAAGTGAAATAAGCCAGGTGATGAGGGACAAATACCATATGATCTCACCTTTAACTGGAATGTAATCAAGAAAAGAAAAAAAACAAGCAAAATCTAACCACAGTCATTGAAATTAACAATTTAACAATAGCCAGAGGGGAGGGGAAGGGGACAGTGGGGAGAAGGGTTATCAGGAACTACTATAAAGGACACATGGACAAAACCAATGGGGAGGGTGGAAGCAAGGGAGGGAGATGTTTTCTTGGGGAGGGTGGGGAGAAAAAACAGACAACTGTAATTGAACAACATAATTTAAATTAAAAAAAAAAAAAACAACTAGCAAGCATGGGATGTCCAAAGGTGATTACACGCAAGTTAGAGTCCTGAGAGGAGGGAATCTGTGAGAGGAATAAAGCAAAGCCCATGTGCTCTCATAGGATTTGTTGTTGCATTTCATTTCCTGGACAGAGTGTTTTCAGTTCTTTTGGAAATAGGGACACTGTGTCAGTGCACCCTACGCCAGCTGTCAAGCCTTAATCAGAAACATGGGCCTTGGGTGGAATGTGCGGAAGCCTCTGGCCAGCCAGATGGGCCTGGCCCCCATCACTCTCTGAATTCTATGTATTTCCCAAGGAGAATTGCAGAGGTCTACATGGGCTTCTTAAGGTTTCTCATTTTGTATGTGCTCAAACAATGGCAGAAAAATACAGTGAAGAAAAAAGAAATCAGCTTTGAATTGCAGGTATGTGTACACGAGAAAGAAATGTGTCACCACTTCAGTGATGTGCAGCTACAATGGCTGCCACCCCTGCTGGTGACTCAGGAAGGCTTGCTGGGTGAAGCCACTGCACTCACTCCTGACAGTACTGCACAGCAAGTGGACTGAGGTAGGGTGACCAGTCAGCACATGTGTCGACAAATTTTAAGTAATTTATAGGCAGGGAACTAAGATGAAATTTGGCCTTAAATTAAACAAACATGAAAAATTTTCAACCTTGCCAATTACCAAAGAAACACTAGTGGCCCTGGCTGGTGTGGCTCAGCAGATTTAGTGTTGGCCTGTGAGTCAAAGGGTTGCCAGTTCTATTCCCAGTCAGGGCACATGCCTCAGTTGTGGGCCAGGTCCCCAGTGAGGAGGCGCGTGAGAGGCAACCACACATTGATGTTTCTCTTCCTTTCTCCCTCCCTTCCCCTCTTTCTAAATATAAATGAATGAATAAATGAATGAATGATTAAAAAAATGCTAATGAAACAGCATTTTATAACTATTGTTAGCAACAAAAGAAAATAAATAATTTACAGATAAATGGGCTGGTGAAACTATTCACAATTGTATATTTTTAATGCCAATATAAATCCTAGAACTCCTTTCAGTTTAATGTTAATAAGCATCAGAAGTTATGAAATTTGTACCCTGATTTAATAATTTTACTTCTTGAAATTTATTATCAGACTAATTTAAGATAACTGTATTTGAAAGACAATTTGTATAAAGATGTTTTCAGAGTTAGGCATAATAAATTAGCACCTCAAATAAAGGAGTGGGTTGGGAATTGGGTAGAGCTTAAACATCCAACTATAATCATGATAATTATAATGATTGTATTCCCTAGAATACATTCAATGCAGCCATAAAATTACTTTTAGCCACAGTCCTTTTACTTGACAAACATTTCCTGAGCATCTACTACTGCTCTTGACACATAAACAAAACATGTGCCTTTCAATAGTGTAAACACAAAAAATGCTTCCATAGAAAATGTTATGTCTCTTAGTATCATAACCATATACAAATTAATTATATCTATGAAAAAGGTTTGATTAAAACCCAAGAAATAAAAACTGACTTTATTTTGTTTTACGTTGAAATATGCAACATCTTTTGTAAAAAGGTATGATAAGAATACTGACACGTGTCAAGCTCCCAAATTAATAAAACTGGCTATATTACCTTGTTACATAATTGTGGGCAGAACACAAAAATTTTCCACATTATAGTTGAGTTAAAAATGCAGGTCATGATTTCACAAGGTAATCCTAAATTTGTTGTCTACTCTAAAATTCCATGATTTTGAGAGATTTTACTTTTGCCACTATTGGGATAGATGAACAGAAGGGTCTGACAGATTTTATATCAAAACAATATAAAATTCCTTACTAGTTTACACGCATGCGCGCGCACACACACACACACACACACACACACACACACACACACACAGAGTCGGGGTCCTGGATCCTATGTTTCTATTCCTGTGTCCCTAATTGTGTCCAACAATGACTAACAACTCTGTTCCCACGTGCAGATTCCATTGGGATGCAGCATTTGTCTCTCCTCCCCAGAGTTTTGGATGGCCCGGGACTTGCTCCAATGGAATGTGAGCAGAAGCAACACTGTGCCCCTTCTGAGCCCAGCCTTCAAGAGGCCTGGCTGCTTCCACTGTCATTCCGGGATCCCTGAGTTGCTGGAAAGAGGGGCCCAGAAAGCCTTGGATTTCCAGCACTTCTGATGTGTGAGTTATACTGTCATGGACTTCCAAACCCAGTTGCACTCTGGTGGAATGAGCTATACAGAACCCAGCAGACAATATATGGAGTAGAACCACCCAGTGGAGGCCAGCTGACCCAGATGATCATTAGTAAATCATTGTTATTTTTCAGCCACTAAAAATTCTGGGAGAGTGTGTTACACAACAATAGATAACTAATTATCAACTCTATTTCTTTTTCTGCTGTGTATGATCTGAAAAGCGAGTCTACCTATTTATTTACCTTGAACTTTGAATGGTTTGGTCTGCTAAACCTTTGCCCAAATAAACTGAATTTCTGATAAGATCAGAAAGTTTTCTAAGTTAAATTTACAGATATGTAAGAATATTATTAGTAGTAAGATTTAACAAAATGCCAACAAACAGTATTTCATCAGAAAATAGGGACATTATGCCAATAGTGATGGCTGGTGTGATTAATGAAGTTTGGGAACTAAACAAACATGTTTTTATTCCAGTATATTCCAGTAGGTTATTCTAGTTTCTCTATTATGAAAATAAAATACTTACTTTGCATTTATTTATCATAATTTGCCTGTGTGTTCAGCATTAAGCACTGCCTTTTTACGTGGTCTTGCAACCTTGTAGGCCCTCACTTGAAATTTGGCTGGGTTAATGTCTGACTACACAAATTATTATTGTATCTTTAAATGTTTTTGTTCTTAAACAAGGACTATACTTTTGGGTATGGTGACTATGATGACTTAGGTCCAATCTCTTTGAGAAATCATGAAAACCAATAGGGAAATAGAATATAACCTACAAAAATGCCTCAGGAAAGGATGGGAGAATCAATCTTTAACATGCTGTTCAGTGCCATGTCTTCTGGAGAACACCTGGGTTGCAACCACATGTGTACAGGCATGAAGTTGCATGTGTATAGTCAGCTTGCTGCTTGGGGTCAGGAAAACTGCTTCCACAGCATCAGGAGACTGTCCAACTGAATCCTGACCTGCAGCGATTGCCCAAGTGCTTCCCAAGGCAGAACTTATTTGCTCTACACCTTCCAGAACACCTCTTCCACTGGGACATTCTTTCTGTTTTTAAGGAGGACAACAGATAGCCTAAAATTTGGCCTGTATAATTCACCAAAAACTAAGCACATAAAACACAGGGAATTACCATGAGCCTCACTTTTACAAGATCTCTAAAACAATCTCCAGGAAACCCGGTATATCACTTCCAGAGAGACAAGCCCTCATGTTCCTAGTGCTCAGGGAAGCGAGCTTTGGCAGACACCAGGAAGGAATGATGTGGGTCCCACAGAAGATAGAATTCTGGGGGAAATTATGGTAAGTATCATCCAGAGGATTTGATGTCCAGAGGTCCATGTTTTATCAACACAGAAAACCTAACACTGTTTTTAGAGAGATGCCCTTTCAAAGAATGAACTAAAGCAGGGTCTCCAACCCCCAGGCCCAGGATGCTACTGGTCCATGGCCTGTTAGGAACATGCTGCAGAGCAGGAGGTGAGTGGCAGCCCAGTGAGCAAGGCTTTTCACTTGTATTACCACCTGAGATCCGCCTCCTGTCCACCTGTCTCCCAACTCGATGAAAAAATTGTTTTCCAGGAAACTGGTCCCTGGTGCCAAAAAGTTTGGGGACCACTAAGCTAAAGTACTAAAGGTAGAGGGTGGGGCTGGAGGTGGGCAGAATTCAGAAGGCAGCTCATCAAACTTTCTGGTAGACAGGAAAAAACTGTAAACAAAGCAAACTTAGAACACAGTTGACCTTGACAGAGTGTGCTCTAACCTGAAGAGACACTAAGACGTCTAAGGCCAGCCTTTGTTGCTCCCAGCTAGGCAGGGCTGAGGCTAGTCTGGAATAGACTGACCCCAGGTTTAAATGTGGCTTTCACTTTCTTTCAAGACAGGTTCAGGGGTCAGGACAGGTGGCCAGAAGGAGGGGCTTGTCAAGCTCCAGGCCTGTGTGCAAACTCAGTTCTGAATTTTCAATGCTGTCTCTGACAGGGATAGAAATAAGATACTAAAGATAATACAGAAGTTCACCTGCCCTTGTCTGTGGTGCCTGGAGGAGTGTTGCTCAGTGGTCAGGAGTAGAATAAAGAAAGAAATGGATTTGGAACTTTAATTCACACTTCTGCTGGGAATTCTACCATCAGAGGAAAAAGGTCTTCAGAAAGGAAAGAATTCAGCTTCTGTCTCAGTCCATGATGCTTGAAGAAGAAAAGTCATAGCAAGAAAGGTGACAGGCCAATGGTCTGGGAGAAAGGCAGGGAAATCTGTAATTGGTGAGCAGAAGAGCCATGACTCCAGGTGTGCATGTGATGGTCGACACCCACTGTGTGCATCCTCCTCAAGTGTGTAGGTCAGCTCTGTGAAGACTGTCTGCACCTGGATCATCAGCTGTGAAGAGACTGAATACAGGAGGGATGGGCCTTTGCTGTGACTGAGCAGAAGGGGTGGCCAAAAGGCAAACCAGAGTCATCAATGCTGAAATAGATGGGCAGCTGGAACAGGACTCTGGAAGAAAAGACTTGTCCAGCTGGGCTACAAGCCCAGCCTGGCTCCTGAAACAGTCAGCTGAATAGGGGAAGAATGGCTGCCCTCCCTTCCAGGCCAATGCTGCTTGGAAACTCTGCTGTGAAGACCCCACCCCCGAAACCACACAGAGCCGCCTCACCCTGACAAGCTCTGTCCTGGACCCCAAGCTTCAGCCTTTGGGTTGTTGGGTTCTTTTTGTTGTTGTTGTTGTTTTTAAGATTTAATTTATTTTTAGAGAGAGAGGAAGGGAAGGACAAAGAGAGGGAGAGAAACATCAATATGTGAGAGATACGTCAATCGGTTGCCTCTTGCACACCCCCAACCAGGGACCCAGCCTGAAACCCAGGCATGTGCCCCAACTGGTAACTGAACTGGCAACCTTTTGGTTCACAGGCTGGCACGCAATTCACTGAGTCATACCAGCCAGGGCTCGCCTTTGCTTTTTAACTGAGGGGCTGTTAATGCTCCCAACCTAACCATCTCACAAAATTTCATGATTTGAGAAAAATTATCATTATTAATGAGAACATATAATTAAATATGCAGTGAAGGAAACAACCTGAAATGTTAACACTACCATCATCTGTGTGGTAGAATCTGGTGTGAATTTATATTCTTCACACTTTTCTCACATTTTCCAAATCTTCTGTAATGAGTCTGTATTATTTCTATATTCAGAAAATAAAATCTTAGCAAAAGTGCATCATACATACACATAAACACCCCACTCTGCTAATGCCTGAATTCAAGGGCATCTTCTCTTACCCTGGCCTTTCTGACCTTGATTGGAACCCTCTCCCCTGGGCCCACTTACAGAATTGCCCTTTGTGGCCTCTGTGGGCCCCCTAGCTTTAACCCACCGTGGACCACACTGAATGGCTAGCCACTCTGAAATTCACATGGAAATCTGTCATCTGGCTTAACGTCCTGGGACCTTAGCTCACACTTAGTTCCTATGCTGCAATGTCAGTCCACTCCTAGTACCTGCATGACAAATGCTAGACTCCTGTAGAGTCCGCCCCAGCCTTCTTTTCACCAGGAAGCCCCTACTGATGCCCCACTCACAACAATGGATTTCTCTGACTTCTTGTACCTGGCACATGCCATTGTCAAGCTGATGTGACTGCTTTGTACTTACTGGTTTATATATTGTCTGTCCCAACTGAATGTAATAACACAAAGAAATACATTTATTGTATCAGGCCCTGGGGAGACAGGTGTGAACAAAACTTAGGAGCACATATTTTGACAGGACTAAGAATAAACAAAAAGTAAGTATGTAGGATGTTAAGATGGTGACAAGTGCCATGGAGAAAAAGGTCAAATAAGGGTGCAGGGGTAACTGCGTTGTTATTTTGTAAAGGATGGTGAAAAGCCTTTCTATTACAGGAACATATGAGCAGAGATCTGAAGCAAGTGAAGAGTGATCCCTGAAAGTTTCTGCAAGAAGTAGGCACAGAGACTGCAAAGGCCCTGAGCAGGTACAAGTGCGTTCAAGGACCAGCAGAGAGTTCATGTGGCTGAACAGAGCAGGCAGGCAGAGGTGGTGGAACCTCTCACAGTGACCAAAGGAGACAACACATTTCACATAAAAACTCAGCACAGAAACACATAATTGAGCCACTGACTCAATATGAGCTACATGTCACACTCTTCTCCCCTACTCTACCTCGTGGTTTGGAAATGACACTCATCACCCTTTAAGTTGATTTCAAGATTTAAATGGGTGACAAACCAGTGTGCAAACTCGTAACACAGACTACGATGAGTCCTTTGGGTCTTACCAGGTGAGACAGGAAGCCACTAGATCTGTTTTAAAAGGATCGCTCTGGCCCTGGCTGGTGTGGCGCAGTGTACTGAGTGCTGGCCTGTGAACCAAAGGGTTGCTGGTTCAATTCCCAGTCAGGGCACATGCCTGGGTTACAGGCTGGGTCCCCAGTGGGGTGTGTGAGAGAAGCAACCACACAATGATGTTTCTTTCCCCCTCTTTCTCTCTCCTTTCCCTTCTTTCTAAAAATAAAAATCTTTAAAAAATATCACACTGACTAGATACCGATATCCTTCCTCTGCAGTGCACATCCACATGTGGGTGCACTCCAGGGGTTCCTGCTGGGTTCTCAGGAGGGTCTTTTCAGATTCAAGGGGACCTCTACCTCCCTTATTGGTTCCTCTGTTCCAGGTCAGTGCATCTGGGGTGGGGGGTGGAATCTTCTTAATGGGGCAGGGGGCAGCCTTCTGGGTATTGTTGGTAGAATCACTTCACATTGAAACAGAAATAGAGCCAGGAACTGTGCTGAGGGTCTCTAGTTCTCATAATAACTCTAAAATGTAAGTAAACATGTTTTACCAAAATCAGGAGACAGCCTCAGAATGAGTAATCATTTCCAAATTCATAAAGCCAGCAGTAAAGTAAGAATCCAAAATCCAAACAGTTAATAAAAGTCCAACATTATTAGTAGTCAGAGAAGTGCATTTTTTAAAACAAGGGACCATTTCACTCATTAAATTGAAAAATATTTAAAATGTCTGATGCCACTACATGCTGGCAAGGATACACAGAGGAAAGGAGTGTAAAATGGTCTAAACATAAAGGGAATACTTTGACAGTATCTGGTCACATTGAAGGTGCTCGATCTCTACAACACTGAAATTCCACTTCCATGATTACACTGGAGAGAAACCCCCCCAATCCAAAGAGAACACGCGGAAGAATCTGGCTGCACCTGTCCATAAAGGGAACTGGATACAATCTACACATCCATCAATAGGATAATAAACAGGATAGTGGCAGTATAATGATACAATGCAATGTAACTCAGCAGTAAATTAGTTACAGCCTCACTTGTCAAATCTTAAAAATATAATGTTGAATGAAAAAAGCAAGTTACAAAATCATAGTGTAGATTTTTAAAACACTTGTAAAACAGCATTATAACCCGGTTGTAGTATGCTTCTATAGTAAAAGTATAAAATATAAATGGAGATGAGAAAACTGACCTAGGCCAGTAGCTGCCTTTGGGAAGGGAGGGAGACTGAATGAGCTCAGCTCCGCACGTAACATAGCATTTCTGTTGAAAATCATTGAAACAAATGTGAAAAAATGTTCCATTATTCTCCCTACTTTTATAAATGTTGAAGTGTGACGCCATCATCAATGAGCACCAAACAATTTAATACTAACACTAAGGCATGAGTTCTATTGGTCCCACTGCCCATGCTCTTTTTTCCCCAATCCTACCTCCTGTCCTGTAAGTTCTCTGAGCCAGCGATGAGCCATATTCACGTCTGTGTGCACTGTGCCGGGCAAATCTGAGCTGCCAAATCAGGCTTATGGGCAACGAACAAACAAGTGAACACATACTTGAAAGCACAGCCTCTTCATACCTCAGTTTACCTAGCACACTGAAGCTCTCAAAAGACAGAAACAGCACATTTCATGTCTGATTTGGTCCTCTGGAGACTTTCTTCCCTTTTACCTGCTCCTATCTTTCACCTCCCTTCTAGGGCAACTGTCCATAAATCTCTCTTGCAATTGGTTCAAATCCTGTAACAGACAACTGGTCTTAAACAGTACTTACCCCCTGGTCCTGCAGTCATGCCCAGCAATGATACAGTTAATTAAATGTATACCAGGCCCTGGCTGGGTAACTCAGTTGATTAGAGTGCTGTGTGTTAGAGCAGATGTCCTGATACGCCAAGGTTGTAGGTTTGTTGTTCCTCTGGTTAGGGCACATACTGGACAAGAATCAACCAATGAATGCATAAATAAGTGGAACAACAAATCCACCTCTCCATCTCTCTCTCTCTCTCTCTCCCCTCCCCTCTCAAATTAATTTTAAGATACATTATTAAAAAAATTAAAAGTATGCTCATGTGGGTGTGGTTTCTGGGTAAAGAGCTGCAAATAACCCAAGTGTCCCTCCAAAATACTAAGGTCTATCAGCTGCTTGGTGGACTACAATACAGTTTAAAAACAATGTGCTAGAGAATAAAATTTAATGACATGAGGAAATGTTTATTATATACTGTTATAAAAACAAACAAGCAAGAGTGGGTCACAAAAAACATATATTGTATAGTATTTGGCTCATACGTGTGCACTAGCCACACCAAATCACTATCTTGTTACTTAGCTTAACAGGTTATCATAGCTCTTATGGAACATCATGGTGAGAAGGGAGTTCAGTGCCTTTTAGTAACCAGAGGGGTAGCTGCTGCCCCACATCACAGAGGATGATACACAAAGTGCATAATGTGAGCCCAAAGGGCAGAGGATAAGGTGTGGGTAGGGAAGGGGGTGGTTGGCTGGAGGTCTATATGCAGAGCACTGGGTCCGTACCCTGGGGACACTAAACCAGCAGCTCCAAATCAGAGACTGTAGCACAAGGGAAAAATAGCAAGCATGGGAATGAGGCAGAGGGTTAGGTGCATGAGCCACACTGATGGACCAGAGGCCTTTTGGCACTCCTCCCTGCCACCGTCCAACCCCCCATACCTCATAGATTTGAGAAGCCTCTGGGAAAACTGGGGTCTCCAATGTAAGCCTCCAGCTTACGAACATCTGTGGGTCTATCTGACCACCTGATCAACCTACAATGACACCCCAATCTTCATTTTAGTGCATCACTCCCACAATATGGACAAACAGCCAAGATTCACTCACACTCAGGAATGTTTTCCAACAGAAAGCCAAAACCAACAAGTCGGAGAGTCCATACAATATGACCCCATCTGTGTAAAATTAAACAGCATCCAACAATGCATCAGCAGGGGCTCCCTGACAGTGGCACTGCATGACGCTGTTCTAGAACCACCAGCCACACAACCAGCAGGCCCTCTTATGTCAGGACCCGTGACTCCTCACCTCCTCTCACTGCTGCTTTGGCTGCCAGTTGGAAGTCCCAATATTCCCTTCCTCAGCCATAGGGAAGGGTGAGACCGGCTTCCTAAAGGGTAAACATGTGTCAGCATCAAGTAGAAAGTCAGAATCTATATATTCTCTGCAATCATGAGAAGGTCCCAGACATTTGAGAGAGATACGCCTGACACTTGACTATAAGTGACCTAGTTGGAGTAAAGCTTCTAATGATATGGGGACTTGTGCTTTTAACCTGTTCACCATACACACAAGGGGCAGAGAGCTCCACAGGTCCATTGCTATTTCCTTTTTTTTTAATCCTCACCCAATGATAAGTTCATTGATTTTTAGAGTGAGAGAGAGAGCAAGAGAGATCAATGTGAGAGAAAAACATTAGTCAATTACTTCCCATATGCACCCTGCCTGGGGATCGAACCCACAAGCTAGGTATGTGCCCTGACCAGGAATCAAACTCACAACATTTTGGTGCACAGAACAACACTCCAACCAACTGAGCCACTCAGCCAGGGCTCCATTTTCTTTGAGAAGATGGCTGCTTTGCATGGCTGAGTGGCTCCACGTGGTGACAGCTAAAATGGTATTCTCACTGTTGGGAACTGCCTCAGTCCAGAAATGCACAACTCTTGTCATACTTCTTTCTTCACTCTGGAAAACCTGGGGCCAAAATACCAGCTGGCTACTATAGAGTTAACCAATTTCCAAAAATGACAAGATGTTTCATTTATTAATATTTGCCTAAAGCTTCAACCCTTCCACTAGGAATTTCTAGTCAAATATCCTACCTAGCAGCATCCCTAACTTAAGATTATGTTCTCAGAAAGTGCCATTTTGCCACTGTCAAATAGGCCACAAATGTCAGCTGTGGGTAGATATTTAAAGGAAACAGGTCATCTGAGAGGATTATGGAATGGCCAGTGTGACAAGCAGCTGGGTGCTGTACCAGACTTTTTGCCTAAATCTTCTCCTGTTAACCCCACAATGACCCAATGAAACAAGCATTAGCAGCCACGGTTCAAAGAGAGAAAAACTGAGACCAAAGCAGGTTAACAATTCACCCAAAGTTCCAAAGACAACATGAATAGTGATTAGGAGAAGAGATTGACAGATTTGTCTCTACTTGAACAAAGTACAGAGAACCTATTCAAGTCAGTGACCTCATGATCTCAGCTGTAATATTTCCTTCATTCTATATATGGGAGTTACTCTTTGCTAGGGAATGTTCCTGTGTGTAAAAGTCCCCACTACAGCTCCCTCAAGCAGGTAATCCAGCCAGCTGCAGTGACAGGTGAAGCAGGGCTGCTCTGCAGGGTGACCAATACTGCTTATCAGAACTCATGGCATCACATCAGTCCCAATGTCACCTGAACAGCTATGCCTACCGATACGGTCATTTCTCAGACTATGAGCAATGTGACTGAGAGAAATGTATTATTAAACCTTATAAAAGCAAGGATCAGCATTTACAAATTCCAAATCCATGGGATGAGTCTAGGTTTCTGCAGATGAAATCTAAAGCAGATAGAAAAGGCAACAGTGGGCTTGTCTGAAAGGCTTACAAAGAAGACTGAAATTATATGAAGTCCAGATTTGTTTCAAGGCCCAGAGAGAGTTTTCATTTACTGGAGCCCCTTTAATATTAATATTGGAATATTCTTTTGATTTACTTCCTGAAATGTCCTTTTTCTTGTCCTCCCACTAAATTCGTATAGTCATTTAAAACATGAAATAAGGAAGTGGAATTAAAATGCTAAATAATTTAGAAAAAAGGATATAAGAAAATGATTCCACAAAATGTGAGGTCTGTGACACTGGTCTCTGCTCCCTGGGTGGGCAGGATCCAGCAGCCTTCCTCCTTACTTGTTCCTTCACAAGGAAAGACCACCACAAGGACAATCAAGTAGGCTCTAGGCAATCAGGCTGCGTGATCTGTCACCAACATTGTGACACAGAGACCCACCAGCTGGAGAGTAATAACACAGTCAAGATGAACAAACCCGAAAGCTCCCCTTACAGCATGTGGTTCTGGCTCAATGAAGCACTGGAGTGCAGATAAGCATGATTTTCACTATAAAACTGCAGTGAAGGGAGTATGTCTGAATGGAAAGAATGTGCATCATTGATGTTTACCTGAAAATCACTCCTGGGAAGGTCCTGTGATAACTTGTTCAGGTGGTGGAAATACTGAGATGGTGCGCGAAAGCAGCAGCCTCCTAGGCAGCACGACCTCAGTCAGTCAGCGCTCCCTGCTTTACTGATTTCACTCAACTGAAAAAATCTTCCTGTAGTCAGCGTTGTTGCCATCAGCCTTAAAGTCTAATTTGAGCAACAAAAATAAACATCACAGGGCCAAGGAAAGAAGGAACATGATACTTTTTAAAAAAAGTTTGTTGAGTGGCTTAATTTTACATATTCAACCAAATGAAACTCCTTTCTCAAAATTCACCAATAACATATAATGTCCATTTTCCACTGGGCAATCTAAACTATTCCAAGAATTATGTTTTATGACAATTAAGTTAGCTTTGTAAAATGGTATATATTTTTTAGAATGTATTTGTTGGCTGGTTGTA
This sequence comes from Anoura caudifer, assembly GCA_004027475.1. Classification (NCBI taxonomy): domain Eukaryota; kingdom Metazoa; phylum Chordata; class Mammalia; order Chiroptera; family Phyllostomidae; genus Anoura; species Anoura caudifer. The sequence continues at coordinate 214,853 of PVKU01001393.1, forward strand.
AACTCCAACAGGGTCCATGACTTGTCTCTTGTGCTCATTATTATACAACTCAGGCCTCCAACTGTGCCTGGCACATAGTAGGCACTTAATATGTGCTCAATCAATGACACTAAGAATTCCTGTGATTCAAACTTATGTTGTTCCAGGTAAAACCATACATCGCTCTTGGCCCACTAATATTCAGATGATAACTAAGAGCTTACAGTTGACCCTTGAACACATGGCAGTTAGGGGTGCTGACCCCCCATGTAGTCAAGTCCACATACAACTTTTGACTCCCCAAAACTTAACTACTAATAGCTTATGGTTGACCAGAAGCCTTACTGATAATACTAATTAACATATATTTTGTAAGTTATATGTATTATAGACTGCATTCTTACAATAAGGTAAGCCAGAGAAAAGAAAGAGTCATTAAGAAAATCGGGACTTCCAGCCAAGATGGAGGCGTACATGGACACACTGTGCCTCCTCTCACAACCAAGAAAAAGGACAACAAAAATATAGAACCAAAAAAACCCAACCAGAACAGAGAGAAAATTGAATTGTACTGAAGTCCAACAATGATTCACCCAGACCAGTAAGAGGGAGAGAGTCGGCGACCAGCGGAGAGGGGTCACAGCAGGAAAAAGCAGTGGTTAGTGGTCCAGGGTGCACAGGCGGTGGTAACCGAGAGCGGAGAGGCAAGGAGCAGACCAAGCGAGGCACACAAGGCAGCAGACCACAGTCACACATTCGCGTGCAGATAAACCAGGCAAAAACCGGTAGCAAGGGCAGACTGCATAGCGCAGGGCCCCAGGCCAGGAAACAAAGCCTACAAGCAGTAACTGAAAATACTTGTGGCGGGTGAGGTGCCAGGAGAGGATCCCAGCCTCACAGGAGAGTTCATTGGAGAGACCCACAGGGTCCTAGAATGTACACAAGCCCACCCACATGGAAATCAGCACCAGAAGGGCCCAATTTGCTTGGGGAAAGTCGGGGAAGGGCCTGGAATCCGAGAGAGAGTGGAGCAAGCGCCATTGTTCCCTCTCAGACCCCACCCCCACATACAGCATCACAACCCAGCAGCTGGGTTGCCCCACCCTGGTGAACACCTAAGGCTCCGCCCCTCATACATAACAGCCGCGACCGGACCAAAAAAAAAAAAAAGAAACCAAAACCAAAACTGGCTCAAATGGGAGAACAGATCAAAGCCTCAGAGCGAATTCATCTAAGCGACCAAGAGATAGCCAGCCTATCAGATGCACAGTTCAAAGCCCCGGTGATTAGGAAGCTCACAGAATTGGTTGATTTTGGTCGCAAATTACAGGAACAAATGAAGGCTACAATAAGAAAATGAAGAAAAACGCAAAGGGAACCAATAGTGATGGGAGGAAAACTGGGACTCAAATCAATGGAGTGGACCAGAAGGAAGAAAGAAACAACCAAACAGAAAAGAAGGAAGAAACAAGAGTTCAAAAAAATGAGGAGAGGCTTAGGAACTTCCAGGACGTCTTTAAACGTCCCAACATCCCAATTATAGGGGTACCAGAAGGGGAAGAAGAAGAGCAACAGTGGAAAACTTATTTGAACAAATAATAAAGAAGAACTTCCCCAATCTGGCAAAGGAAATAGACTTCCAGGAAGTCCAGGAAGCTCAGAGAGTCCCAAAGAAGGTGGATGCAATGAGGAACACACCAAGGCACATCATAATTACATTAGCCAAGATTCAAATGAAGGAGAGAATTCTAGAAGCAGCAAGGGATAAGGGCACAGTCACCTACAAAGGAGTTCCCATCAGACTGTCAGCTGATGTCTCAAAAGAGACCTTACAGGCAAGAAGCAGATGGAAAGAAGTATTCCAAGTCATGAAAGGCAAGGACCTACATCCAAGATTGCTCTATCCAGCAAAGCTGTCATTTAGAATGGAAGGGCAGATAAAGTGCTTCTCAGATAAGGTCAAGTTCAAGGAGTTCATCACCACCAAGCCCTTATTATATGAAATGTTAAAGGGACTTATCTAAGAAAAGGAAGATAAAAAATATGAACAGTAAAAAGACAGCAATCTCACAGATATTAACAACCACACCTAAAACAAAAGCAAACTAAGCACACAGCTAGAACAGGAGCAGAAACACAGAAATGGAGATCACATGGAGGGTTAGCAACAGGGGAGTGGGAGGAGGAGAGGGGGGGAAGGTACAGAGAATAAGTAGCATAGACGATGGGTACAAAATAGACAGGGGGAGGGCAAGAATAGTGTGGGAAATGTAGAAGCTAAATAACTTATGACATATGGACATGAACTAAAGGGAGGAATGTGGGTGGGTGGGGGTGTGCAGGGTAGAGGGGAATGATGGGGGAGAAATGGGACAACTGTAATAGCATAACCAGTAAAATATAATTAAAAAAAGAAAATCATTAAGAGGGACTTCTGGCCAAGATAGAGGCATGGGTAGACACAGTGTGCCTCCTCGCAAAACCAAAAAGACAACAACAAATTTAAAAACAAAAAACAGCCGCAAATGACAGAAAATCAAGCTGTATGAAGCATGACAACCAAGGAGTAAAAGAAGAAACATTCATCTAGACCAGGAGGAGGGACGGAGATAGGCAGCTGGGCAGAGAGGACTTGTGGCGAGGCGGTGGCTGGTAGACCCAGCAAGGTGGTGAACTGCAGACTAGGCAGTCCCTCATTTGTATGCAGATAAACTGGGAAGAACAACTGGGGAGCGAGACAGACCACGCAATCCAGGGTTCCAGCATGGGAAATAAATCCTCAAACCTCTGATTGAAAACACCTGTGGGGATTGTTGCAGCAGCGGGAGAAACTCCCAGCCTCACAGGAGAGTTCGTTGGAGAGACCCACAGGGTCCTAGAATGTACACAAACCCACCCACCCAGGAATCGGCAACAGAAGGGCCCAATTTGATTATGGGTAGTGGGGGAAGTGACTGAAAACCAGCAGAGAGTGGAGCAAGTGCCATTGTTCCCTCTCATACCCCTCCCCCACGTGGGTTGCCCCACCCTGGTGAACACCTAAAGCTCCACCCATCACTATGTAACAGGCATGCCACGCAAAAAAAATGGCCCAAATGAAAGAAGAGATCTTGAAAACTGTACAAGAACAACAATTAAAATAAAATTTTTTAAAAATTTAAAAAGAAAGAAAGAAGAGATCAAAACTCCAGAAAAAAATATAAGCAACAAAGAGATAGCCAGCCTATCAGATGCACAGTTCTGGTAATCAGGATGCTCACAGAATTGGTTGAATATGGTCACAAATTAGAGGAAAAAATGAAGGCTATGCTAAGTGAAATAAAGGAAAATGTACAGGAAACCAACAGTGAAGAGAAGGAAACCAAGACTCAAATCAATGGTGTGGACCAGAAGGAAGAAAGAAACAGTCAACAGAACAGAACGATGAAGCAAGAATTCAAAGAAATGAGAAGAGGCTTAGGAACATCCAGGACAAGTTTAAACGTTCCAACATCCGAATCATAAGGGTGCCAGAAGGAGAAGAGGAAGAGCAAGAAATTGAAAACTTATTTGAACAAATAATGAAGAAAAACTTCCCCAATCTGGTAAAGGAAATAGAGTTCCAAGAAATCCAAGAAGCTCAGAAAGTCCCAAAGAAGTTGGACCCAAGGAGGAACACACCAAGGCACATCGTAATTACATTACCCAAGATTAAAGAGAAGGAGAGAATCTTAAAAGCAGCAAGAGAAAAGGAGAGAGTTACCTACAAAGGAGTTCCCATAAGACTGTCAGCTGATTTCTCAAAAGAAACCTTGCAGGCAAGAAGGGGCTGGAAAGAAGCATTCCAAGTTATGAAAAGCAAGGACCTACAACCAAGATTACTCTGTCCAGCAAAGCTATCATTTAGAATGGAAGGGCATATAAAGTGCTTCCCAGATAAGGTCAAGTTAAAGGAGTTAACTTATCATCATCCAGCCCTTATTATATGAAATGTTAAAGGGATTTATCTAAGGAAAAAAAGATAAAAAATATGAACAGTAAAATGACAACAAACTCACAATTATTAACAACCACACCTGAAACAAAAACAAAGCCAAACTAAGCAAACAGCTAGAACAGGAACAGAATCACAGAAATGAGATCACATGGAGAGTTATTAGTGGGGGCATGGGGGTGGGGGAAAAGGTGCAGAGAATAAGTAGCATAAATGGTAGGTAGAAAATAGGGTGATGTTAAGAATAGTATAGGAAATGTAGAAGCCAAAGAACTTATATGTAAGTCCCATGAACATGAAGTAAAGGAAGAGAATGTGGGTAGGAAGGAGTGTGCTGGGTGAGGGGAATAGAGGGCGGAAAATGGGACAACTATAATAGCATAATCAATAAAATATATTTAAAAAAATAAAAAAGAAAAGAAAAACATTAAGAAAGAGAAAATACACTCTCGGTATTTATTGAAGAAAGCTGTGTATAAGTAGACTATGTAGTTTACACTTTGTTGTTCAAAGGTCAGATGTCCTGCACCTTGACAAAAATAGTTTATATTACATTCTTTACTTTCCTTCCATCATCAAATCCCTCATTCTGAGGAGTTTGGCTGCTGGCAGTAAGTCCAGGCTGCCTGAAGAGATAAAGACACAGGCAGCTGGAAGACTGATCAAGGCCAGCAGAAGCTGCTTCTCATATTGGGTGGAGCTTGTCATTCCTGCCAGGATCCGGCTCTGGAAGCGGCCCCATGTTTCAGAGCCAGTGAGGAAAGGACTCTGTCAGGGGTTAGATGTCTCATGCACTTAACGCACAGTTTCTGAGATATGTTGAAAGTAACACCCATACATCCTTAAGACCATCTAACATAATTAATAGTCCATATAGGAATCCATACTATACACATTGACTCACCTAAAACCTATTAAAACTTACTCATAAAATTCTGTAATAAGAAGACAAGCAAAATATCTATAGCTTCACTAATGCCCAACTTTAAAAACTTTCCTAGGTATGTGTTAAAATAGAACTTGGGCAATTGTGAAGTTAGTTAATTTTCTATATCCAGCAGTTTTGCAAAAGCTCCATTTCCCTTTCTGTACCATTTCATTCCTTTAAAAATTGAGGTGGGTTGAGGAGAGCTTTCTTCCCATTGCATCCTCATTCTATACCCTGGAAACATCATCACACTGCTGCAAATGAGACATCATCACACTACCGGAAACACCAAGACAAAGCAACCTCTTACATGACCTTGAGTAAAAGGTGTTTCTCTATACTTACAGCAGGTGACAGTGAGAAATTAGCCAGAAAACCTCTCATTTATAAAACCCCATGGAATATCTGAAATAACTCAGTAGCCAGGACAGAGTCTGTACCTGCCCATTTCACTTTCAGTTAAATCCAGTTCCCTAAAATGAGGGAAGTCAGGACAAAGGACCATGCCATGCACAACCCTGTGCAAGGAGTTTGTTCTCAGACATAAGACCGACTAGGCACCAAATTACTTATGAAAAAAGCGTGTGCTACAGAGGAAATATGGCAAAACTGGAAACAATTTCATCTTTGTTTCAAGTGCTCCTCTACTAGGTTTCTAAGGAATATGAAATCTAACACTAGTTCCAGGAGGCAACACACCATCAACAAAGCTGTCACAAAGTGCCTGGTATTCTAAGTAAAACACTGAACCTGTCTCATGTTCCTTCCATGAAGGTAAAGCCAGCCTTCTAGCCAGAGCTGTGCTTTATTGTTTTATTTTATTATGACTCACAATTTCATAAAAGCAACATTGACCCTTATTTACATAGAATGTGATTCTTTGCATTGCTATTCACAACCCACAACATTGATTATTTGACCCATTCAAGGATCTCACTCTGCAGTCTTGAAAAAATAGTTTTCTAAAATACTTGGGAGCTGTCAGAAATTAATGCCCTTCTCTAAAGGTAATTCATTTCTTCACACAATTAATGTGAGATTTTGGAAAATGCTACCCCTTTGATTAGATACCACAATCATCTTTACTGCCTCTAAATTTAGTGCTACCAAGTAGAAGCAGGAGATTGTAAGTTGGCCTAGTTTCTCTCTTCTGGGTCCTTTTCACTTACACATGGATCACCAACTAGTGAGTTAACTAGTGAGTTATGTAACTTGCTGTCAAAGAGGTCTCTAAAACATAGGACAATCCCCCTCAGGCACATGTAAAATATAGGGTCCAGCACAAATAATGCCCCTTTTCTATTATAACATCTTTTACTACAAGACTATAAGCATGTAATTCTATAACAGAACAATATCACACTCAAGCATACCACATGACATTCCAGGGGAAATGTTCAAATTAAAACTATAAATTACGGCACCCATATTATTACCATACCAACCAAACTGAAGCAGTTGTTACTTCTGCTGGACCCTGTATGTAGACTTTGATGGGAATGTAAACATTGGTTTTAAAAATACGGTTTAAGGAAATAAATAAAGGCAAATTTCTTCCTGACTTGACATGGATCCTACCCACAGCATTCAAGTGTGGGCTAAGGAGCTAGGTCTGCAATGACAGTGCAGGAATTTATAACTCAGATATAATAAGGCAAAAAACCTTGCCAAAGGGCAGATGAAATTACTGTGTGAGACAGCAAGGGAACAGAAGGAGAAAGGACACTCTGGCAGGGTTATCTGGACTTTGACAAAGGAGGAGGAGCACTGAGGACCAGCAAACCACACTTGCGGTAAACCACACCTGCTTGGGCAGAGGGGGGCCAGGAAGACTACTCTGACATTTGTCACTCAGGTGCATAAGAATGATAAGCTATTTCATATCAACTCTCTTAGAAAAGTACAAAGTCCCCCTTTCTGGCTAGCTCTCCTTCTGCAGCCCCCTCTTACCTACCGTGTTTTGGAGATGGCAGTTAAGTACACAGGAACCAGACCTCCAGGTGTGACCCTAAATCAGCTTTAGTCTATCTGTATGGTGTGAGGAACCTTCTGCAATCACTGTCATGTCTTCTCTGAGAAGCAAATTCAGATGTAACAGCCACACCTGCCTCTTCATAAGTAGTAATCATTCATGACAGTGCCTGGGATATAGTTGGCATCCAGGGAATGTCAGCATATCATACATTTAGAAAAATGAAATCATGTTGTATTTTTGCTTGAATATTAGTTAAATATTTTTAATTTCTCAAAACAAAACTAAGCTTATCTGTTTTACTTTTTTCTGTTTTTATTTTATTTTTAAACATTTTTTTATTATTGTTGAAGTACAGTTTTCTGCCTTTCCCCTCCACCTCACCCCTGTTTTTTCTTATCTGTGGCACACCTTCTAGAGAAGGGAACATGTATTCTCTTGTTAATGGCTTCCTGGTCTGCTAAAGTGATGGATGGAGGTGGGTCTATATCCTTTCCCTTCCTCAAAGATGTACCTCAAGTCAACCAGTTCGCAAGTAATGCACCTGAAAGCACAGCACAAAGTCCCACAGTCACACAGGTAAGCCCAGCAGGATTTTCATCAAGGAGGAAGGCACATCTGACATAAGCAAATCTGCTCCTCAGTGCACCAATCAGATGACGCTTGGGAAGTGGCCACTGTGTCTCCAAGCTGGCACTCCAGTACTCTCAGGGAAGGAACGCCCAGGGCTCAGTGCATTGCCTCTAGCCCCAGGCAGCATACTCAGGAAGCACCCCAGAGAAGGTATATGAGAAAGCCAATCTCCATAAATAAAACAGCATTTCCAATCCCCAAGACCTTGCTTCTACTTGCAACAGAATGTCAAGCAGGAAAAATCACCATGAAGTGCTTGCAAACCTGGTTTGATGTCACAGATGTTACCCTGCATGAAGCAGGCACAGCTGACTCACACTGCCCAGCCCAGTGACAATGCCTACTGCTGGTTAGCACAGCACCTCTATCCACAGGAAGCATCTGCACCAGGCCAGGGGACAGGAGCCAACCCTTGTCCTTTCACACAGCGCCTTTCCTACAGACATGCCATCCCTGTGGTCCTGTCACCAGCATGAACACCACCAGCTCTGTCATACCAGTATTCACAATATACTGGCCCACAATGTGGAAGTCGCTTAATTTTTCTGTTCTCTCCACACCTTTAAACCACATCAGTAGTAGATGTCCTTGACTGCTCACACACTAAAGGGCAGGCACTTATTGGTCTGGTGTCTGGGATTTATCAGAAGAGCATCTGGGAGGAAGGGATGAATAAAGCAGGACATGGGTCTTGGTTAAAGCTGGGCAATGAGTATTAGAGACCTCATCATTTCATTCTCTCTACTTCTGAACATGCTAAAAGTTTCCTTAATTAAAGGTGACGTTAGAGGTATTTCTGATATGCACATAAAGGTTCCAGAGGAAACAAAACCCTTTTCAAGACCTGACACTCCTGTGCTTTACTTTAACACCCCTCACATGTTCAGTTTTCTTCCTGTCTTCAATAAAAGCTTCCCACGCTGTCCCAGGACCCCTGCCACTTGGGCCCCCTGCTGTCATCTTCTGACAGCTCCAGAGCACCTCCCACAGAACCACAGAAGCCACTGTCACAAAGCAGCCAGTGAAAACTCCTCAACTTCCCCAGTGCTACAAACCACTGTGACAGGAAATAAAACCTGCACTAGGACTTGCTCCATACCATCACCCTCAAATCACAGGAGCTGATTTCATTTGTGACACTAAGTGACCAGGGTAAAGGGTGGTGGGCCCAGGGTGAAAGAGGACAGAAATGAGAAGACTAGTCCAGGGGGTCCTCAAACTTGCTGAACAGGTTTTTAAATACCAATGGCCAGAACTCACCCTAGAGCAATTAGACCTGAACCTGTGGGGCTGGACCCAGGCCTGTTCTCACAAGTCATGTTTATGTGTGTGAGTACGAATGGGAGTGTGTGTCTATGTGCACGAGTGTATGAATGAGTGTGCATGTTTATATGCAAATGTGTGTGAGTACACGTTCGAGTGTGCATATTTGTATGTAAATGTAAGTGTGTGTACTCTATGTCAGTGTAAGTCACTGTGTGTGTGTGCGTGTGTCTTTGCTTGCTCGTGTATTTCCAGAGCTCCCACAAGTCTAACATTGTGGTCAGGGCTGAGCATGTTGCCCAGGTCGTGCACTTAGCTTGATGTTCTAGACTTCCTCAGCACAACTCCACTGTCTATAGAGCCAACCCCCTGGCATGTATTCTTCAGACTGCACTGTTGGAAAGTTCTTCCCTATATCGTGCATAGGACCTTGCTCCCATCTGCCCTAATTCGAAATATACAGAGTAAACTTGTCCCCTTTCCAAATGTTTGAAGAGATGAAGTGAGCTACAATGAAGTCAGAGTCAAGCTTTCTATTTCATTGTCAAGGAGCTTTTAGGAATCCTATGTTTACCACCTGAGTCAGAGAAGTTAAAAACTAAAGCAAGTAGGGGACAGAGATGAGGAATATTATAGAAACACACAAAAAGTCAATGTAGATATGAAAGTGAGGGTTAATTTATATATTTGATGTAAACAGTTACTTATCCTGATAGAGAATGAAAAATCATCATTATGCTCACAAAGGGATTTTCCAGATTCCAGATACTCTGTGGGGGGAAACAAATGACAATGCCTTTCTTTAAAAGCACCTTTTCTGGCACACAGCTATTATCCTGATAAATAAAGACTAAAAATTCTCCTTTTACTCTTCAGCAGGATGCTTTGCCAGTGGCTGGTGTTTTATATTCCCCTCACCTAAACACTTTGATCTTCTTGTTCTTTAGCAAAGGTTTTGTTCTCCTAACCAATTACAGGAAGGAGAAGGCAGTTTCTGGAAGGGATGACCATTGGGATGCTCCTCCAGCCAGCACTGTGGTCCCCAGCACAGTGTCCCTAGCACAGGCCCTCCCTCACTGCTGTCTTGGGTAAGCAGTTGCTCTGGGCTTGAGGTTGAGTTCACTGGATCACAGTTCTGCGGAAGCACCAACAGAGGGCCTGCAAGTCACCCAAAAGCCCAGGAACCAGCTTCCATGGGAGAGGTGAGTGATGACATCCTTCTTTTCAAAAAAAGGGAAAAGCCCAAATTTTAACATGAAAGTTCTTGGTCTTTAAAGGTTGGAAACAAAAGTGTGGGGTAGATAAAATAATGCACAGCTCAGAGAGAAACAGATCCTTAGACTTCCAGTCTGTGGCTCCCAATCCACACATATTGCCTGCAGCCTGAAACTGTATTCATTCAAAACCCTCTGATCAGCACATCCAATGACATTAGGTAATAACAGAATATTCTTAATGAGTCTGCTGAAATAGAGGATCAACAATGAAATGAGATCTTAGAATTCCAAAAGGATAGAAAAAGGTCCAGTTAATGATATATTTTCTTAGTTAGTGGCTAAAAAATTATCAGGGGACTTTGGGAAAAACAAAAGCAGACATTGTGGCATCCTGTGGAGGAGGGCCCCACAGTGAGTTCCTAGACCTTCACAAAGAGAAGTAAAATATTTAACTAGGAAAACAAAACATCAATCTGAAAAATGACATGAATGGGTTTAAACACAAGAAAAGAAAAGAAGTGGAATGTGGAGAAGGAGCAATTCATAAAATGATAAACCTTTATAAAGCCTTTAGCAACAATCAGTGGGTAAGACTTCAAGACAGTGTGATTCTAGTTTTTTTGTTCTTATAAAATGTATACATACAAAAAGACTGAAGGTGTACACATCAAATATTGATTTTAACAATTTAATCTTCCCAGCAGTTATCTTTTGGAGGCAAGATTCTCAGTTGCTTGTTTTCTTCACCTCCAGTGCCTAATGTTTCCTACAGTGAGTATAAACTACCATTTAAAATAATGATAGTAAATAACAATAAAATTATAAAAGTTACCCTTTCTAAATTGGTTGAAGTTTTAGTGAGGATGATTTTAGTGCCAGACATCTGGTCAACAATCTCCAAAGCAGCTATTTTCACCAGTGAGCTGCAAGAATTTTTAAAATATCCGTTACCTGACTATTTAGTCAGGGACACTGAACTCTTTTCCCTTTGGTTGTCAAATTAAAAAAATGGCAACAGCCAACACAACAAAAAACCATCTGGTGTGAATGAATCAAAATGATACCTATTTTTTTTGTCAGATCAGGAAAAAAATATATTTTTGGTGTGCTGTAGAATTTTAGTAATTAGTTTATATATGCCATAAGATTAAAAAAAGGTTGAAAATTGCTGCTGTAAAGGAACACAATGTGAGGGGAGGGGGGACGGGAGGTACTTCCCTGAAAGCAACAGAGTCACTGGTGCTCTCTCACCTTTTGTTACCCCTGAGGGGCACAGCACCATCCTCTAGAAACATAACGTGGGCCACAAAGTAATTTCCAATTTTCTTGTGGCAACATTAAAGAAGAAAAATATAAAAGTAGGATTAATATTACTATACATTAGTTAGCCTAATATATATCTTCAACACATACCCATATTAAAAATACCGAGATGTTTTACATTTTCTTTTTTGCATGGAGTCTTTCAAGTCAGGTGTGTATCATTGACTCAATTGGCATCTCAATTCAAGATGATCCCCATTTCCAGAGCTCCACATCCACAGTGACTCAGGCTAAGACTGAGCAGTGCAGCGCTAGAGACACGAGACATGACCCCTGAGCCACTGACATATATGCAGATACCAGTAGACTAAGGCTTCCCACATAACCTTCTGTCTGAATTTATTATCAATTACATCAATCTTCAACTGTCTGATTTTCAGTAGCTCTGGACTTGAAATTATTGACCCATACAAGTTCGGGACTTGATGTTGTTCATATCACCATCCGAAATGGTATTAAAGGTACATTGGTCTATAGATGACTCAGATGGTGGGGTCTCCCATCTCCCATACAGAGGAAGAAGCAATGTGCCCACAAGAACGCTCTCGCAATGCTCCATGCTAGAAAAATACAGACAGAGCTGTGGACATATGGACTGATGGCCACTCAGCCCTGTAGGTCTGCATGGTTTCCCATCAGTCTTCACTTTCTGACCCTGTCCTTAAGTTTCTTAAAGTACAGTTTGCTTTCAGCTTTGATTCTGCCTGACATTTTGGAAGAGACTATCTTTGCTCCCAAACCCTCCAAGAACTGGTCTGCTCATCCTTAAGACATACAAAACACTGCCCATGAGATCAATGTCTCTGGAACTTCCACCTGATGACCCACCCTCCTCCAAGTGTAGGAAGGAAGAAAGAGAAACAAACTATCTGTTTGCATTCATTTTAATCAGAGAGCTCAAGAACTGTGACAGATGGACGCACCAGTACAACCACCATCACAACAAAGATACAAGTATTTTCATTACTCCTGGAATTTCCTTAGTGCCCTTTGTAGTGCTCCCTGCTCTCACACCCACCCTTGTCAACAACTGATCTGATTTCTGTCACTATAAATTAGTTTACATTTTCTAAAATGTTATATAAATCAGCTGTGAACACACAGATCTGTTTGCAGACTATGATTTCTTTTTGATAAATACAAATGAAAGGAATGACTGAGATGTAGAGTTGCTATACGTTTAACTTAAAAAGCTTACATTTCTAACAGAAATATAAGAATTTTCGTTTCTACACTTTCTTACCAACCTTGGTATTATCAAGCTTTAAATTTTACCCATTTTATGAGTATGGAGTGGTATCTCATTATGGTTTTAATTTGCATTTCCCTGATGACTAGTACTGTTATTTTTTCATGCTTGTAGCCACTTTTTTTTTTTTTTTTTTAAGAGAAAGAGGGAAAAGGTGGTAAAAAGAGAGGGAAAGAAACACTGATGTAACAGAAACATGGATTGATCAGCTGCCTCCCATACATACTCTGACCAGGAGCAGAACCTGCAACCTAGGAAGTGCCATGACCTGGAATCAAAATAACCTTTGTTTTGCGGGATGACGCCCAACCAACTGAGCCACAGGAGTGAAGGCTTAGCCATTCTCTTATACTCTTTTGTGAAGTATCCGATCAAACCTTCTGCCTCTTTTTAAGTGTTTGCCATTTTGGTATTAGTGAATGGAGGATCTCTCTATAAATTCCAGAAACAAGTTTGCTGTCCAATGCAAGTACTGAGGATATTTATTCTTATTCCATGGATTGACTTTTTGTTGTTTTAATGATGTCTTCTAAAGAGCAAAGATTTTTAATTTTGGAACTCAAATTTATCAATTTTACTTTTTTTTCTCCAACGAAATCATTTTATTTACTTTTTAAAATTATATTTTATTGATTATACTATTACAGTTGTCCCATTTCTCCCCCATCATTACACTCCACCCTGCACAGCCCCTCCCACCCGCATTCCCCCCTTTAGTTCATGTCCATGTGTCATAAATTATTTAGCTTCTACATTTCCCATACTATTCTTGCCCTCCCCCTATTGTCTACCCATCGTCTATGCTACTTATTCTCTGTACCTTTTCCCCCCTCTCTCCTCCTCCCACTCCCCTGTTGCTAACCCTCCATGTGATCTCCATTTCTGTGTTTCTGCTCCTGTTCTAGCTGTGTGCTTAGTTTGCTTTTGTTTTAGGTGTGGTTGTTAATATCTGTGAGATTGCTGTCTTTTTACTGTCCTATTTTTTATCTTCTTTTTATTAGATAAGTCCCTTTAACATTTCATATAATAAGGGCTTGGTGGTGATGAACTCCTTGAACTTGACCTTATCTGAGAAGCACTTTATCTTCCCTTCCATTCTAAATGACAGCTTTGCTGTATAGAGCAATCTTGGATGTAGGTCCTTGACTTTCATGACTTGGAATACTTCTTTCCAGCCCCTTCTTGCCTGTAAGGTCTCTTTTGAGACATCAGCTGACAGTCTGATGGGAACTCCTTTGTAGGTGACTGTCCCCTTCTCCCTTGCTGGTTCTAGAATTCTCTCCTTCATTTTAATCTTGGCTAATGTAATGATGATGTGCCTTGGTGTATTCCTCCTTGGGTCCAACTTCTTTGGGACGCTGAGCTTCCTGGACTTCGTGGAAGTCTATTTCCTTTGCCAGATTGGGGAAGTTCTCCTTTATTATTTGTTCAAATAAGTTTTCCACTTGTTGCTTTTCCTCTTCCCCTTCTGGTACCCCTATAATTGGGATGCTGGGATGTTTAAAGATGTCCTGGAGGTTTCTAAGCCTCTCCTCATTTTTTTGATTCTTGTTTCTTCCTTCTTTTGTGTTTGGTTGTTTCTTTCTTCCTTCTGGTCCACTCCATTGATTTGAGTCCCAGTTTTCCTCCCATCACTATTGGTTCCCTGTGGGTTTTTCTTCATTTCATTTATTGTAGCCTCCATTTGTTCCTCTAATTTGTGACCAAAATCAACCAACTCTGTGAGCTTCCTAATCACCAGTGCTTTGAACTGTGCATCTGATAGGTTGGATACCATTGCTTTGAGCTGTGCATCTGATAGGTTGGATACCATTGCTTTGAGCTGTGCATCTGATAGGTTGGCTACCATTGCTTTCAGCTGTGTATCTGATAGGTTGGCTATCTCTTGGTCACTTAGATGAATTTGCTCTGGGGCTTCGATCTGTTCTCCCGTTTGAGCCATTTTGGTTTTTTTTTTTTGGGGGGGGCAGGTTGTTTGTTTGTTTGTTTGTTTTGGTCTGGTCGCGGCTGTTACGTAGTAAGGGGTAGAGCCTTAGGTGTTTACCAGGGCGGGGCAACCCAGTCGCTGAGTTTTGATGCTGTATGTGGGGGCGGGCTCCAAGAGGGAACAAAGGCACGCACTTGCTCTGCTCTCTCTCGGATTCCAGTCCCTTCCCCCATTTTCCCCAAGCAAATTGGGCCCTTCTGGTGCTGATTTCCATGTGGGTGGGCTTATGTACATTCTAGGACCCTGTGGGTCTAACGAACTCTCCTATGAGGCTGGGATTCTCTCCCGGCACCTCACCACCCACAAGTATTTTCAATCGGTGATTTTAGGCTTTATTTTCTGGCGCTGGGGTGCTGCATTGTGCAGTCTGTCTTGCTGCCCGTTTTCACGAATGTGTGACCTTGGTCAGCCGCCTTGTGCACCTCGCTTGGCCTGCTCGTTGCCTCCCCACACTTGGTAACTGCCGCCTGTGTGCCTCGGGTGTGCCAACTGCTGGCTGTGCGCCCAGTACCACTAGCCACTTCTTTTTCCTTCCACAACCCCTCTCCACTGGCCGCCAACTCCACCCTTCTTATTGGTCTGGGTGAATCATTGTTGGACTTCTGTACAATTCAATTTTCTATCTGTTCTGGATGGTTTTTTTCGGTTCTGTATTTTTGTTGTCCTTAATCTTGGTTGTGAGAGGAGGCACGGTGTGTCCATCTATGCCTCCGTCTTGGCCAGAAGTCCAGTTTTACTTTTATGGTCCATGCTTACAATGTTGGATCTAAGAAATCTTTGCCTTTGTCAAAACTGCAAAGATTTTCTCCTATGCTTTATTCTAAAAGTTTTTATAGTTTTGTGTTTAGTTCTCTAATCCATTTTGATTTAATTATTTTGAATGGTGTAAGAGTAACTGTTAATTTCTGTCCATTAGGATATCCAGTTATCCCAGAAACATTTGCTGAAAAAAACAAAAACCCTAACTTTCCAAATTGAATTTACTTTGTACCCTTGATGAAATCAATTGACTACATAAGTGTAGTCCTATGCTGGACTCTATTCTACCCACTAATCTTTGGATCTATGCTTATACCACTACTACACTATCCTGACTATTGTACCTCTAGAGTCTACTCAATTATAGTCTAAAAGTTTTGACTAGTATAAGTCTTAAAACTAGGTAATTTAAATATTCCACTTATGTTCTTTTTAAAATTGCTTTTGTTCTGGCCCTGGCTGGTGTGGCTCAGTGGATTCAGTGCTGGCCTGCAAACCAAAGGGTTGCTAGTTCGATTCCCAGTCAGGGTACATGCCTGTGGTGGGGGCCCGGTCCCTAGTAGGGGACTCACAAGAGGCAATCTCACATTGATGTTTCTCTCCCTTTCTCCCTCCCTTCTCCTCTGTCTAAAAGTAAAATCTTTAAAAAAATTGTTTTTGCTGTTCTAGGTCCTTTACAGTAATACATGAATTTAGAATCAACTTGTCAATATTTCTTTCTTTCTTTCTTTCTTTTTTTAAGAGCCTGCTGTAGGTTTACTAGGATTGTGCTGAATCTATAGATAAGTTTGGGGAGAACTGACATGTTAACAATATTAAGTCTTCCAATCCATGAACGTGGTATATCTCTCCATTTATTTAGATCTTCTTTAATTCATTAATGTTCTGCAGTTTTAAGTATGGGGGTCTTGTACATATTTGTTAAATTTATCACTAAGTAGTTCATATTTCTAAATGCTATCATATATGAAGTCACATTTTAAATGTTAATTTCCAAGCATTCATTGCTAGTATACAGAAAAACTATTCATTTTTACAATAATAATCTTATATTCTGTGACCATGCTAAATTGTTGAATAGGAAATCACTAGTTCTGGTAGCTTTCTAATAGATTCCTTAGGATTTTCTACCAAAAAAGTCATGTCAGACACAAATAAATAAAGTTTTACTTCTTTTCCAATCTGTGTACTTTCATTTCTTTTCCTCCCCTTAATGCATCTGGCCAGGGTTTCCACAGAACACGAAAGTAGACATCCATGATTTATGTCTTAGAAGTATCAATTTGTCACCACTAATGTGATGTTAGCTGTAGATTTTATAGATGCCTTTTAGCAAATTGAGGAAGTTTTTTTTGCCTTGTTTGATGAGAGTTTTTGTTAAGAATGGTTGTTGACTCTTGTAACATGCTTTTCTTGGTATCCGTTGATATGACTTTACTCTTCATTCACTGAGATGGTAAATTATACTGATTAATGTTAAACCAATATTAATGTCTGGGATAAATCCACTTGGTCTTGATATATTATCTTTTTATTAAATATCATTTGCTAATATTTTGATTAAGATGTGTGCAGTTATAGAGCATTTATAAAAGATATTGAAATAATGGTCTGTGGTTTACTCACAGTGACTTTGTGAAGTCTTGCTATCAGAGTAAATACTGGTCTCATTAAATTAGTTGGGAACTATTCCTTCCTGCTTTATTTTCTGTAAGAACTAGCTAGGATTATTATTTCTTTATTAATTGTTTAACAGAACACAACAGTGAAACATCTGAGCCTGTAGTTTTCTTCGCAGGAAGAATTTTAATTATGGATTTTTCTTTCTTTTTTTGTTTTTTTTTAAGTATATTTTATTCACTATGCTATTACAGTTGTCCCAATATTTCCACCTTTGCCCACTCCACCCTTTACACCCCTTTCCCTGCAGCAGCACCCACCCCAACCCACTTAGTTCATGTTCATGGGTCGTACATGTTAGTTCTTTGGCTTCTCCATTTCCTATACTATTCTTATCCCCCTGTCTACTTTGTTCCTACCAATTATGCTTCATAATCCCTGCACTTTTCCCCCCATTCTTCCCATTGCCCTTCCCAGCTGATAACCCTCCAAATGACTTCTACATCTATGGTTCTGTTGCTGTTCTAGTTGTTTGCTTAGGGATTTTTTTAGATTCAGTTGTTGACAGTTGCGAATTTGTTGCCTTTTTAATGTTTATATTTTTGATAATCTTCTTTTCTTAAATAAGTCCCCTTAATATTTCATCTAATAATGGCTTTGTGATGATGAACTCCTTTAGCTTTACCTTGTCTGGGGAGCACTTTATCTGCCCTTCCATTCTAATTGATAGCTTTGCTGGATAGAGTAACATTGGTTGTAGGTCCTTGCTTTTCAAGACTTCAATACTTCTTGTCAGTCCCTTCTTGCCTGTCAAGTTTCTTTTGAGAAATCAGCTGCCAGTCTTATGGGAGCTCCTTTGTAGGTAACTCTCTGCTTTTCTCTTGCTGCTTTCAAGATTCTCTCGTTACTTTAACCTTTGGCATTTTAATTATGATGTGTCTGGGTGTGATCCTCTTTGGGTCCAACTTGTTTGGAACTCTGTACTTCCTGGACTTGTATGTCTATTTCCTTTGCCAAATTAGAGAAGTTTTCTTTCATTAAGTTTTCAATTTCTTTATTTTTTTTAAAGATATTTATTTACGTATTTTTAGAGATAAAGGAAGTAGAAAGAAGAAGAGGGAGAGAAACATCAATATGAGCTTGCCTCTTGCATGCCCTCCACCGGTGCCCTGGCCTGCAACCCAGGCATGTGCCCTAGACTGGGAACTGAACCAGCAACCCTTTAGTTCGGAATCAAACCAGTGACCTTTGGGTTCACAGGTCGGTGCTCAATCCACTGAGCCACACCAGCCAGGGCTAAGTTTTCAATTTCTTGCCTTTCCTCTTATCTTTCTGGCATCCATATGATTTGGATGTTTGGCATGTTTGGAGAGGTCTCAAAGGACTTCCAGCCAAGATGGAGGCGTAGGTGGAGGCACTGTGCCTCCTTGCACAACCAAAATTAAGGACAACAGGATTTAGAAACAAGAAAACAGCCAGAACTGATAGAAAAATTGAACTGTACAGAAGTCCAACAACCATTCATCCAGACCGGTAAGCAGGGCAGAGTCCTGGCAGGAAAAAGGGGAGGTTGGCGGACCCGGGCGCTCAGGCAGTAGCAGGTAGCAGACCCCAGGCACGGAGTGGCAACGGTGCAGACCCAGTGAGGCTGCGCAAGGCGGCTGGCTGACTAGGTGGTCCCACATTCGCACGCAGATAATCCAGGCAAACGGGAAGCAGTGGAAGGCACTGGAATCCGAGAGAAAGCAGAGCAAGCGCCATTGTTCCCTCCCCCACATACAGCGTCACTACCCTGCAACTGGGCTGCCCCGCCCTGGGGAACACCTAAGGCTCTACCCCTCACTACATAACAGCCACAACCAGACCAAACAAACAAATAAAAAAGGCTCAAACAGGAGAACAAATCAAAGCCCCAGAGCCAATTCACCTAAGCAATCAAGAGACAGCCAACCTATCAGATGCACAGTTCAAAGCCCTGGTGATCAGGATGCTCACAGAATTGGTTGATTTTGCTCACAAATTAGATGAACAAATGAAGGCTACAATAAGTGAAATAAAGGAAAACACACAGGAAACCAATAGTGATGGGAGGAAAACTGGGACTCGAATCAATGGAGTGGACCAGAAGGAAGAAAGAAACAACCAAACCAGAAAGCAAGCATGGCTTGCTTTGCTGGGTACAGCAATCTTGGATGTAGGTCCTTGACTTTCAAGACTTGGAATACTTCTTTCCAGCCCCTTGAGGAGAGGCTTAGGAACCTCCAGGACATCTTTAAACGATCCAAATTCCAAATTGTAGGGGTACCAGAAAGAGAACGGGAAGAACAACAGTGGAAAAGTTATTTGAACAAATAATAAAGGAGAACTTCCAAAATCTGGTGAAGGAAATAGACTTTCAGGAAGTCCAGGAAGCTCAGAGAGTCCCAAAGAAGGTGGACCCAAGGAAGCATACAAGGCACATCATTACATTAGCCAAGATTAAAATGAAGGAGAGAATTCCAGAATCAGCAAGGGAGAAGGGGACTGTCACCGACAAAGGAGTTCCCATCAGACTGTCAGCTGATTTCTCAAAAGAGACCTTACAGGCAAGAAGGGGCTGGAAAGAAGTATTCCAAGTCTTGAAAGTCAAGGACCTACATCCAAGATTGCTGTACCCAGCAAAGCTGTCCTTTAGAATGGAAGGGAAGATAAAGTGCTTCTCAGATAAGGTCAAGTTCAAGGAGTTCATCATCACCAAGCCCTTATTATATGAAATGTGAAAGGGACTTATCTAAGAAAAAGAAGATAAAAAAACATTTTAGAAAAATGATAGCAAACTCACAATTATTAACCACCACACCTAAAACAAAAGCAAACTAAGCAAACAGCTAGAATAGGAACAGAACCACAGAAATGGAGATCACATGGAGGGTTATCAGAGGGGGAGTGGGAGGGGGAAAGAGGGGGAAAAGATACAGAGAATAAGTAGCATAGATGGTAGGTAGAAAATAGACAGGGGCAAGAATAGTGTAGGAAATGTAGAAGCAAAAGAACTTACGACACATGGACATGAACTAAAGAAGGGGAATGTGGGTGGGAGGGGGTGTGCAGGGTGGAGGGGAATGATGGGAATGATGGGGGAGAAATGGGACAACTGTAATAGCATAATAAATAAAATATATTTTTAAAAAGATAAAAGAAAGAAAAGAAGAAAAGGTTCCTATGCTTCTCATTTTTTTTGAATTCTTGTTTCTTCTTTCTATTCTGGTTGAATGTTTATTTCTTCCTCATGTTCCAAATCGTTGATTTGAATCCCAGCTTCATTCTCTTCACTGTTGGTTCTCTGTAGATTTTTCTTTATTTCACTTAGTGTAACTTTCCTTTCTTTCTTTATGTTTTTGCTGTACTCAATGAGTTCTCTGAGCATCCTGATCACCAGTGTTCTGAATTCTGCATCTGATAGGTTGGCTATCTCTGTTTCATTTAGTTCTTTTTCTGGGGTTTTGTTCTGTTCTTTCATTTGGGCCATATTTCTTTGTCTCCTCAGTTTGGCAGCCTCCCTGTGTTTGTTTCTGTGTATTACATAGAACTGCTTTTACTCCATCTTAATAGCGTGGCCTGTGTAGAAAAAGCACCTGTAAATTGTGTGGGCAGAGCCTTAGGTAATTGCGAGGGTGGGGCAACACGCTTGATCACTTTGTGGTCAGTGGAGGCAGTGGGGGTGGGGCAGGCAGTGAGGACTCAAAGAAGTAACAATGCCACTGCCTGGCTTCTGGAAGTTTGCCTGGCACTTGCCCTGTTTCCCGTCACTTCACCCACTTCCTGTCTGCAACCTGCACCCTTCCAGCTGGTGCCCTGGTGGTGAAACCCAGAGTGGGTGGGTTTGCATACGTTTTAAGTCTATGCAGGTCTTTTAAGTGGCAAAATTCCGGCAGTTTCTTCCACCACCTAACCCCTACTGGTTTTTACAGCCATAGGTAGCAGTGATTTATCTTCCCAGTGCTAGAACCCTGGGCTGTGTGGTCCGGCCTAGAGCTGGGATTGCTTGCTTCCAAGGTGGCTGTCTCGATTTTTATCCACCATATGTGAATGTGAGACTATCTGTTCTGCCGCCACATTTGCTCTCCATATGACCTCTCTACCCATGTCCACGAATCCATACCTCCTACCCATCTGGATGAATGTGGCTTCTTTAAATCATTGGTTGTCAGATTTCCATACAGTTCAATTTTCTGATGGTTCTTGGTATTATTTATTTTGAGACCTGGTTGTAATTATTTGTATGGTTGTATAAGGAGGTGAAGCATGTCTACCTATACCTCCATCTTGACTGGAAGTCTTATGAGGATCCATAGTGGTCTCTCTTCATTCATTCCTGAAGTTGGACATTTGTTTCCTCTATGCTTTTTAAATTTCTTATTTATCTATTCATTTATTTACTGTTTAGGGTAAGTTTAGCTAGAGGTTTATCAATCTTATTTTTTTCAAAGAACCAGCTTTTGGCTTCATTGATTTTCTCTATTGTTTGTTCTCTTTGTTTCCTTTCTTTGACTTATCTTGGGTTTAATTTACTGCTCTTTTTTTCTAGCCTCCCAAGAGAGTATCTTCAAAAATTGATTTTAGACTTTTCTTTTCTAAAATAAACATTTAAAACTATAAATTTGCCACTCTGGCCAGGTGGCTCAGTTGATTGGTGCATTGTCCCATATACCATAAAGGTTGTGTGTTTGGTTCCCTGCTGGGATATGTATGGGAGGTAACCAATAGATGTTTCTCTCTCACATTAATGTTTCTCTCTCTCCCCTCTAGGTACCATTTTAGCAAAATCTCACAAACTTTGATATATGGTATTTTCATTAAGTGATCAAATATTTTATTTTATAATTTATTTTGTGATTTCTTTTTTGAGTCATGAATTAATGTCCATATATTTAGGGCTTTTAAAAGTTTAACTTTTCCCTAACTTAATTTCACTATGATCAGAGAATATGGTCTATAAGATTTCAATCTTTGAAAAACTACTGAGACTTCTGCATTAACAGCTGGTCTGTCTTTGTGAACATCCATGTACAGTAGAAAAGAATGTGTATGCTGCAATTACTGAGTGTGGTGTTTGACAGATGTCAGTTAAGTTAAAGTGGTTGACAATGTTGTTCAAACTTCCTAGAAACTTACTGATATTTTTGTCTCCTTGTTCCATCCATGACTGAAGGAGGTGGGTTAAAATCTGTGTATGTGACTCATGGATTTTCCCATTTCTCCTTTTAGCTTGTAGTTTGAAGATCTGTTTTTAGGCATATACTCAACTACATTTTCTTGGTGTACTGACCTTTTTATTGTTAATTATGCTTTTTTGTCTCAAGTATACTCATCTCAATGGTATCTCTGATATCAATATTACCACTGCATCTATTTATATTTACTGTTTGTATGGTGTATCTTTTTCCAGACTTTTACTTTCTGTCTATTTGTGTCCTTGTATTTAAGAAGTGTGTCTTCATGCAAAAGGATGAAACTAGACTGCTACTTGACCCCATATACAAATTTATTCAAAGACCCAAATATAACACCTGAAACAATAAATTACATAGAAAAAAACATAGATACTAAACTTATGGACCTTGGTCTCAGAACTTTATGAATCTGACCCCAAACGCAAGGGAAGAGGAAAAATAAATGAACGGGACTATGTGAAATTAAAAAGCTTCTCACACTAAAAGAAACCATTATCAATAATAACAACAACAAAAAAAAACAAAATGGGAGAAGATATTTACAAACAACACTTCTGATATGGAGTTGATATCCAAAATATACAAACAACTCACATGGCTGAACAACAAAAAAGCAAACAATCCAATTAAAAATTGGCAGAGAACCTGAATAGACACTTTTCCCAAGAAGACATACAAATGACCAACAGATATATGAAAAGATGCTCAGGTTCTGTAGCAATAAGGGAAATGTAAATGAAAACCACAATAAGGTACCACCTCACCCTTATCAAAATGCCTTTATCAACAAGACAAGTACTAAGTATTGGAGAGGATGTAGAGAAAAGGGATCCCTGGTACACTGCTGGTGTAAATGTAAATTGGTACAGCCACTACGGAAAACAGTATGGAAGTTCCTCAGAAAATTGAGCTTAGAGCCACCATATGACTAAGCAACGCTTTTTCTGCATATCTACCCCAAATTTTTGAAAACATGTATTTATAAAGATGTATGTACCCCTATGTTCACTGCAGCATTATTCATATTGACCAAGACCTGGAAACAACCAAAGTGTCCTTCCATAGAGAACTGGATAAAGATGTGGTGCATATATACAACACAATACAGTAGTACAGCCATAACAAAGAATGAAATACTACCATTTGCAACATCACAGATGGATCTTAAGAGTATCGTGCTAAGCAAAATAAGTTATAGAGAAAACAACAAGAATCATATGATTTTACTCATATGTAATATATAAAACAGAAAGCAAAAAATGAACAAACAAACCAAAAACTCACAGACACAGACAACAGTATGGTGGTTACCACAGAGGAAGGGGGATGGAGGAAGGTAGGAGGGTAAAGGGGTCAAATATCTGGTAACAGAAGGAGACTAGACTTTGGGTAGTGAACCCAGAGTGCAATATGCAGAAGATGAATTATATTTGGTGTTGTACACTTGAAATTCATACAATTTTATTAACCAATGTCACCCCAATTAATTTGATTAAAAATAAAATTAAAAGAATTTTTAAGTGAGTCATGTATACAAGATATCATTGGATCTTGATTTTTTAATTCAGCATGGTAATCTCTCCTTTTGATTGGAGTGCTTAATCTCTTTACAGTGAGTGTAATTATTAATATGGTTTTATTTAGATCTGTCTTTCCTATTTATCTCATCTGGTTTTTGTTCCTTTAGCCCTCCTTCCCTGCCTCCTTTCATGTTAATCCAAAAAAAATTTTTTTAGCCCTCATCTGAGGATATATTTTTATTGTTTTTAGAGACAGAGGAAGGGGGAGAGAAACATTGATTGGTTGTCTTCCATATGTGCCCCAACCAGGGATCGAACCTGCAACCTGGGTATGTGCCCTAGACTGGGTATTGAACCCCCAACCTTTTGGGTATATGAGACAAAGCTCCAACCAAAGGAGCCACCTGGCCAGGACATGTTAATCAGTTTGGGGGGTGTGTTCCATTTCAATTCCTCAGTTGGCCCTCTAGCTCTATCTCTTCAAATTATATCTTAGTGATTGCTCTAAAGAATGCAAGCAACATACACCTTTAACTTAACATAATCTGCTTAAATGTTAATTTCTAATTATGTCCAAAAAATATAGGAACCTTGCAATAATATAATTGCATTCAACCCCTACCATAGTGTTCTATCTTACATCTTTGTGTGTGGTAAGCCCATTAATACAGTGTTATTTTTGCTTTAAATACTGATATATCTCTTGAAAATTGATAAGGAATGGATTAAATTAATCTTTATGTTTATTGTTATCTACCATTTCTAGTGTTCTTCATTCCTGCTTGTTAAACCTTTAGCATTCCTTTTAATGCAGGTCTCTGGTGACACATTTTCTCAGATTTTTGTTTCTTTGAAAATACCTTCACTTTCATTTCTGAAGGACATTTTGCTAGACATAGACTTCTCAGTGGACAGACTTTCCCCCTTCTGCACTTCAAACATATCTTTCCAATACTTCAAACATATCTTTCCAATACATTCAACTTTTATACGTTCTGATGAGAAGCTAGCTATTAATCTTACGTACACTACTCTGTGTGGAACACATTCCCTGAGTCTGTACCTAAAAGTTTTTCAGCAATTTGGGAACATGTCATTCCATTACTGCTTCAAATATTTTTCCGCCTCTTTCTACTGCTCCTCTCCATTGCAGACTCTAATTTCACATACACTAAACCACATGATATCAACCTCAGGTCTCTAAGATTCTATTTATTTCTCTTCAATCTTTTCTATGTTTTTGGTTGGGTAATGTCTACTGATCTATACTTAAGTTCACTGATTCTTTCTATTTCCATACTTAATCTTATGTGGAGCCCCTTAAGTCAATTTTTAAATTTTAGTCAGTGTACTTTTGTTCACAGGCCGGTGCTCAATCCACTGAGCCACACCAGCCAGGGCTTCAGTGTACTTTAAAAAAAAATTTTATTGAATTTATTGGGGTGACATTGGCTAATAAAATTATATATGTTTCAAGTGTACATTTCTATGATATATCATCTGTATATTGCATTGTGTGTTCACCAAAGTCTCTTTCTGTCACCATTTATCCCCCTTTATCCTCTTCTACCTTCCCCCAGTCAGTATACTTTGAAGCTTAGAATTTCTGTTTTTGTGGTTTCCATTTCTCTGCTGAGATTTTCTGTCTGTGCATTCATTAATACTACATTTTCTCTGAATTCTTCTGACACATCTTCCTTTCATTTTTCATAAAATTACCTTTTAATAAGTTTTTAAAATTGTGGGCTTTTTTAAAAAGCACATAAAATTTACCATCTTAACAATTTAAAAACATATTTTTAATCTTTATGCTAAAGCCACCAGAAGTGCCACCAGAAGTTGGTTTCCATTGACTGACTTATTACCTGAGTATGGGTCTCATTGGCCTTTTTCTCTGCATGTTAAAAACTGGAGACTGAATAATACCTCACAGCAACACTGCATTCTACTGGGTTCTGAGGTTAGTGATTTTGTTATCACAGGCAGTAGCTTGACTGGATTCGAACTAGAGCACATAGAAACTGATATCTCTATCTGTTCTATGGCTTCCCAATTTTTTAACCTGGCACCCTTGTGGTGGTCTCTTCCATACCCACGTAAAAGCTCATCAGCAAAGGCTACAGGGAGAGCTGAGGCTTAGCTTTGCTCTGACTTTCTTGCTTCTAGGGATTCCTTCCCTTTTCACCACTAATTTTCAGCGGCTCTGTCCTCTGAAACTTGAAGCCCATAAGAGTTTTACTTTATGCCACCTACGCTGCTGCACATGGTTGAGAAATGCAATTAGTTTAAAAATGCAGGGAGCTCACAAGTCTGGCCCCAAACAGCTCTTCTTTAAGGATGTACTTCTTTCTGGTTTTTGTATCCTTTCTGACTGAGCCCCCTGGGCTCTCCCCATACATATACACTTTAACTGCTCCAAGGGATTTGGGAGAGTTTGCACTAAGAATTTGAGCTTCATGGCTTCTGTATTTTTTTCCCTACCTAGATTACCTCTTTACATTCCTAGCTATCTGACCTCTGGTCAGTAAGGCTAAAGTTTTTCTCTCTCTCTTTGTACCATTTCCTGCAGCAATGGGAATTAGACAAGACCCCTGGGCTAGAAAGCCACAAGTTCTTAAGTTTTACCATTTCCCATTGTTTTTTGCAGATTAAATCTCCTGTGATGTCTGTTTTCAGTCAGTTTCCATTGTCTTTAAATATTTAATTTTTAAAATATAGTTTTAATAATGGTTATAGAATGAAGGTTTTGCCACCCCCTAACTCCTCTACCAATAGTGGAAACACCTACCACAAAGTTTAACTGGTAAATGAGAGAAAATCCAGAATCAAGCAAGCATTAAAAGGAAGTGTCTCAGGCACCTAGTAAGTGTTCAATAAACACGTGCTGAAAACATAACTTTGGTTTACTTCTAGTTCACTGGTCATTTACTACTGTGTGATCTACTATTCAATGTTATTCAACCTCAAGGTAAAACAGACTTACATTAAACAATGACAGAACAAATTTCCTGGAGTAACTTCACTTTAAAAAAATCTGACCTAAAAAAAGTAGTACAGATGTCTACCAAAATTTATGACTAAACATGTTCACTGTAGCATTATTTATAATAGTAAAAAAGTGAAAACAATCTCATTGTCTAAAAAGGGAGAATTGTTGAATTCTGGCAGATAATAGAGACCACTATATGGCATGTCATTTTAGAATAATGCTTTTATTAAAATAAAGAAATGCTCTGTATATTAATTTGAGGGGAAAGAATTCAGGAAACAAGAAACAGCCAGATCTGGATTTGATTGCTAGTTCCATTTCTTAGTACCTACACTATTTACCTTGTATAAGTTAACCTATGATCTGGTTTGTTCATCTGTAAAATACTGACAATGGTAGAGTCTTCTTCATGGGCTTCTTGGGAGGATTAAGGATATCCATATAGCAATTTCTCAAAAAAACATTCATTTCACTTACACAGTAAGTAGCTGTAAAATGTTAAATAAGTAGTCACAAAAATTATGCTAAAATGATATGTTAGTTTTTTTAATGTAATAACAGTATGCAGATTATGTTTTTACTTTGCCTTTTGTGTTTTTAAATCTTTTTGTCTTGTCTTTTAGAGATCTATTAAAGTATATATAAGTGATAAATGATATGACTGATGCCTAGTATTTGTTTTTAAAATATACTGTATATTATACTTGAATTAAATATTTATTTTAAAAACTACTCCAGAGAATGAATAGTGACCACTGTTGAAGGTAATTGATGGATATGTGGGGTTTTTCACAATACTGTTTTGCTTATAAAACTTTTTCCAAACTAAAAGTTAACGAAAATAAAAAAGAAATTACACACACACACAAATAATTATGCATGGCCAAGAAACAGTGATTACCTCGAAATAGTGGGTTGATGCAGGAGGAAAAAACACACAATAAGGAAAGTACAGTCTATTCTATAAATAGTGCTGGGAAAATTGGACAGATACCTAGAAAAAAAACTAGACCACTTTTTTACACCATATACAAGAATAAACTCAAAATGGATTAAAGACTTAAATGTTAGACTTGAAACTATAAAAATCCTAGAAAAAACATAGGAGGCAGTGAAACCTCAGACACTTCTCACAGTAATGTTTATTCTGATATATCACCTCAGGCAAGGGAAACAAAAGAAAAAAAAATAAATGAGACTACCTCAAACTAGAAAGTTTTGCACAGCAAAGGAAACCATCAACAAAATGAAAAGACAACTCACTGAATGGGAGAACATATTCACCAATGATACATCTGATAAGGAGTTAATATCCAAAACTTACAAAACTCAACACCAAAAAACCCCAAATAATCCAGTTAAGAAATAGGCAAAGGACCTGAATAGACACTTCTCCAAAGACAACATACAGATGGCCCACAGACATATGAAAGGGTATTTGTTATTAATCATTAGAGAAATGCAAATTAAAATCACAATGAGGTATCACCTCACACCTGTCAGAATGGCTATCATCAATAAATCAACAAACAGCAAGTGCTGGCCAGGATGTGGAGAAAAGGGAACCCTTGTGCACTGCTGGTGGGAATGCAGACTGGTGCAGCCACTGTGGAAAGCAGTATGGAGATACCTCACAAAACTGAAAATGGATCTGCCTTTTGACCCAGTGATCCATTTCTGGGAATATATCCGAAGGAACCCAAAACACTAAATCAAAAGAATATAAGCACCCCTATGTTCATTGCAGTGTTATTTACAATTGCCAAGATATGGAAGCGGCCCAAGTGTCCATCAGTAGATGAGTGGAGAAAAAATAAGGGACATTTATACAATAAAATACTACTTGACTATAAAAAAAGAACGACATTTTGTCTTTTGCAACAGCAATGGGCAGACCTTGTAAGTATTATGCTGAGTGAAACAAGCTAGCCAGAGAAACAAACACCTTATGATTTCACTTATATGTGGAATCTAATGCCCAAAATTAACAAAGTGGAAAGAGACTCATCAATACAGAGAGCAGACTGACAGGTGTCAGAGGGGTGGGGGTGGAGAGTTGGGTGAGAAGGGTGAAGGGATTAAGCAAAGAAAAAAAAAGACCCATAGACAGAGACAACAGTATGGTGATTGCCAGAGGAAAGGGGTTTGGGGTCAGGTAGAAGAAGGTAAAGGGGGTATAAATGATGATGGAAGGAGACTTGACTTCTGGTGGTAAACACAATACAATATCCAGATGTAGAATTGTATACCTGAAACCTATATAATTTTACTAATTAATGTCACCTCAATAAATTCAATTTAAAAAAGAACAAATTTCTAAAAACTATGTTATTTTTATAAATATGGGGACAGTTATTCCTCTTTCTCTTTCAAGCCTCATGGACCAGACTGAGCTGCTTCTAGCTTTGGCTCTGCCCCCCACTTACTGTACAGTCTTGAACTGACCACATCACCTTTCTGGGTCTCAATAATTCACCTGTGAAAAGAGCTGGGTGGGCTAGATAATCGCTAAGGCCCTGTGTAGACCTACCATGGTTGCCTGGATGGTACTGATAAAAACAGGAGTTGACAAAAGGGAGAATTCAGCTTGCTCTGGAATGAATAGCTGGAGGAGGTCACAGGATGAATCACGGAAGAGTGAGCCTTGAACGGGTGGAATGTGGTTGGCCTGGGGGGAGTGCATTCCAGGTGGGGCAAACAGCATGAGTGAAGCCAGTGTAGAAGAAAGTTACAAAGCTAGATAGCGGTTGGTATGTAGAGAGGCAGGCACATCTGGAGCCAGCAAGCTGGACTAGTCTTGAGAGAAACAATGAAGTCTGACTAAGTAAGTGGAGGTCAGATGGTAGGAGAAGAGCAGTTGTTACCAAGAGAGTAACTGATGGTTTTGCTTCAGGAAAAGTTCAGGAAGAAATACTGGTTCAGGGAGACTACTTGGAAGAACTTGGGTGTACAGGATGTTAGCATTGAAAAGACACATTTGAAAGCTACTTAAGAGGAAAAAAAGTAGTTATTGGGGAAGGTATTGATTAACATAATGACTAAAATAGAGATGACAGTCAAAGACAAGCCTAAGAGACAAGTCTCAGCCTTTTTTAGGATCTACTCTCAGCCTTTCTTGAGAGAGAGAGAGAGAGAGAGAAACAGCCGAAGAATGAGAGGAAAGGGAAAGACAACAGAACATACACCTTCACACTGCAGGACAGACTTGAGAACCTACAGTGAAATCCTAAAAAAAGGGCAAAGACTCTGTCGCCTTGAATCCCCTTTCTCTGGGAATCTCAGAAACTTTGGCCCACATAGAAGGGATGTAAATATGGCAGATTGCAAACAAGCATATCAAGATTTACTAACAGATTAATGATTTCCCCCTATATAACTCATCCCCTGGCAGCCATCTAGAGCTAAGTTTTTCAGCAGTAGGTTACCTGTGACTCCAGACTGGCACCATTTCCTCAATTAATAAACACTTACTTTCTTGGTACAAAAAAAAAAATTACTGATAGATCCCCAGCTACGGGTAGGGACCTCTTGTGCTAACATTTCCAGCCAAAAATACCAGAAAAACAGTGGGACTATCAAAACAGTAGTTGAATGAAAGCCATTAGGCAAGGAGGAATAAAGGAGAGGTGACAGAGATACATACACTAGCCTGAAGCTTCCTCAGAGTCACTGGAAGTTGACAGCTCCAGTCAGTATGCTCAGCCACATGCTTGTGCCTCCATTAGCTTTAAAAGGCTCTCTGCTGAATAAAAGCTTCTGTAAACCACATGAAGTTGCTTTCAATTTACACTCCATGTTTATTCATTGGCTAGGGAGATTTTTTCCCTGTTAATCATTTATTTTTGTACAAAGCAACCTTTATTTCTGCCACATGATTAATAATTCTATTAAAATGAAATGTCATAGCCAGCCAAATATGTCAAAAACCACAAGGGCACACACATCGCATGGTTTACAGTAAATCTCCTCCAGTGGTTACTGGGAGGTAGAGGACCTGCGGCCCAGAGACTGCTGAGAGATGACAAATCTCACCATGAAGCATCTGAAACCCAGCTTTCAAGCCACTCACAAATTTTCCAGATGGATGACACACAGCACCATCCTTTGCATGCCTACCATATGCCAGGCATTTAACAAACATTTTTTTTTCTGGTCTGCGGTACCACCTATGAGACAGAAGTAAGTATTGTTCCAGGTGCATAGAAGATGAAGAATCTGGTGACACAGCAGTGCAACACCTGGTTATACTCTGGTTTCCTAACCAAGATCTATCTTCCCTTTCTTCCTTACTAACAGAGCTCTATTTTATCAGGGCAGCCATATGCCCAACTACACATTTCCAAGGCTACCTTAACCTCTGTGACCCAGTGACTAGCATGTGGTCGGTGAGGTGTAGGGAAAGCTTCTTAAGGAAAAGCCAAAGCTAGGACATAGGGAAGCCTGTTCTTGTTGCCCTCATCTGCTTCTGGCATGCAATGCTGACTACAGAGGTGCCACTCGGTACATGTGAAGATGGTATACTCTTTATTAGGATTGAAGAACAGAAAAAGAGGAGGAATCTGAGTTCTTGGTGACACCATAGAACCACCATGCTGGCCACACTGTTCCAGCTTTGAGCCTTCATTTTCATTCCGTATTAGGTATGGGGACCTGTGACCAGCAGCTTAATTCAATTCCAAATCATACTTAAAGGAAGCTCAGTCAGAATCTAATACAGAGTCTGTCTGATCTAAAGCCTGGAAGTATCTGATGAGCGCCCATTTTTATCCATGGCTATACTAGAGTTGGGGGTAACAGCATGGGGATGGAAGTGTGGTACAAAGAGAAATTTCCTGTAGTTTCCCGTAACTACAGGAAAGATATCAAGAATATTTATAAAAATTCAAATTGTCACACTCAGAAATAAGTATTACATAAAATAACAAATTGGAACAATATAATTTGTTGTTGAAAAACAATTCCCTTCCAAATAATATATTCCAAATTATAATAAAATAAAATAAATATAAATCCAAGATGGGTAAAACCTAACATAAAAATTAGATGGCAAATGCATTTTGCTTCAAACTTGAAAACTGAACTTTTGGTAACTAAATTTTAATAACAAAATAAAGAGAAGCTGGGTAGTGACTATAATAATGGATGTGGCTTTTTGCCGTTAAGTTTGAAATTCATAATTACCCTATTAAAAATAGTTCTAAAAGATATTATTGTTAAACAAAATTTAAAAATTGAATTTCCTTATTGGGTTTTCACTTCTTTTGACATCCAAATGGAGTGGCAATGACAGAACCAGTGTAAAAAGCCCCACACAGCATGTATGCAAACAACACAACTTAGAGCCCTGCTCCCAGGATTCAATCTACCCAACACAGAACAAGGTCTACCCTGGCTACACATAAGTCACCACTCCAGACCATTAAGAAGGGCTCATACCTGGGACCCATTCCTCACCAAATGAATTCAGTCTCTGGGATGAGAGCCTGGGCAACAGTGTTTTCTCAACATTCCCCAGGTCCTTCTACAGTGTTTTTATAACACCTGCCAGTGCAGCACCAGGTAGGGAGTAAAGCACAATGCTACAGAAAAGCCCTGGCCTGTGTGGCTCAGGTAGTTGGAGCATCATCCCACAACCAAAAGGCTGCAGGTTCCACTACCAGGTGGGGCACATGCCTAGCTTGTGGGTTTGATCCCTGGTTGATCCCCAGTCTGGCACAGAGGGCAACCAATCGATGCTTCTCTCTCTCATCAATGTTTCTATCTCTCTCTTCCTCTCCCAAAGCAATTTTTAAAAATGTCCTCAGGGAGTGGTTCGGGCAGGGGAAAATGGTGGTGGGAAAATGGAGACAACTGTATTTGAACATTAATTTTTTTAAAAAATCACTTTAAATTAAAAAAAAAAAAAAAAAAAGTCCTCAGGTGAGGATTATAAAAAAAACCCAAACACTGCTACAGAATAGATGTCAATGTCTATTCCTCACCTCTGAGGATGACAAAATCCACCATACGGGTCTTGCAGTATCCAGGTAGTATACTGCTCAGTATTACATAACAGGTAGCAAGTAAACATTTGTGATCACCCAACAATTTACACATATGACACAGAGAAAACACTGATATTTGTACTACATGCTAGGATAAAGGGAGAAAGGTTGCCTGAAGTGGAGGCCACTTCACCTGGTGAAGGTTTCTAGGGCAGCAGGAACCAACTCTTCCACAAACCTATAGCTTGTTATTCCTAAACACTGCCGAGAAGCTCTGCTCTGCACACACAAAATATTTCCTACAGGAAACCAAGCTGGATGTCCATCTGGTGCTTCTCCTGGGACTCTCATGGCATGTCCTCCTCCCTGGGGAACAGGCCTTGCTATTGGTTTGCCAACTTCCTGCTCCTACCTGCAGGTCCACCAAGTCGGCAGTTTCCTGGGTCAGTCTAGGACTTGTATCAAGGAGGAAAGAAGAGATGTATTCCTCTAAAGATGTATTTTGGTCTTAATGTTCTAGACTTTACATCTCCCTTTAACAGGAAAACAGAGCCAATCTCAGACACTTAGTAAGAGGCCCCCTCACAATATGAAATTTTTCTACTACTTAAAACTAAAGAACTGTTACTGCTTTCTTTATTATCACACAGCTATTGACACAACTAAGAATACAGAACAGCCCTGGTTCGGTAGTTCAGTTGGTTGGAGAAGTCATCCTGATACACCAAGGTTGCAGGTTCAATCCCTGGCCAAGGCACAAGAAGCAACCAATGAGTGCATGAATGGGCGCAACAACAAATCAATGTTTTTTCCTCTCTCTAACCCTTCCTCTCTCTCTCTAAAAAAAAAACAACAATAACAAAAAAACCCCAGAACCATCAACAAAATAAGGCAACCTACTAAAAAGAAGATATTTGCAAATCATACATCTGACAAGGGGTTAATATCCCCAAAATATGAAGACCTTAACTCAATAACCAAAAAAAAAAAAAAAAAATCCAATTTAAAAAATGGGCAGATTATTTGAATAGACATTTTTCCAAAGAAGACATACAGATGGCCAATAAGATGCCACCTCATACCTGTTAGAATATTCATTATCAAAAAGCCAATAAATAAGTGCTGGCAAAGATGTAAAGAGAAGGGAACCCTTGTGCACCATTGTTGGTGAGAATGTAAATTGCTGCAGCCACTATTAAAAAGTGTAGTTTCCTCCAAAAAAATTTTTTTTAAATTAGCTTATGAACCAATAATTACTCTACTTCTGGGTATTTATCTGAAAAAAATGAACATACTAACTCAAAAAGATATCTGTACCCCCATGTTCACTGTAGCATTATTTAAAATAGCCAAGATATAGAAGTAACCCAAGTGTCCCAAGATGAATGGACAAAGATGTGATAATATATAAACATACAGATATTGAATACATACACAGACACATACACAATGGAATACTGTTCAGCCATAAAAAAGATGAAATCTTACCACTTGTGACCACATGGGTGGATCTTGTGGGCACTATGCTAAGTGAGATAAGTCAGACAGAGAAAGACAAATACGATATGATCTTTAAAAAAAATCTTAACAACAAAAACACCCTAAATTCATAGATACAGAGAACAGATTGTTGATTGCTAGAGGCAGGGTAAAGAGGGGTGCAAGAAATGAGTGAAGGAGGTCAAAAGATACAAACTTCCAGTTATAAAATGAGTAAGACATGGGGATGTAATAAACAGCATCATGACTATAGTTAATAATACTTATTGTATATTTGAAAGTTGCTAAGTAAGGTCTTAAAAGTTCTCATCACAAGTAAAAAATGAGTAACTATGGCCCTGGCTGGTGTAGCTCAGAGGATTGAGCACGAGCTGCAAACCAAAGGATTGCCAGATTGATTCCCAGTCAGAGCACATGCCTGGGTTGTGGGCCAGATCCCCAGTGGGGGCCACATGAGAGGCAACCACACATTGATGTTTCTTTCTCCCTTCCCCTCTGTCTAAATAAATAAATAATCAAAAATAATAATAAAAATAATAAAAAAATGTGTAACTATGTGTGGTTGATACCCATCAACCAAACTTAGTGTCGTGATTATTTTACAATATATGCAAATATCAAATCATTATGTTTTACAACTGACACTACTACAATGCTGTGTGTTAATAATATCTTTAAGAAAAGAATTCAGAACTATTAAATTGACAAAAATTTGATTTTGGGGTTTTTTCAGTAACAGTAATAGTAGTCATTATTGCCCAGGTTGTAAGTATAAGTGCAATTTAATAATCTTTAAAAGAAACTTGGAGATACAAATAAAAACTATAAAAATACTCTAATCATTTGCCCTAGTAATTCCAAGTCTAAAATTTATTCTAAGGAAGTCAGTGATACCCATAAACAGTTACACAGAAGGATGTTCATTATCAGTTTTAAATTAATTAAACAGTGAGGCCATGAGGTAGAGGTGGTTCTAATGCCTCAGGAGCCCATGTAAGCAAACCCAAACCTAAGCCTGTAAGTATCCCAAGGTTACAACATAAAAACCTAAGGACAACCAATCACATATAGCCAACTCGCCTTTCCCCATTGAGGCAATCCCTAAACTAGAGCCAATCAAATGGTCTCCCTGCTTTGCTTCTGCCTCTTCCCTATAAAAGTCTCTTCCAAAGAAACTCCCAATCTCACAGCAGAGTCCACAGGAGGGGCCCATGGGGTCCTAGAATGTACACAAACCCATCCACCCAGAAATCAGCACCAGAAAGAGACACTGCACTTGTGGGTGGAGAGAAGTCACTAAAAATAGGGCGAGAGCCGAGCAGGCAGCGTTGTTCCCTCTCGGACCCCTCCTCCACATACAGTCACACAACTTAGTGACAGGCCCTGGCAAATTCCTAAAGCTCTGCCCTCTACAATGTTACAGGTGTCCAAGACAAAGAAATATGACCCAAATAAATGAACAGATCAAAACTCCAGAAAAATAACTAAATGATGAAGAGATAGCGAACCTATCAGATATAGAGTTCAAAACACTGGTTATCAGGATGCTCACAGAAATGATTGAGTATGGCCACAAAATAAAGGAAGAAGTGAAGGTTATACAAAGTGAAATAAAGAAAAATATACAGGGAACCAACAAAGGGAAGGAAACTGGGACTCAAATCAATGATTTGGAACAAAAGGAAGAAATAAACATTCAACTGGAACAGAATGAAGAAATAAGAATTCAAAAAAATGAAGAGAGGCTTAGGAACCTCTGGGACAACTTTAAGTGCTCCAAAATCTGAATCATGGGGTGGCAGGGGTCAGAAGGAGAAGAGGAAGAGCCAGAAATTGAAAACTTAAAAAAAAAAAATGAAGAAAAACTTTCCCAATCTGGGAAAGGAAATAGCCATGCAAGTCCAGCAAGCTCAGAGAGTCCCAAAAAGTTGGACCCAAGAAGGAACACAGCAATGAACATCATAATTACATTACCTAAGATTAAAGACAAAGAATGTTAAAAGCAGCAAGAGAAAAGAAGACAGTTACCTACAAAGGAGTTCCCATTAGACTATCAGCTGATTTCTCAAAAGAAACCTTACAGGCAAGAAGGAGCTAGCAAGAAATATTCCAAGTCATGAAAGTCAAGGACCTACATCCAAGATTATTCATCCAGCAAAGCTATTATTTAGATAAAATGGCAGATGAAGTTCTTCCCAGATAAAGTCAAGTTAAAGGAGTTCATTACCCAGCCTTTATTATATGAAATGTTAAAGGGACTTAACTAAGAAAAAGAAGATCAAAAATATGAACAGTAAGATGACAATTATCTCAGTTATTAACA
Source organism: Anoura caudifer (assembly GCA_004027475.1). Lineage (NCBI taxonomy): Eukaryota > Metazoa > Chordata > Mammalia > Chiroptera > Phyllostomidae > Anoura > Anoura caudifer. The sequence continues at coordinate 251,285 of PVKU01001393.1, forward strand.
ATCGAACCTAAAAAAACAAACAAAAACAAACTAAGCAAACAATAGAACAGGAACAGAATCACAGAAATGGAGATCACATGGAAGGTTATCAATTGGGCAGGGGATGTGCAGGGAATAAGAAGCATGAATATTAGATACAAAATAGATAGGGGGAAGTTAAGATTAGTATAAGAAATGAAGAAGCCAAAGAACTTACATGTATGACCCATGGACATGAACTAAAGAGAGCGGGTGAATGCTGGAGGAAGGGGGGGGGGATGCATGGCTGAGTGGGATAAATGGGAGAAAAGAAAACGGGACAACTGTAATAAAAGTAAGTATCTCCCCAGCCTCTTTGGGCAAAGTGCTCCTAATCACTTTCAGTTTAGTGCTGCCTATTTCAAATCAATTTTTGCTCAAACTCAATTTTCCTTTTAATACTACCTAATTACAATAAATTACAGAACATCTATTTGAACATGAAATACAATGCAGATGTTAGGAATGAAAGTACTTATTACAAAATGTTTATCCCTTCAGTTATGCATCAGATATTTTTGAGAACTTTCACAGTTCTATGTCCTAGAGAAGGGTGACCAGAACAAAGTCACTGCCTCATGGGGCTTGAAATCTGTAAGGAGAGATGGATATTAAAGAAAATACACAACTACTTAGTAACAAATTTTGATGAATGCTATGAAGAGAAATTACAATGCAATGAGAGAGAACAAAACAGAGGGATCTGTTTGAGATTCAGGGATCAGAAAGTCTTTCTGAGTCCCTGACATAAAGACAACCCTTTGAGGGGGAGTGGCCTTATCCACTCATGGGCCAATGTAGGAAAGTCTGGGAAAAGGCAGTAAAGCTAGATGGGCCAGAGCACCAACTGCAGGAAAAATGGTGTAACCAGAGGTCATAGGGTGGACCCTGTCTGCCCCACCAAAACTCCATGCCAAGTAGAGTGGGAAGGGTTTCCAGGAGGGAAATGACACAATCTTTTCCATTCTAGGATGATCACTTGGAGGGCTCTGTGCAGTGAACAGTCAGAGAGAAGGGCAGGGGGAGTAGTTAAGAGGCACTTGCACCTCAGCGAGTGAAGGTGGAGGCGTGGCAGTGGGATGGAGGGAGGGGTAGATGGATGCCTGAACCAAGTGCGCTTGGCAGTATCTTAGATAATTAAATATACACATGCACATTTTGTAACAGAAGAATTGGGATCATACTATATATATATATATATATATATATATATATATATATATATATATATATATATATATTGCTTTGTGATCAACTCTTTTCCATCTATCACCATTGGCCCATCCCTCCTTACTTTTCTTAATTTCTTTTCATTAGGAAAAAAGTTGGTAATGTCCAGAGTGGTCATATCTGGGCTAACAAAATTATAGGCAATTTTTATTTTCTTTTTATACTTTTCTATATTTTCCAAATTTATACAATAACACATATTACTTTAATAACCAGAGAGATGCCTGGGAGAGGTATATGATACAAAGGTATGATTTGTTTGTGTTTTGTCAAAGTATTTTTAAAATCCTACTTTAAAAAGGTAAACAGTTTATCTTTCGGCAGGGCCAAATTTAATTTGAAAGTTAAAAAAAAAAAAAGAAAGGGGAAAAGGCAAGGAACTGCTACACCCAAATCTATTGTAATACAATTTCCTGTGACATTACTGACATTCCTAAACTTAAGTGCTTCTTTTTTCCTTCTCCTCTTATTAATATTTCAGGGTAGCACTGGGTGTTCAGTAACACTGAAAAGTCATTCCCATCCAAGAGAAACAACTTTATCTTTTTTGTTAGCAAAATGCCTATATTACAGTGACATAATCCTCAGGCAGGATCTTGTCTCTGAGATAAAGGAAGAGTGGTTTAGTGTTAGTCTCTCTCTCAGCATCTCTACAGCTTTCCTGATGGTGCACATTGTTAGAGCTAAACAAAGTAAATGATGCAAAGTCATATTTCTGTCCACATCAACATCTGGCAAGTGAGCTAGGGCTGCTGTGATTTTCATTCCATGGGCTCATCTCTGCAAAGCTCTCTATTCACCTCCAACTGAGCACATCCCATGGGCACTCGGGCCTCAGAGTAGCTGCACACAATAAAGGAGTGGGCTGGGCACTGCAACCTGCCAACAGAGGCCCAACACACCAGGCCCCTAGGAGGTAGAAATAAATGATTGCCTGGATAGGAGCAGCTCATATGCAGCTGGAAGAATCAGGAAGACCCTGTGGTAAAAGGAATTTGAGTTGAACCACAACAGATGCCCATATCCAGGCAGAGGAAAGTAGAAAGCAGCATTACCAGCCAACAAAACAAGCTGTCTAAAGTGCCCCACAAGAAGCCACTGGGAGAGTGCCTGGGAGCAGGCCAGACCATAGGACACAGGAGAAAAGTGAGAGGGGTTCCCAAGGGAGGACCAGCTTAGTGGGCTGCAGGGGTAAGAGCCAGACAGGAAGAAGTCCTAGAGAATAACCTCCACGGGATAGGACACACATCAGCAAACACAGCACTGACAATGGCTGCAGTAGTCCACAGTGAGGAGACAAACAGTATGCAGGGGCCACACTAAGAGAGCACTGCTGTCCCTCTCACATGTACATAGCAAGCACATCTAACTGGCACCCACTGTGAACACAGGGCAGTAACAGTGGGGCAGGGCAACTGGGCAGGGCAGAGCTCCAGCCACCTGTGTGACCACTAAAGCCATCAATTCCCCTGAAATGCTGGGAGAGCCACTGGAGTCCATGTCAAACCACTGCTGTATGGTTTCACTGCTGAAGTTGTGTGTGGCCAGTGCTTGGCCTGTGGGCTGTTCAAACACCAGGTGTATCCTGAGGGGGTGGGGGGAGTGGGGAGGAATCTAAGGGCTCCAGCAGGCCTCACCCCTTGGCAGGACTCTCTCATTTGGCAAAAGGTCCTGGCTCAAGGATTAATGTGTAGGATAGGTTGAGAAGCTTGACTTTCTGCACTTTTTAGCTTGAGAATGCAAAGAATTCATCCTCTTTTCCTACTAACCAGATCACCCTGACTTACTCAGTGCTGTGACCATTGTTCTCAGGAAGCCTGCCTCTGAATGCACATCCTGACCATTGGCTTTTTTTCTTCTGAATTTGGCATCATAAATCTATTTGTTTGTTTACATTTCTTTCTAACCTCATTCCATTAAAGATTTAAATCACTTAAACACATACAATATTAAATCAGAATTAGGAAAATTATACTAACACAGAAATGCAGGACCAGAGGAACATAGCGTGCCAGGTCAGGGCCCTAAAGAGTCTGCAAAGCTGCCAGACCTGGCACCCCTCACACAGATCAGAGACAGAGGCTCAGGGAGACTCAGGGAAGTCAGGATGCAGGATGTCCAAAGAAAAATAGCATATGACAACTGCTCAAAGCATTTCCTAATGCACATGTCTGAAGGAAATCTCTTACCTGTCTTCCTCCAGGACCCACACACACAGCTAAGGGTCTGGGAGCCACTGAATCAGTGGCTGGCTCCCCCAAGTCCTACCTTCCCTGCATACCCTGTACTCTGAGTGCAGTGAGCACCCTCACACCTGTTAGCTCCCTGCCACGCACTGAGAACAGAAGTCACATGCTTCTGAGAAGCAGAACCGTACATATGTTAGCATCACTGCAAAATCAAAACAAGTGGTTTTTAAACTCATCAGAGGGGAGAGGGGAGGGAATTTCAGGGGGGAAAGGGGAAGGGTTTGGAGCAACAAGTATAAAGGACACATGGACAAAAACTAGTGGGGGTGGAAATGGGAGGGAGGTGGGGAGGGCTGGGGCTGTGGGCTGGAATGGGTGCAAAAGACAGAAAACTGTACAAGAACAACACTTAAAATAAATTAAAAATAAATTAATTAATTAAACTTTGTCAGAAAGAAAAAGAGGGAAAACCTAGTAATTTGGGCACTTGAAACCACAAAGATGAATAGTAAAAGTGAAACTAAATGTTATTTTAAAAAAGCTAAATTAAAATTATTACTTATTTCAGTAATAAGAGTACCCAATGACATAAAATATGACACGCATAACCAAAACATCTGTCACTTCTTTATATTTAAATAACAGCTCCTTCCTTAAGGAACATTATTCTATTGATCTCGGGGTTTTTTTCCCATAAAAATGTTCATGTCCTTAGGACTTTATGCTCAAAAGATTTATGAACATTGTGTCATTTGACATCTACATCAAATCATTACATAGAAAATATTTAAAGTCCTTTACTTTTCTAGAAATTTCTATTTTAAAATATTTTCATTAAAAATACACCTGTACCTGATAGTTACATGGGTATAATTTGCTGGGTAAAAGTCACCAAGCTATATGCTTAGGAATAATGTACTTTTCTAACATAATTTTATTGTAACAAAAAGTTTTTAAAAAATACTCATCTAAAAATGTTAAAATATTTTCACTAAGTCTTAGTCCAAATAAAATGGAAAAATGTGTGTGTGCACATGCAACAGACAGAGTACTGCATATTAAAGTGTGCGTCACACTAAAGACACCTGTAAGACCTCAGGAAAACACGGAGTTTATTGCTATTCTGATGAATATAGGATTTAAAATGATACTTAGACCTAAACTACAAGAGAACAAATCTGAACCTCAATTAAAAAGCACTACAATAGGAGACAAAGCAGAAAAGTTCCAATAACAGGAATTCTCTATATCTGTTATATTGGAATTTGAACAATCTGCTTTATTCAAGACACATACAGCTCTCAAGGTGCTGTTGGTATTTTTCTCTCACATTATGTGGGTTCACACAGTGACTTTCCAACTAAAATTCCCTGAAAGCAAAAGCACTCTATCAGACTAAAAAAGTCTGAGGTGGAGGGTAACCATGAAGGCAGAGTTGTTTTAAGTTATAAAGTAACACTACACACCAAGCTGACTGGGAACTTTACTGGTGTTGTGATCCTCGATTTAACTGTATTTGTATTTTACTGTATTGGAAACGAAACCAGCTTCATTATTTCTTTCACTATAATTATCACTAATGGACTTTACCATAATAAGATCCCACCTGTATTTTGGATCATTTGCTTGAGTTGTTTCTTTTTGTCAGAGCTGAAACACAGCTGCAAAAAACAACAGCTCTGATCACTTCTTTTGTTGGCAAGTGATTTCTAGAAGTTTCAGCTTTGCCGTTGGGCTACAGGTCTCAGGTCAGCATTTCCCCAAGACCACTCCCTACTTTCAAACCATCCAGCTGTGCTTATCAGGGCCAGTATTTGGCAGCATATCTAACTTCATATATTCACAGTAAGAAAGGTCACACCTTTACTGTCAGTTTCTACTGCTGGAACATTCCATAGCATATCATTTATGATCCTGAGCTTCATAAAAACAACTCTCAACATGACAATGCTCACATACACAAGTTAGTCCCCGCATATTCCAAAGTGTCAAGAAAGGCTCTACGAAACATTGGTTAGTTCCATAAACGTATCATTCAAGAAATGATAATTCTCCAGGTAAGTTCTATGGCAATGAACTACAACAGTAGGGTTGAGATGATGTTGGGACATAAAACAGGGCACTGTTAGCCTTCTCCTGTGACTGTGATGCCAGGAGTGCAGAATTAGGTTATTTCTAGGAAACTGTTAAGTGCTAAAGTCATCCTGATGTGCTTTGACCATGAAATCATAATAATTTTCCAAGGCAGCAAAAACACCTAACTTACTTCCATTTTCATGTAACTGTGACTTTTAAGATGACAGATGATAAAAAAGGACTGGCTTTCAGAAGTCATTTTATAAAGCAACTAACATTTTTACCAATTACATTTTACTAATTACATTTTTACTTGACACTGCTCCATTTTATTTTTTTATTTTGCATGTTTTCTTTTCTTTTTTTTTTTAAGATTTTATGTATTTATTTTTTAGAGAGAGGGGAAGGGAAAGAGAAGGAGAGGGAGAAAAACATCAATGTGTGGTTGCCTCTCACACAACCCCCACTGGGGACCCAGCCTGCAACCCAGGGATGTGCCCTGACTGGGAATAGAACTGGCAACCCTTTGGTTTGCAGGCCCACACCCAATCCACTGAGCCATACCAGCTAGGGCTGTTTTTGTTTTTCAATTATAGTTTACTTTCAATATTATTTTATATTGGTTTTCGGTGTACAGCATAGTGGTTAGACAATCATATACTCTATACTTTAAAGTGTCCCTCCCCCCAATATCTCCAGTACTCACCTGGCACCATATATAGTTATTAAAAATTACTGACTATATTCCTTATGCTTTACTTCACATCCTTGTGACTATTTTGTAGTTACCAGTAAAAATATGGAATACTTCACAAATTTGCATGTCATCCTTGCACTGGGGCCATATTAATGTACTATGTTTCATTTCAATTTTAGAATATGTACTGCCAAGGTGAGAACTGCTTCTATTTTATATGGCTCTGCCTCTCAACCTGGATTTTATTTGGTTTTATAAACTGCTACAGGATCATAAAGGTACACCGCTAAGTTGTATATTTATGCATGATAAGTGCCACCTTTGTTAATGTGTCCTTATTCTTAAGCAACTGAGAAATCAGCCTGTGCTGCCACCATTTCCAAGATTTTTCTAGTCTTTCTGATTCCTTACTATGTGAAGTTAGATGTAACACAGTTATAATACATCTCCCATAACAGCATATTGAATATTTTTTAAATACAAGAAAATAGTCAAGGAATTGCCAATTTTTGTTAATCAACCTTCCCCTTAACTAAGTAAAAATGCACAAACCAAAAATAAGATAAGGGAAACCAGTCTCTTCCCCATAACATCTCAGAATAAGCCCAACTAAACCCCAAAGAAAGGGCTCTATATGAGAGCCTTGCTCAAGGACAGACCAGTATATACACATGGCCCAATTCATCAGCATTCAGAAACTTCTGGATCTTGCCCGAATAGGAAAAGCAGCTAAAAAGACCCTTTTAGAGAGAGAATGGAGATCGGTTCAATGATCCATCTAAAGGGCCCTGGGTTTCCAACCTAGAGAGCCTTCTCTGAGTAGTAATCCCAATCAAAGCACCTCCACGGGGACCCCTTCCTGTAATGGCCCTGGAAGCCCTGGAAGCCCACCTGGTCACAGCCTGCATTCACCAGCTCCTGCAGCATCTGTCTGTTCACTTCTGTAGCAGCTGGGGGCCCTGATTCATTGGCAAAAGGCAACAAGGAGTATCGGATCTCCCTCAGTGCTTTTTGGTAGGGGCCGAACTTTGGGGCAGCTCTTGGTTGCTGCTGCCGGGCAACATCCTTGCCCCCCAGGACCTTGGTATCCACGGAAGTGTCACTTGATCCTACAGGTGGCCCCTGAGTGGAAGACTTGGGGGGCTGCTTCAGCCCCTCGCGAATCTCCTGCAGTCGCTGCCGGCTATTTCCAGAGTAAGTCGTGGCCGGAAAAGTCTTTGGCCTCATTGTTAGTCCAGTTTCCTCTTACCATAAATGCAATCTTCTTAAAGAGTTTTATTTGTAAAAAACTGTGAGCAGTTATCAGTTAGTTGTAAACATAGTTTCAAAATAATTTCCTTTTAAACATTTTCTTTCCTTTAATTTTTGTAGTTTCTATAGAGAACCCCAAAGTTTCCAGAGCCTTCATTTTGATGAGAAAAACCATCTGAAAAAGAAGATAGAAAGGCAATCAATGTTCATTTGTAGTTTTCACATAATGTTAATACTTTTCAGAAATGGACAATGATCTTGAAAATATTTCATCTGGAAAGATTAAGAAAGAACACATCATCTCTCAGAAATGACAAAAAATAGTTTTGACTCCAGTTAGAGTACATGACATTCAGGGTTGTCCCAAAATGTTTCCTGGACTATGCAATCTGCAGTAAAGCCAACTTCCCCAAGCTGATACTGACTAATAAATAGTCAACTCAAGACAAGAACAATAGTATTAACAACTGATGGCTCATTTAAGCTACTTTATTATAATTTCATTTGAAATCCACAGCTTGAGTATTGGGGTTAAACTTTCTTACAAGGGGTCTTGGATTTCTGGCTTGTTCCTAATAAGCCATCAACTGCTGGTCCATACCATTGTCCTTTATCCCCGGGCTTCACCAACCTCTCAACCTGAAGCTGTGGTCCCTCCCTCTTTTTGGAAATTTTCCTCTCCCAAATTTCCTGAAAGACACCACAAAACTTATCATACTGAAGGTGTGATAAGTTTTTATTATAATTCAAAGTAGTTCCAGCACAACATATCAGGAGATTTTCAAGGTAACTACTTCCTTGATTGTTTATAAATTTGTCAACTTCTTATCAGCATCTTCATCTAAATACTAAAATCAAAATCTTTCATGTGGAAATTGATACCTACATGGAAGGGGACTGGTAAAGGCACATGGGTGATTTCTTAAAGAGCTTTATGACCACACCAAGAACAAATTAAAGTTGTGAGCACAGATCAGCAATGACTTCAGCATTTTCCAACAGCAATTATACCTACTATAGGCCCAAGTTACTGAATACTATTGTTCTTGCATTCAGAAAATAAAATCAAGACCAACCAGACACTGCCCTTAGCAGCCACAGCAAAGTATCTGGCGCAAGTCACTTGCCCTGGATGACCTAGGGCAAGTCATTTCACCTCCCACACCCTTCTTCTGGGAACAGATGACAACACTTGATAACAAAGGGGTGGTGAGCACTGAATGTCTCAGCAATCTTTAGGATGCAGTTGTTCTCACTTATGCAATTAGTTGCCACAACCCCAACACTGAGGCCCACAGGTGGTGAAGGCAAAACCCTGCATGCCCTCCAGGCTCAAATAAACACTGACCCAGAAAAGAGCATTCTTTAAAAGGAAAGGATGAAGGGGATTGGACTTTGCCTCAGTAAGGAATTTTATAACTATGAAATGAAACTGCTTCACAGACATTCTCATGTGGGAAAAAAAAATCAGGATAACTAGTATTTACCCATTATTTACTATGTGCCAGGCTTGTTCTAAGAGTTTTATGTGAATTAACATATAGAGATCTATTTCATAACCGTATACAACAGTAAACCCAGAGAGATGATAATGAAACCACTATTCCTTTCTCAAAAGTGGGAGGATAGAGGGTCATAACCATCTCCTTTCTTAATGTAGCTAAGAGAAAACAGACTACATTTAGAAAAAGTAACAGACTAAATAAATTTTTCAACGTGAAATCCATATTTAGTGCACAAAATCTACTACATTCAAGTCACTGGAAAGACTGTTGTAAGGCTCTGCAGATAATGAACCACAGATCTGTAGCTGAGTTCCCTGGGATCTATGTTGACCATGGGCCAAGCCTAGAGCTCTGCTTAATTTAGTAAAATGGGGCACACTGCAACCACACTCATATTCAATGACTTCCTGGTCTAAGCATCTGCTGTGAAATACCTCACTTTCTGAAATCCAAGTTCACATTCCAACAAAGAGACTCTGGGAGCTGCCAGCAGTATAAAGATTGCTGAGTAATGGTGTCTGAGAACTGAGGCTTCTCCTAGGGGAATTCACATAAATCACTTGTATCCAATCTTGTTTTCTTCCCTTTCTTTGAAAACTAAAACAGAGAAAAGATAAATAATACTATCCTCACAATAAAACAATCAATGCAAAGGAGGGGCCTGATACTAAGCAAGTGTATTCACATCCGCCCCCACCACCATCCACTGTTCTATCCCACCCACACCCTATTTACACTTACCAAATGCCTAAATCTCTGGAACTGCTGAGATAAATAAGAACAAAATCCTGCCTTCAGCAAGTTCACAGTCAAGTGAGAGGTAAGGGTGTGGTAAGCAAACAGCTTCAAAGAAAAAGAAATGTCCACAAGGGGAAAAAAAGAATCATCTAATTGTTGGGAGAATAAAGGACAAAGTCAGAAAATGCTTTGAAGCAGAGATAACCAAATCTGAGGGTACTGAAGAATGGATATCCAACCAGAGGGAATGGCACTGACAACTGAGCAAAGAAATATGAAAGCTACAGGCACCACCCTTAAATCTAAGGGCTGGAGGCTCTTCCTGAAGAGCATAGGACTCAGCACAGAAGACTGGGAACCACTGTCTGCAGTTCAGCTAAAGACTGACATGGCCAGAAGTGCCCTTTAGGCAGCTGAGTCTGGTAGCCAGCAGGAAGGTGGCTAGAAGGGAAAACACAGCACTACAGGTAGATGATGAAACCTGGGTGAATATCAGCAACCCCACAGAGGAAAGGGGGTTGGATTCAGGAGCTAGTTAAACCATGACCCAGGGTCTGGGCTTAAAGACAGATGGGGAGCCACCAGCACATGAGACATTTACCCAAAGAGTGACGTGCCTACATAGCCATGAAATGGAGCTGTTAGGTTAAGCGAGGGAGAGCATCAGTCAGTGACCATCAAGTGATACCAGCAGATTAAAGAGAAGCTAAGAAAGGGCAAGAGCCACAAGAGATGGCCCATGTCAAAGAAAAACAGAGCTGTGAGGAAATCAGAGCCAGGACCTGGGACAACCTAGCTGCCTGGCCTCACCAGCAGACACAGGGGAGCCAGGGACAGCAAAGGAAGGAGGCCCCAGCTGATTCTGAGGCTTGAACGTTCTTCCTGGAATTCACTGCAAAAAGGAGCTACTGAAAGCAGGGACAGCAGTGAGGCTTTTGGTGGAGGTTAAGAGTAATGTATTAATTATACAAAACATAAGATGGACAAGTGTTCACAAAGAGCACCCTCTAACAAAGAGATGGATCAAGGAGTCCATCAGTGCAACCTGAGGCCCCCATGGCTACAGACTAATGCCTCCAGGAACCACCCTCACAACTTCTAACACCTAGGGTTAGTTTGACCAGTTTTTGAACTTTATATCCATGGACTCACATGTTCTGAACTCTGGGTCTGGCTGATTTTGTTCAACACCATGTTTGGTTATTTATACATGTGGTAGGCGGCAATAGTTTGCTGTTTTTCACTGCTAAGTAATATTCCATATCACAACTATACCATACTTATCCATTCTGCCACAGAAGGACATTTGGGTTGTTCCCGGTATGGGGCTACTTGAAACTGTGCTGCTGCCTTAAGGCTGCTGATGCCCACATGGCTCCAGCCCCAGAGCTATGAGGAGTTGAGCAGTTAGCGGTCAGCTCCAAAATCACATCAAATACTTTCTGTGTAGCTATAGGCAGAGCCCCTAGTAGTTCATGTAGTACCTTTGCGGGATTATAAAAAGGTACTCCTTCCTCAAGTAAACTGTCTTGCTACCATATTATTGTATACCATGAGCAGCTCTTGCCCTGAGGAGCCTTCCAGAGCCCTGTGGGCAGCAGACTGGCCCACTCTGAGACACAGCCTGACACCACATGTCACATTCCATCACACACACACACACACACACACACACCCACCCCAGGTGAGGTAGAGTAGGAACTAGACCTCTGAGTCACAGGAGAAAAAGTAATGGCCTTAGTACAGTCACACAGGAGGAGTGTGATCACATGTGTTCTCTAAAATGTGTGTATGATACTGCTGTAGAGTCAGGTTTTTTGCGAGTGGACTAGAGTCTCCAAATGGGCTGACCATGCCCTCAGATAAATATTGTGTGATATGAAGCATGCCTTTTTATGTGCAAGTCCCTTGAGTAGTACACAATGTAAACAACCATACGACGTGGCCCTGTTACTAAGTCTTAGGGATGCAGAAAATAATGACCAGCCTCTGACTTTAAGGAGCTCACGGTTCAAGATGGGAAAGACAAACACATAAATCAATTATTTAAATATAGTATAATACAAATGACAATAAAATTTTGCCAAAAGCATTATAGGGTCTGAAATAGTAGATGGAGGGTAGAGAGAAATAGGCAATTCAGTCATGCTTAAGGGGTGGAACCCACAGAAGCTGGTGGTGTTCACTCATTAGAGACAGGCTTGAAGGATGAAGTCCCAAGTTTCTGGTTTAGAAACCAGAGCTGATGGTGGTACCTTCTCTGAGCTAGATGACCAGGGACCTTCAAGATAGCAACCAGACTGTGGATGAAGGAGGTCAGCTGTTGGGAGGTGAGGACAAGGCTGGGGGAGGCTGATTTAGAAGATGGCTGTTTCACTTTAAAAATAAAAAGCAGCTGAGGGTTGGGAGCCTGGCTTTCACCCAGCTCTAGCATTGCACCTCTCTGAGCTTCAGTTTCCTACTCACTGACAAGCCTTGCTCTGTCTAGTTGACAGGGCTGCTCTGAGGATCATAGGTGACAGTTCAACTGAGATCAAGCTCATCTGGAATGCACAATACACTGGCCAATGATTGGAATTCCTAGTAAGTTCAGGAGTCAGAATCAGGCAAAAAGGTTTTAATCAAGTCAGGAAATAAGACCAGGGCAAAATGCAAATGTTGTTAGTGGAAAAGGTACCAAAGTGAATGTAGAAACAGAGGTATTTCAGGGTCAATCCAAGTGACTCCTCTTTAAATAAGTATATGATAACAATGCTTAAAAAGTTAAAGATTTGCCCTAGCCAGTGTGGCTCAGCTGGTTGGAGCATCGTCCTGTAAACCGAAAGGCCATGGGTTCAATTCCCAGCTAAGGCTCATGCCTGGGTTGCAGGTTCAGTTCCTTTAATCAGTGTTTCTCTCACTTCTTTTCCCTCCTTCCCCTCTAAGGGTGACCTCTGGTGAGGATTAAAAAAAAAAAAAAAAAGTTAAAGTATCTTTCTTTTACTTCAAAGAGAGAAAAACAGAGAGGAAAAGATGAAGTCATTAGACTTACTGTTTGAAAAGTACCTCCAGCCAGGCCCAAGGTGCTCTGTCCCAAGCAGAATCTGAGCTTCAAGGAGCTGCTTGTCTCCCAAACAACCAGAACCAGGCTCATGCTGGGTGATCCTGGGCAAGATAAAGGCATCAAACTCTCCCTTACCTCTGGAACTTGGCAAGACCATTCTCTCTGCTCAGAACAAATTCCCCTGCCTGCTGGACTCACTTATGCTCCTGGAATTCTAAAAACGCCTTCATCAAAACGGTCCTCTTGCCCCCCCATCTCAGTGGCACTGTTCACTCATAGCCCCCCCAGTATGAGCACAGTATGGGATGAATGGTGTGCCTGTGTCCTCCTGAATCACTGGAACTGCAAGCTCTGTGAGGGCAGGAGCACCTACTCACTGCCTGTCATACAGGCCCACAGGCCCAGGAAGCATCTGCTGAATGAATACATGAAGTCCATTACCCCTGTGAGTCTGTTGCCTCAATCCTGAACTGCTGATAAACCCTGCCACCAAGGCAGTCTAAATAAGGGATGCAGGAGAGCATTGAGCACATGTTTGGGTACACCGAAGGCACCTGGGAAGTAACATGCTCTCTCTGAAGTTTCAGATGCAGTCCAAACAAAATGTTTGTAAGAGAAGCTTACATGTAACTAGTATAGTCTGATAACTATGATGTCACAACATGGGTGGACCTAGAGGTTATCATGTTTAGTAAAATAAGCCAAATGTGACAGGATACATACTCTACGACTGTACTTACTTCAGGCACCCAGAGAAGTCAAACTCATAGAGACAAAGTGAAATGGAGATCACTAGGGGCTGGGGTAACAGGGAATTACTGCTTGATGGGTAAAGGGCTTCTGTTTGGAATGAAAAAAAAGTTTGGAGTATAGAGCATGGTGATGCTGCAAAAACAATGTGAATGTACTTCATGCCAGTGAACAGCACACTTATGAATGGTTAAAATATTATGTATATTTTACCTTGATTAAAAAAATGAAAAAAAATTGCCCACTTTTAGGTAACCAGTGTTTGAACAATGGTTTCCTCTACAAAATTAACTACCCAATGAAAAGAGTGGACCTTGGACTAGGTACAGAATCCCCCAGCAGAGTGAAGCCTAACTGCGTGGCATCACACACACCTTCTCAAGCACAGCCTTCACACCAGGACGCTGAGATACACAGTGGGGACAGGCTTCCACAGGACTCCACTCCTGCAGCCCACATGTCCCACAGGCATTCCAGTTAGAAAGCCAGCCAGCACAGGTGACACATTTCTGTGCTGTGTTTATGCCTGAACTAAGAAATATCAAGTGCATGCTCCCCTAAACAGAATCCAGATCAGATGTCCTGTTATCTTTTTTCTCCCTGCCCCAACACTTTATAATAAAAAATTTCAAACATACAGAAAAGTTGGAAGAATTACTCAGTGACACCCCTTAAACCCATCACTGGGTAGCTCCTTGTGTGGAGGGAAGAAGAGGACACCATGCCCTCTTCTTACTTTCTTCCCATCTCCTTCCAGTCTTATAGGAATGCCAAAGGTATTATCCCTGCCCTTTTAAGTGAATATGTAAAATAGCACCTATGGGCAAACTGTGCTCTTGCCCCAATCATTTGGAAAGGATGAAATTTTCCTTGGTCTCACAAAGAATGAGAGTATTTTCTCAGCTCAATACCGTGTTTTTAGGCTTTAGTTTTAAGACAGTGGCTTTAATGGCCCAATTATGAACTTGTGAAAGATTTTTCATGAGAATACTCATCAGTCAACCTGAAGCTGCAGCTGGAAATGAGCCACTCTGACACACTACCGTATCATTTTATAAGAGATAACATATGGATATTTTCTCTTATCACAAATTTTATAAATATGACCATAAGGTCTCATTGATGTGAAGTTTAAAAAATGGGGGTATCTAGCAAAATAAATCTAACTTTGGACATTTCTTTGACATCAGCAACTCATTTAAATACACTTTAAAAGAAATTACAAGACATTGGAATTTTAAAACTGTAACACAACTCACAGAACAAAAACACCTCATTTTCAGATCCGGAGCTGAGACAAGTACTAAATCCTACTCTTAGTATAGGTGACTCATGTAAAAAAAAAAAAGTGAGAGCAATATGTTAAGCATCCCTTAATTGGGCCCTACCCAACCCAATCCCAATCTCAATCCAGTTCTAGAAAATACTATCAAATGTTCAAGAATTTTTATTCTCATTTCCCCTAGTGCTTCACAAATCTACACTGGCTGCCAACACACATCTAACACCAACCAAGGAACCAATCAAATCTGTGTCTCAGGACCTGCACTAATGAACCCATTGGCATTTTTAAAAACAGAACTTCTTGGACTTCAAATTCCAGTTATTATTTAAATTATATCCTTACTTTAATTACCTAGCAAAGATGAAACTAAATCAGGTAGAGAGGCCAGAACTCCAGCCCAATGCTGGAGTGTCAAGAGTCATAAGCCACCAGGCTAATGTACCTCCAATGATTGTCCAGGCCCTGAAACCACACAAGGGCTAACCCTGATAATGAGGATCTTTGAGGAAATCAGCTGATTACATTCCTCTAAGAATCCAGGAAAACTCTCCAATAAACAGTGTCATTGCAGTGGGCTTAGAAGTGCCATCCATATGTGTGTCAAATACTCTGCTGGATATTATGAGGTCTTACACAGATTGAACAGGTTTCACCTCTAAATAAAGCTTACAGTCTAGGGTAAAAGCAAACCACCACATTTTCTTTTAGCTTTGTATGTGATGTCCATATGTTAAAGGGTAGCGGATGGGTCTCCTTATATTCCACTCCACACCCCAGCAGGGGTTTTTCAGTCTTTGAGAAAGCTCTCCTGTGCACCACCACCCCAAGTTTTGGGTGTACCTCAGGAAGGGAGCTGGAACATAGAAGTAATACTGTGACTTTCCAAAGGCATGTGCCTATTTGGAGAAGACTAAGAGAAAGGATGGTTTCACCAAAACTGGAAAGGCTAAAGGGATGATTGGTTAAAGTGTGAAGCTATTCTTGGAATCTGGAACTTCCTGTGAAAAGGCTCAAACAGAAGAGGAACACAAACAGGCAGATAACATTGGGGAGGAAGCAAGCATATCTGGGTCCACTTAATGGAAACACTGGAGTGAACATGCAAGGGAGCCTGAAGAAGATTTCCAGCTGACTTCTCAATGGAAACACTCCAAGCCAACAGGGAATGGCAAGAAATATTCCAACTAATGAAAACCAGAGGCCTGCCACCAAGACTACTCTATCCAGCAAGGCTCTCAATTAAAATGGGAGACCAAATAAGTAGCTCCCCAGACAAAAGAAGTCTAGAATACACCTCCTCCAAACCAGCTCTACAAGAGATACTAAAGGGACTGCTTTAAGAAAAGGAAGAAAAACAGTTAGAGAGGAACACAGGTACAAAAGAATGACAATGAATAAGTACCTATCAATAACAACCTTAAATGTAAATGGATTAAATGCTCCAATGAAAAGATATAGAATAGCTGAATGGATAAGAAATCATAACCCACACACATGCTGCCTACAAGAGACCCACCTCAGAACAAAAGACATACACAGACTAAAAGCGAAAGGCTGGAAACAAATATTCCAAGCAAATGGACAGGGAAAAAAAGCCATACATTTTCCCTGAAAGGTAGCAATACTCATATTGGACAAAATAGACTTCAAAAGAAGAGCCATAAAAAGAGACCCAGAAGGTCATTTCATAATACTCAAGGAAAGAATCCATCAAGAAGACGTAAACATTGTAGACTTCCAGCCAATACGGAGGTGTAGGTAGACACACTGTGCCTCCTCCCACAACCAGAATAAGGACAACAATTTAGAAACAAGGAACAACCAGTACTGACAGAAAATTGAACTGCATGGAAGTCCAACAACCAAGGAGTTAAAGTAGACATATTCATCCAGACCGGTAGGGGGAGTGGAGTCAGGCAGCTGGGCAGAGAAGGGTCCTGGCAAAAAAAAGTGGCAGCTGGTGGACCCAGTAAGGCTGAGGATTGTGGAGGGGCACAGCCCACAAGGCAGCTGGTGGACCGGCAGTCCCACATTCACCCTCAGATAAACCAGGTGAAACTGGGGAGTGAGACAGACCATGCAACCCAGGGTCCCACTATGGGAAAATAAAGCCTCAAAACACTGATTGAGAACACCTGTAGGGGTTGAGTTACCAGGTGAAACTCTGAACCTCACAGGAGAGTTCGTTGGAGAGACCCACAGGGTCCTAGAACGTACACAAACCCACCCACACCGGAATCAGCACCAAAAGGGCCCAATTTGCTTAGGGGAGGAGGGGGGAAGTGACTGAAAGCCAGTAGAGAGCAGAGCAAGCACCACTGTTCCCTCTTGGACCTCTCTCCCACATACAGTGTCACAACTCAGCTACATGGGTTGCCCCGCCCACTGGGGAAACACCTAAGCCTCCACCACCCCTCACTACATAACAGGCACGTCAAGACCACAAAAAAATGACCCATATAAAAGAACAGATCAAAGCTCCAGAAAAAATACAACTAAGCGATGAAGAAATAGCCAGCCCATCCGCTGCACAGTTCAAAACCCTGGTAATCAGGATGCTCACAGAATTGGTTGAATTTGGTCACAAATTAGATGAAAAAATGAAAGCTACGCTAAATGAAATAAAGGAAAATGTGCAGGGAATCAATAGTGATGGGAAGGAAACTGGGACTCAAATCCATGGAGTGGACCAGAAGGAAGAAATAAACATTCAACCAGAACAGAACGAAGAAACAAAAATCAAAAAAGTGAGGAGAGGCGTAGGAACTTCCAGGACATCTTTAAACGTTCCAACATCCGAATTATAGGGATACCAGAAGGAGAAGAGGAAGAGCAACAAATGCAAAACTTATTTGAACAAATCATAAAGGAGAACTTCCCCAATCTGGTGAAGGAAATAGACTTCCAGGAAGTCCAGGAAGCTCAGAGAGTCCCAAAAAGTTGAACCCCAGGAGGACCACACCAAGGCACATCATAATTGCATTACCCAAGATTAAAATGAAGGAGAGAATCCTAGAAGCAGCAGAGATAAGGAGGCAGTGACCTACAAAAGAGTTCCCATCAGACTGTCAGCTGATTTCTCAAAAGAGACCTTACAGGCAAGAAGGGGCTAGAAAGAAGTATTCCAAGTCATGAAGGTCAAGGACCTACATCCAAGATTGCTCTATCCAGCAAAGCTTTCATTTAGAATGGAAGGGCAGATAAAGTGCTTTTCAGATAAGGTCAAGTTAAAGGAGTTCATCATTGCCAAGTCCTTATTATATGAAATGTTAAAGGGACTCATTTAAGAAAAGGAAGATCAAAAACATGTATAGTAAAATGAGAGCAAACTCACAATTATTAACAACCACACCTAAAACAAAAACAAACTAAGCAAACGGCTACACCAGGAACAGAACCACAGAAATGGGAGATCACATGGAGGGTTATCAACAGGGGAGTGGAAGGAGGAGAGAGGTAGAAAAGGTAATGAGAATAAGTAGCATAAATGGTAGGTAGAAAATAGACAGGGAGAAGGTAAGAATACTATGGGAAATGTAGAAGCTAAAGAACTTATAAGTATGACACAGGGACATGAACTAAAGGAGGGGAATGGGGTGGGAGGCAGTGTGCAGGGTGGAGGGGAGTGGAGGGGGGAAATGGGACAACTGTAATAGCATAATGAATAAAATATATTTTTTAAATGACTTAAAAAAAGAAGACATAAACATTGTAAATATGTATGCGACCAATATAGGAGCACCAAATACATAAAGAAAATCTTGGAGGACTTCAAGAAAGATACTGACAGCAACACAATTATAGTAGGGGATTTTAACACTCCACTGATAAAAATGGACAGATCATCCAAACAAAATATCAACAAAGATATTGTGGCACTGATCAATGCCCTAGAGGAAATGGACTTAACTGATATATATAGAGCCCTTCATCCCAAAGAAGCAAAATATACATTCTTTTCAAACACACATGGAACATTTTCAAAGACAAACCACATGATGAGACACAAAACAAGCCTCAACAAATTCAAGAACATTGAATTCATAACAAGCATTTTCTCTAACCACAAGGACCTGAAACTAGAAACCAACCTCAAGGAAAAAAAACTCAACAACATTCAAACTCATGGAGATTGAAGAGCATGCTATTAAACAATGAATGGGTCAAAAAAAAAAAAAAAAAAAAAAAAAAAAAAAAAAAAAAAAAAAAAAAAAAAAAAAAAAAAAAAAAAAAAAAAAAAGATTAAGGAAGAAATAAAAAACTTTCTGGAAACAATGAAAAATTAACTCACAACAATCCAAAACTTATGGGACACAGAGAAGGCAGTCCTGAGAGGGAAGTTCATAGTGATACAGGCCTACCTAAAAAAAACAGAAACACTTCAAATAAACAACCTAACCCTACATCTACAAGAACTGGAGGAACAACAACAAAGATAGCCCTGGGCAAGTAGAAGGAAGGAAATAACCAAGATCAGAGCAGAATTAAACGACATGGAGACTAAAAGCACAATTCTAAGGATCAATAAATCCAGGAGCTGGTTCTTTGAAAAGATAAACAAAATCGACAAGCCTTTAACCAGACTCATCAAGAAAAAAAGAGGACCCAAATAAACACAATCAGAAATGAAAGAGGAGAGATTACAACTGATACCACAGAAATACAAAGGACTGTAAGAAATTACTACAAACAAGTATATGCCAAGAAATTTGAAAACCTAGGTAAAATGGACAAATTTCTAGAAAAATAAAATCTTCCAAAACTGAATGAAGAAGCAGAAAGCCTGAACAGACCAATAATAGCTGAGAAAATTGAAGCAGTAACCAAAAAACTCCCAACACACAAAAGCCCTGGACCAGACAGTTTCACAGGAAAATTTTACAAAGCATTTAAGGAAGAGCTAACCCCTAAGCTTCACAGACCATTCCAAAAAATTCAAGAAAATGGAAGACTCCTAAATCTTTTTATGAAGCCAGCATCATCCTAAGCCAAAACCAGATAAAGACACAATAAAGAAAGGAAACTTCAGGCCAATATCGCTGATGAACATAGATGCTAAAATCCTCAAAATACTGGCAAACTGCATCCAGCAATACATTAAAAAGATCATACACCATAACCAAGTGGGATTCATCCCAGGGATGCAAGGATGGTACAATATTCACAAATCAATAAATGTAATACATCACATAAACAAAAGGAAACACAAAGATCACATGATCATATTAATAGATGCAGAAAACCTATTTGATAAGCTACAGCACCCATTTATGATTAAAACACTCAGCAAAGTGGGAATAGAGGGAGCATTCCTCAACCTAATGAAGGCCACATATGAGAGACCTACAGTCACAACATCATACTCAATGGGCAAAAACTTAGAGCTTTCCCACTAAGATCAGGAACAAGACAAGGATAAGGATGTCCGCTTTCACCACTCCTATTCGATATAGTATTGGAAGTCCTAGCCACAGCAATCAGCCAAGAAAAAGAAATAAAAGGCGTCCAAATTGGAAAGGAGGAAGCAAAACTGTCATTGTTTGCAGATGACATGATAGTGTACATAGAAAATCCTACACACTCCACTAAAAAAATATAGACCTAATAAGCGTATTTGGCAAAACAGCAGGATACAAAGTCAATATTCAGAAATCAAAGGCATTTTAGTACACTAACAATGAAATATCAGAAACAGAAATCAGGAGGAAAAAACCCATTTGATACAGGAACAAGAAAAATGAAGTACCTAGGAATAAACCTAACCAAGGATGTAAAAGACCTATACTCAGAAAACTACACAACACCAAAGAAAGAAATTAAGGAACACACAAACAAATGGAAGCATGTACCATGCTCATGGACTGGAAGAATTAATATCATCAAAATGTCCATACTACCCAAAGCAATTTATAGATTCAATGCAATCCCTATTAAAGTACCAATAACATATCTCACAGATATAGAACAAACATTTCAGAAATTTATATGGAACCATAAACAACCTGGAAGAGCCACAGCAATTTTGAGAAAGAAGAACAAAGCAGGAGGGATCATAATACCTGTATCAAACTGTATTAGCCACTGTAATCAAAACAGCCTGGTACTGACATAAGAACAGCCTATAGACCAATGGAACAGTACAGAGAGCCCAGAAATAAACCCAAGTCTCTATGGTCAATTAATACTTGACGAAGGGGGAAGAAGCATAAAATGGAGTAATAATAGCCTCTTCAACAAATGGTGTTGGGAGAACTGGGCAGCTACATGCAAAAAAATAAAACTCGATCACCAACTTATACCATACACAAAAATAAATTCAAGGTAGATAAAAGACTTAAATATAAGTCATGACACCATAAAAGTCCTAGAGGAAATCATCGGCAGGAAAATCTCAGATATTCCACGTAGCATCATCTTCACAGATATGTCCCCTAAAGCAAGGGACATAAAGGAAAGAATAAACAAATGGGACCTCGTCAAATTAAAAATTTCTGCATGGCTAAAGAAAACAGCATTAAAATGAAAAGAGAACCAACTATCTGGGAAAACATATTTGCCAATGACACCTCGGACAAGGGTTTGATCTCCAAAATATTTAAAGAATTCACATGAGTCCACTCCAGGAAGACAAAAAGCCCAATTAAAATATGGACAAAATTGTTGAACAGACACTTCTTCAAGGAGGACATACGGAGGGGCCCAGAGACACATGAAAAGATGCTCAGCATCACTAGCCATCAGAGAGAGGCAAATTAAAACTACAATAAGATACCACTTCACACCAATCAGAATGGCCATCAGAAACAAATCAAACAAGTGCTGGAGAGGATGTGGAGAAAAGGGAACCCTAGTGCACTGTTGGTGGGAATGCAGACTGGTGCAGCCGCTGTAGGAAACAGTATGGAATTTCATCAGAAAACTAAAAATGGAACTGCCTTTGACCCAGCAATTCCACTGCTGGGATTATACCCTAAGAACCCTGAAACACCAATACAAAAGAATCTATGCATCCCAATGTTCATAGCAGCACAATTTACAATAGCCAAGTGCTGGAAGCAACCTAAGTGCCCATCAGTAAAAAAATGGATCAAAAAACCATGGTACATTTACACAATGGAATACTACACAGCAGAGAGAAAGGAGTTCCTGTTCTTTGAGACAGCATGGATGGAACTGGAGAGCATTATACTTAGTGAAATAAGCCAGGTGGTGAGGGACAAATACCATATGATCTCACCTTTAACTGGAATATAATCAACAAAACAAAAAAGCAAGCAAAATCTAACCAGAAACATTGAAAGTAAGAACAATCTGACAGTAACCAGAGGGGAAAGGGAGGGGATAATGAGGGGAAGGGTTTTCAGGAACTATAGTAAAGGACACAAGGATGAAACCAAGGGGGAGGGTGGAAGCAAGGGAGGGAGGTGGGTTTGGCTGGAGTGGGGGGAGTGGTGGGAAGGGGAAGGCAGACAACTGTAATTGAACAACAATAAAATAATTAAAAAAAAAAAAAAAAACCCTGGAGTGAGACTCATGAGGTATAATGGAGTTAATCAGTAATAGAACAAGCCGGTCCTTAGTATTCCTACTCAAGAAAACTGCCTGGAGGCAGTGAGCCTAGGCTCCAAAGGGAGGCCCACTCCATTCAAAACCCAACTTTCATTCTTAAGAAGATCCTTACCATCCTAACTTAGAGGCTTTAAGATCTGCTTATGCCACAATGTTGTACCCATCAGTTAACAATAAGTACAAATCACTGATACTAAATATAAGATTTTTCATTCGTCCTCCAGAAAAATTCTTATGAATGTCAAATATTGGCATACAAATAAAAAGTATGCAATTAATGAAAATGTTTTAACCCTCACCCAAGGATATGTTTATTGATTTTAGAGGGAGGAACATTAATGTGAGAGAGAAACATAGATTGGTTGCCTTCCATATGCTCCCAACCAGGGATCGAACCTACAACCTTTTTGGTGTACAGAACAATGCTCCAACTAACTGAGCCACCAAGGCATTATATTAACTTAAAATCACCTATCACAATTAAGTTGGCATAGTCTAGATGGTAAGCAACATAAAGTTTTCATATAGTAAATGGCAAAGAGTAAGCAATGTCAAATTTCCATCCTAATTTTAGCATGATAACCATTATTTCCAACATTTTCTTGTTTTAATAATACTTTCTAAATCAAACTATAAATCAGATAACATCAGCCTCCAAAGTACTGAGAGATCAGCTGACTAGTAGTGAAACTAGTGGCCCAAGCTGGCTACCTTCAAACTCAGGGAGCCACACACAGGTGCTCTTCTTAATAAAGTCCCACTTCACAGGGCTGCACCAACATGGGATAGTAAACCCCCAAACCTGTGCAATTTGTAGGCCCAGATCTGTTGAAAGAAATTACTAAGCAATAGGCTTTTTGAAAAGGAAAGAAATTCAGAGAATTTTTTGAGATGGAAGTTAGTCATTGTAGGGATTATCAAGCTCAACCCTTCATTCTGTTTAGGATATTTTGCTCCTTGTTACAAATTATTTACAAAGTCAAGACGAAGTAAATTATCTTCTGTATTTCAAGCCCACAATTTTTAAAAAGTCAGTAAGGAATAACTTTTAGAAATTTCACATTATCATAACAACAAAATAAAAAGAGCTTTTCAAGAAAAGACTGCGCTGGTCTGGATTTTCCAGTACAAGGCAGATCACCACCTCCCCCTACCACCCTGACCCCCTCCCCCCCAAAGCTTCTCAAAACCCTTCCTGTGTGTTTACATATCAGCTTCACTTCCCCCACTTACACCACACATACACACACAGTGAGATTTAGGAGCCCAGGACTGGCAATTTACAACACAGCATTTAAAATAACAGGGCATCTTATTGTAAAAACATTCTCCTCCCACCAAAGGAAAGTCCCTCCCACCAACCCTGTGATTTGCTAAGAAATGTGTACAGCTCCAACTTACACTTGAGTCAAACTACAGGGTCCAGGCCAATAACACCCCTTTTTTATTATATAATCTTTTACTACAAAATTGTAAGCATGTAATGCTGTAACAGAACAATATCACACTCAAGCACACCATATACATTTTAGGTGAAATGTTCAAATTAAAAATATGAATTATTACACCCGTACTTATTACCCTACCAACCACACTCAAGCAAGCATTACTTCTGTGGGACCCTGCATTTCAAACTGGACAGAGAGGCTAGAAGAGTCCCTTCCAGTTCTAAAATGCCATGATTCTAGTAATTCACTGTAGCAATTCTTCATGACATCTTCTGCTCAGATATCACTTTATATTGCTTGACGTTTGGAGATTTATTAATATTCAGGATCTTTAATTCAAAAGGTATGCTGATTTATTCATTAAAAGTACTCTACATTACCTGGATAATGCGACCAATTGTATGAAGCTAACGCAGTGTCTTGTTAATTATGATTTACAACAGACTTTGTTAAACAACCTTTCCATTCTCATTTTGGAAGATTTTTCGGTTTCTAGCTTATTAACATTTGCTTCAGAAAAAAGATGAAAGATAAAAACTGCTTAGTCTCTTGGTTTGGCCCTCAGAAACAATGATACACCACGTAGGGACTAAAACAGAGATTTCAAAAAACTTCCTAATAACCAGCCACCAGTTACTTCTCCTCAACTACTAAGTAAAATTTCAAGAGAATAGCTGTATGAAGATCACACATATTTTGTGACTTTTCATTCAAGTTACAGTGCATTCTAGTTTCTTGGTAAAAGGTGCACCAACTCTCCTTTAAAAATGTACATATTGGCTGACTGCTCTGGGAAGAGCGCCACTGGGCGCTTGGGTTTTACCTGCCAAATGGACCTGTGGTTTACAAGCGAGAGTTAAACCACTTTAAGAAGTCAGGATTCCTGTGACATTCAGAACACTCTCACTTATGTCCCATATGTGGGTGAAAACACCAAAGTTCTCGTTTAAAACTTGGTCAACATAAGGAGATCCACAAACGTGTCCTTCCACGGTTGTCCCGGCAAGAGAGGACTTGTCACTGGAGGGTCTCGGAGCGCACGGCCCGCAGCCAAAGACCCGGGACCCTACTCGTAGCAGGCAGGTCTGTCCACCGTCCCGGGCACTGGGACATGGGACCAGCACAACAGTTGGGTCTGTGCACGCAAGCACGTCGCCGATGGGTACCCCATTCTTACTGTTCCAGACGAGGCACGAGGAAAAGGACAGGGGATACTGTGAGCCCAGCAGAGCCTGCCCTCCCCAGTTCTGCGAGTTAAATAGTGTACGGCCGCGTCAGAAAGCCCGGAGCCCCAGACGCCCGCCGGAGACCCGGAATCCGGGTTGCGGACTTGAGGACTGGAAACTGGGGGCGCCGGAGCAGCCCTGACGGACAGGACGCGCGACAGCGCGGCCCGAGGGGGGAGGGGACGGGCGTCGTCGCGGCCCCTGGGTGAGGGGGAGGGACATGCGACGGCGCTGCCTGAGGAGGAGACGCGTCCGGACTTCGGTGGAGGCGGGACCCACGCAAACGCCGTCCTTTGCAGGCCAGCCCCGCGCAACAAAGCGGCGCCGCCCGCCCCAACTTCCCCGCTGCCGACTAGGGCCCGCGACGGTCGCCACCACAATGCTGCGAAGGCGGATTCGGGCGAGGCCCTCGTTCACACAACTTTCCGGCCCCGACCCGCCCGCCTCACCTCGGCTCGGTCTACCGCCGTGGGGGCGCCCTCGTCCGTAGCTCTGAGCCCTCGCGCGCCAGGGGACCGGGCGCCGGTGGCGGCAGCGGCTGGTGACCCTGCGGGGACTCGGGCGTCCCGGGCGGCGGCGCGGACAGCGGCGGCTCCATCTTCTCTGGTGCTCGCGCCGCCGCTCCGACGCGCAGACCCAAGTGGGACATTCGCTACATTGTTGGCATTCCACGGTTATCACGTGACCGCGCGTCACGCTCGGCCCTCCCCGCCCGCGCTTCCTGGTCCCGCCGCCACCTGCGGCCTGGCAGTGTCCCCGCCCCCCCAGCCCTGCCTGCGCAGCGCGCTCAGTACTAGTTGGTCTCTGTACCTAAAGCCACTCTCCTCTAGAGCGTCTTAACCCAGCCCCGAGGCAAACAGGAAGTTAACTGGCGTGGGGGAGCCACCAAGTTGGTGTCAGCCACCGAAAGTGAGCGCAGAGGAGACACGCAGCTTCCAGGTCAGGATATCAAGTCACAGAGAAGGACGTCAGATAAACGCCCAAATTCTATCTTTAACTTAATCGCGCCCGGTACCTTGCGCGTTTTGTGTACAGGAAGTGTTGTATGATGTACACAAAGATGTAGTGATATTCACCAGCAAGTGACATCTCAGATGCCCTGCCGGGCCGACTTTACACTAGGGACGATGGAATTGGTACCAGGACGTGTGCAGGGACGGGGAGCACAAAAACTAACACAGGACACCATTACCTAACCTAACATTACACTGTGGCCCCTGATTCTGAGGGCTACTAACATTTTAAAAGCCAACTCAATTTATTTTTCATTAATTCTGGCGAAATGTTTAAATGTTAATCTTGGGAAAAAAAACCCTGATGACGACTTGAACAACCTCTCCAGTGCATGGCGATATAAATCCATCAAATCCTCCTTTCTCCCTAAATCCCACCTAGATTTTCAGCCCTGCCTCTGCCCTTGCTTTTCCAGTGTACCTCTTCACATTTCCTTCCTGTTTCCTCTCTTCTTCGAGCTTGGATAATCACATCATTATAGTGCAGTTTAGATTTGAATTTCATTTTTTCAGTCTGATATTGTACTATACCCAAGTATCCTGCACGGTGTTGCGTAGAACAAGCTGCCTTGCACTGACCTGTGTACCTACTCCTCACGTACTAAGTGTGCTTTCTACACCCGCCTCCACTTTCCCTCCCCACTCCCAGCCACAGTACCTGCTGCCACTCTTCCCTTACGTGTGTTTATGGGTCCTGCCCCTGTTTTGTCTTCAAAGATGTAAACATAATTTTTTTAATTGTCAAACGAAGTATTGTAAATAAAAGGAATTTAACAGACTTCAAAATGTATATGTAAAACACTTAATAAAATGTTGTAATGTCAGTGAGCATTATAGCATTGTTTGCAATAGTAAAAAATAAAACAGGATGAACCTAAATGTCCAACGGTAGGCAATAGTAGGAAATTAAAAGGTAGATGTTCAAATGAAACACACAAAATAGGTCAGTATTTTTTCAAAGGGTAAATGATTGTAGATAAAATTCAAAATCACCTGGCTGGTGTGGCTCAGTGAATAGAGTGCCGGCCTGTGAACCAAAGGATCACTGGTTTGATTTCCAGTCAGGGCACATGCCTGGGTTGCAGGCCTGGTCGCCAGTTGGGGGTGTATGAGAGCCTACCACACATTGATGTTTCTCTCCCTCTTTCTCCCTCCCTTCCCCTCTCTTTAAAAATAAATAAATAAAATCTTTAAAAATAAAATAAAATTCACAACTAGATGTTGTTTTGGTTGTTACTGCACAGTTGCTTTTCAGACCATGTATTTTCCTTTATCAACTAGATCTGAAAAGAGAAACTGACTGTTATCTTCTGTTGTTTGATAAAAGGGTTTTGATAAGGAAAGCCATAATGAGATTATGTGGCAATTTCATTGTAGAAGTAGAAGGAGACCAGGGGCAGACAGGCCGCCAAATTCCAAAGTGCAAAGACACTCTGCGGTCGTGAAGATTGTATTTGAAAGCCAGTAACCCCAGGCAAGAAGAGTTTCTGGGTTTGGGACTGGAACTCGGAAAAATACCCCAGAGCTAATACCCTTCAGAAAGATGAGGTGAGAGGAAGAACTACAGTTTGAGGTACAGATACTTGGAAGGGGAAAGGGCAGAAACAAGTCATGGGGAAACCTGGTATTTAAGGCATGCAATGGGAATGTTAGAGATATAGGCACATGAGTAAACTGAAATTGGGGAGATCAAATGGCATAGCTCTGGAATTGTGTATTGTCCCATTAATAACTGGGAGAAGTAAGGAGCTAAAAAGTACTTGAGAGATATCACAGAGTGAGAGAAAATTAAACTGAGCTCAAGTAGAGACAAAATGAGGGCTAGTGGGAGAGGTGAGCAATAACCAGATAATGTCACAAACCAATGGAAAATTTGGATTGTAATTAACACTATAAGGAAAAACACAACTTCATGTAAGAGTTTATATTAGAAGCCATGTGACCTGGTCTAAGAAATCAGGAAGCACTTTAGCTGAGATTCAAAAGAGAAAAAGAGATTAACAAGATGAAGAGAGGAGTATTCCAATAGTGAGGAGCACAGTTACAAACACCCTTAGGGGCAGGAACCAGATGTAGCAATTCAGACACTAAAAGAGATGGAGGAGTTTGGAATGGAGAAGAGAGTGAGAGACAGCAGAATAGGAGGAAGAAAGTTTGCTGATTAACTATAGGTATTTTAGACTTTCTGCTCAGAACAATGGGAACTCAAAAAAAGGGTCATAAATAGAAGACTAACATTGTTACGGAAGAAACGACTCAACACGCAGTTGGATGGTGGAGCACGACCCTTTATTAACGTGCACGGGCCCAGAGGAGTACAGACCCCAAATTCTGAGCCCCGAACCTTGGCCAAGCAGGGCTTTTATGCTCTCCGGATGCCCTATCCTACATGGTAAAAGCAGGAGGTACAGAAGATGATGTGAAAAATAACTCTAGCCTTGAGGTGCCCTTATCGGAAGCTGGG
This sequence comes from Anoura caudifer, assembly GCA_004027475.1. NCBI lineage: Eukaryota > Metazoa > Chordata > Mammalia > Chiroptera > Phyllostomidae > Anoura > Anoura caudifer. Next base: position 279,787 of record PVKU01001393.1, read on the forward strand.
TGTACAGAAGCCAGAGCAGAAGTTATGACTACCTAACCGAAACCCGACGGTTTTGCGGTTTCTAAGTAACCTAAGCAAAACTCTTTCCCAGTCCCTCTTCTGGGTCACTTTGTCCTAGTTGACTTTTCCTCTACAACATGATCTAATGTGTCTCCAAAAAGATCTTGCTATGTGCAGAATGAGTGGGAGCTGAGAGGAAGGAAGATGGTGACCAGAACATTGTACTAGTTGAGAGAGATGGTACAGTTTGAGTGGGATGGTAGTGGCAGACATGGAGAAATAGCGATGGTAAAACTTTCTGATCCCAGTGATATACTGGCTACACGAATGGAGGGACAAGGGCATGGCTCCTGGACCTCTAGTCTACAATGGGTGTGTAAGGGTGCTGTCTGGTTTACAATGGGTGCATGAGAGTGCTATCTAGTCTACAACAGGTATACGAAGGTGCTGTCCCTGAGCTGAGATGACAAATTTGTTTTTGAAGTTGCCCTTTGAGATGAAATAGAGTGAATGGAGATGCTATGAAGACCTTTGTAGGCAGTGATTTGTAGCTCAGGAGAAATGTGATCAGGAGATGTACTTTGAGTTGCTTGCATGTCCTCCATGTGGTCACTGAGGTGGAAGGCATGGAGGAATTTGCCTAAGTGACAGTACACAGGAAGTAAGGGAGTGGACTTCAATGCTGAGGAAATGCAGCATTTAAAGGTGAAGTAGAAGGTGTGCCTGCACAGGAGCCAGAGAACCTGCTGGAGAGCTAGAAGGAAAGGTGGCTACATAGAAACAAAGGGAAGAGTGCTTCAAGGAGGGGAGGATCAACAAAGATATATGGTGCTAAAAAGTCAAGTCAAATGATAGCTGGAAATTGTCCGTTGCGTTAAAGACATGACAGTCACTGGAACCTTAGTAAAGAGCTCTGCTGGTAAACTGGTGAGAGTAGAAGCTAAATGGGAGAGAGTCATGATGAGTAAGATACCAAATAACAAAGAAGACTCAGACATATCATTGGAAAGGGGAGGAAATGATAAAGTCATAGCTAGAGGAGAATGAGGGCTCAAAGGAAGACTTATTTTTAATGGGATAGTTCTAATGCTGTTGTAACAAATTATCACAAAATTTGTGATTTAAGGATACATACATTTTATTACTTCATAATCCATAGGCCAGAAAATACCATCTACAGCACAGGGAAGAGTTGACCTGGAAGAGGAGATCACAGCATCACCATTCCCTTTAATTTTTAGAGTACTACACTGGCCTAAATGGGCCCCCACTTTCATTTTCTCCTTTTCCCCACCTTTTCTACACAACTCTAAGTCAGATTAGTTTTGCTAAATACAGCCTGTGCAAAATCTTCAGGAGTTCCCCAGTGCCTCTGAGTAAAGCTGAGATTCTCTGATAGTCGACATACCTCCATGATAAAGTGGGGAAAAGTATGTCTGGCATTCTCTTCTACTCTTTATATAGGTGTATATATCCTAGACTTCTCGGCAAACAAAATGGCCATTTCCTGCATTAGATTTGTCCCCACATCTTGCTCATGCCTCTCCAAGCATGGATATTCTCCCCAACTCCACTCCTGTTTGAAATCCTACCCATTTGTGGTAGTCAGAAAAATGCCCCCAAAGAGGTCCACACCATAGTGCCTGGAACCTGTGAATATGTCACCTTAAATAACAAAAGGTACATTGCGGTTGTGATTAAGGTTACAGACACTGAGATGGGGAGATTATTTTGCATTATTCAATGTAATCAAAAGGGTCCTTAAAAGTGGAAGAAGAAGGCAGAAGAAAAGGTTAGAGAGATGACAGTGTAAGAAGGACTTGACCCACTGCTGGCATCGAAGATGGAAGAAGGGGCCACATTCCAAGAAATGCAGTGGCCTCTTGAAGGTTTGAAAAGCCCTCAATTTATAATCAGCAAGAAAACAGGGATCATCCTACAACCACAAAGTGCTGAATTCCTTTACCAACCCAAATGAAGAGGAAACAGAGTCTCCCCTAGAGTCTCTGGAAAGGAATGCATCCTTGGTTTTAGCCTAGTGAGATCTGTATTGGACTTCTGGCCTCCAGAACTGTAACTTAATAAATGTATGTTGCTTCAAGCCACTAACTTTGTGGAATTTGTTAGGGCAGCAATAGGAGACTACTATACTCTCCTTCATGGCCTGGTTCTAATTCAACATCTCCTTGATGATCTCAGAAACGACCACTTTCCTTTCCACTCCCAGCAGCACAGCTTGCATGAGAAGTGGTCTGGTATCAGGGTGATTGATCTGTAGACTTGTCCTCATTCTCCGATGAGACCTTAGCTCCTAGGATTTAGGTGGGGATAGAAGCTGCTACAGTATCTAGCACCTTGCCTAGCACATGGAAGTCACTCAATGGTGATTTTTTTTTTTTGCATAATAAGTGAACAAATGGAAGTCCCATAAAGGTGGCAGAAACAAAACACCCAAAATGAATGTGCCCTTTCTCTTTTTCCTCAGGTTAGATATTATTGTCTTAACTTTGAAATTAGAAGTCATTCCTTCTTTGTCATCAGTGGCTCCAAAATAAGTTAAATATTTCTGTTTGCAGGAAATACTATTCTTGTCACATAGTTAATTTTAATTAGTTAGATTTTTGTGCCTTTCCTCAGAACAAGACCTTGATACTTTAAGGGATTAATAATAAATGATTAATTTATCTGTAAATGGCTGCTGACAACCAAGGTATTATTTTTCTTAATGTTGCTGATAATAAGTTACATTTACACCAAATGGGGCTTCACTTGCTTATGAAGGACTGAGTATGCATTTGAATCCTTCTCTTCAGGGTGGAATTCTGATAATGGAAAAAATAGAATGGTGACTGTAAGTTGTACTTAGAAAGAAGGGGGAAATGATTTTCACCTGATCAAGGGGCATGTCCATCTATACTGAATGAATATCATGAAGATAATAATGAGAGAGATAGTACAATTATACACTAATAAAATCCAGAAAAATGAAGCTATAGTGTTCAAATACCAGTGTGAAAGAATATGGCAAGATTCAAATTCTAGACATCATTATTCCATTGATGATGGATGCATGAATTTCACGGATCCCAGAACTAGAAATTTAAGAAGTCAACTCACAAGAAAAACATATTTTAAGCTGTTGAAACTACACTAAAAACCACAACTCAGAGCTGAACTAATGAATTAATTTTATACTGAGTGGTTAGAATGATGGATTTTGTTTTTCCCAGGCTCTTGCTGGTTCCTACTCTTCCATGATCTCCTCCCAGTATATCTTACATTTGGCAAAGGATATGAATTGAAGATCTTTCTAACAAATGTACAAACTACTCAAATATTGAATGTAGTTAGCTACAGAAATCTACAGAAAATTTAGGTAAAATCTGGTGAGGAAGGGAAGAAGTGTCAGGAAAGTAGAAGGGGAAGCCTAGAAGTGCAATTGGAGCAGTAGATCAGAGAAGGAACACTTGGGAGACAGAAAAAGATATGAGTGGGAGCTGAGTTCCCAGTGGGAAATAATCAATGAGCATTGGTTCCTGTTAAAGGTGAGATCATACAGTATTTGTCTTTGACCGCCTGGCTTATTTCAATTAGCATAATGCTCTCCAGTTCCATCCATGCTGTCTCAAAGGACAGGAGCTCCTTCTTCCTTTCTGTTGCATTGAATTCCATTGTATAAATGTGACATAGTTTTTTGATCCATTCATTTACTGATGCTCACCTAGGTTGCTTCCAACACTTGGCTATTCTGACAGTGATTAGAGGGGAGAAGGGAGGGAATTTCAGGGGAAAAGGAGAAGGGTTTGCAGGAACAAGTATAAAGGACACATGGACAAAAACAAGGGGTTGGAAATGGGAGGGAGGTGGGGAGGGCTTGGGGGGTGGGCTGGGATGGGAGTAAAAGGCAGAAAAATGTACTTGAAAAATTAAAATAAAATAAAATGAGCATTGGCGCTCCTACAACAGGGCTATCAGATTGTGGTGCCCACACTGTGAGTGTAGAATTATTCTTGGTAGATTTCTCAATTTTCTTGCCCAGATTAATTTTTAATTACTAAATATATTAAAAATAGTATAGGATCACATAGGCTCCCAAGCCCAGGTCCTTTTTATTGGCAGGCCCTACAAGGAGGTCAAAAACAAGAGGAGAGTCTTTAAAAATACTCTTTAAAGTCCTGGCCTAATTCTCATGAAGGTAATGCTGTGTCACCATATGTGAGTCCTGGGGCTGGTCCCAGGCGTGGTTGCTGGTCCCAGAAAGCCATGTCTGAGCCCATTCTGAGTGTATTTCCTCTGTTAACTAATAACCACTGTATATTTAAATTTCAAGGAGCTGGAAAGCCTTTAAGATTCAAAGGACTGAATCTCTTTAAGTAGAATTTCAGGAATTATAAATATTCTTCATTCATCCATTCACCACATGTGTATTGAATCCCAGGCACTGGGATTATACTGGCAAGCAAATTGAGACAGAATCTGTCATCACAGAATTTACAGCCTGGAGGAGGAGGTGTTGTCAATCAAATACTCATTAAAACAAATGTGTAATTAGAAACAGTATTAAATGTCATATAATCTCATTCCTTAACCTACTGGTCATTAGAGCAGTCAGGGCTGGCCTTCCGGAGGGAATGATCTCTGAGAGCTGACGGGCAGTGGAAGTGAACCAGGAAGCAGCGAGTAAGGGTGGCAGCAGCCATCCAGTCCTGCACCTGGAAAATTTCTGTACAGGGTAGGGAGGAACTGGGTCTGCACTTACCTACAAATGCTATGTGAAGGTTGTAGCCTGTTTGCTTTTGCTGGATGAACCCCTATTTTTTTAACCAAACAACTCCCCTCTGGTGGTGCTGCTAGGAGTGACCCAAGGGGCATAACTGGATTGGAGGAGGAGTAGAAACTTGTCCCCAAACTGCTTTGCAGATCTAGAAGCCCTGTTTTAACCTGGTTGTGTGTTTAGTTGAAGTGGTGAAGGAGATGTTGGTGACTTAAGTCCCTCTCTTGTCCCCTTCCAGCTTCACCTTGAGACAGGGGACTGACAGGGCACTTCCCCATCAGGCCCGCAGCTCACAAAAACAGTGTAATTTAACTTCTTTTAATCAGAAGAAAAAAGTGAATGTAATAACAATGCATATATAATAATAAGTCCAGCCTGGATTATATTTGCCTTCATACACAGTCATATTTTTTCAATTAGCAATAATCGAGGCTCAGATAAACCTCATTGGTTATAAAACTGCCACTGCTCAAAGATACAGTCATAAATATTTTAATTGCAGCCCTGGGCAGTGCCTGTGGAAGGAGGGCTTGAGGGGGGAGTAGCAGGACTTCATTGACGTACGCTTATGTCACTGAATGGGAAATCACTCAGACGGTTTAAGCCAAGGAAGGACCTGACTTTAAAAAGACTACTCTGGCCATTGTCTAGAAAGTGGATGGTAGTCCTGGTGGGGAATGGACAGAAGCAGAAGTGGTATAAGCCATCAAGCGATTAGGGCCTCACTGAGGTAAGAGAAGAGATGACGAAGCTTTGTCAGGCCAGGGTGGTGTTTGCTAGGGCTACCTAGCAGAGTACCACAAACAGAAATTTATTGTCTCACAGATCTGGAGGGTAGAAATCTGACATCAAGGTCAGCAGGGTTGGTGCTCTCTGAAGGATGTGAGGGAGACTATGTTCTAGGCTTCTTTCCTCGCTTCAGGTGGCCTCAGATGTTCCTTGGCTTGTTGGTAGCATCTTCTCCATGTGTCTTCACACCACCTTCCTCTGTCCATGTCTGTGCTCAAACTTCAGCCATAAGGAAACATAATCGTATTGGGTTAGGGCCTACCTTAATGACCGCATTTCAACTTGATTCCCTCTACAGAGATCCCATCTCCAAGTCAGGCCACACTCTGAGGTGCTAAGCGTTAAGACTTCAACATACAAACACAACTCAAACCATAGCAAGGGGTCAGTAAACTGTGGCTCATGAGTTATATCTAGCCCACACCTCTTTTTATATAGTTTGTGAGCTACAAATGTTGTTTCCATTTTTAAATGGTTGGGGAAAAAATCAGAAAAAGAATAGTATTTTATGACTCATGACAGTCATATGCATCTATATGTCAGTGTCTGTGAATAAAGCTTTATTGGAACCCAGTTGCCCTCCTTCACTGACTCAGTGTCTAGGGCTCCTTTTGCCCCACCTAAGAGCTCAGTAGGTGAGAACAGACCACACGGCCTGCAAAGCTAAATGTTTGCTCTCTGGCTTTTTACAGGAAAATTTTGTCAACACTCACTCTCAAACCACAGCAGAGCAGAACATTGGGTTAGATAGGGGCTGGCAAAGAGGGAGATGTCAGTGACTCCTACTTTTGGCAACTCTCCCACCCCAATATTATAAAGGTAAAGATGTGCAAATGCCTTTGAAGACCAACTGGGTGAGTAAGATGAACCTGTATTTGGAGCTGTGTAAGAAGAAAAGATCACCAGGGGCTGGGGAGGAAAGCATGCCTTGCCTAAAAATTTCAAAGTCCATTTTTGTGAAAACACTTTGCTGATGAAACAACACAAACCTGGAAACCAAATTCAGGCTAACATGCTGGTTCACAAATCCCACCGACTTAGAAGGCTGGTGTGTGGAGGCTGGTCAGGATTAAAGAGAGAAATATGAAGCCCCTGCTAGTGAAATCCTAGTTGCCTGTCCACCTGGTTCCAATAACACCAGGTGCCCCACCGGTTTTCACTCCAGAAGGCCCTCAGCACTTACCTAGGAGCTTCCTTTTCCCAACCTCTCTGAGCCCATTTGCTTCCAGGCTCACTTCTGCCTCCATCCTAGGACTGAGCCTTCCTGCACCCTGCCTGTGTGAGCCAAGGAAGAGAGGACTAAGCAGCCACTTTTTTGAAGAGCTCTCCCTATAGGGAGACAGTGCGGACGTTGGCTTGTACCCAGGCAAAGTGTGGGCAGCTGCAGATGTGTGAGGGAAGCCTGAGATCAGGACCACAGCTGGTCTCTGAACGAAGGCTCTGACGATAGGCTGAAGCCTGAAAATGTAAGTGGGCTACTTCCCAAAAACCTCCCTGGAACTGCCTGCCAGCTAGTGTCTCCCACCCACCTGAGACAGACTCTGTTGGCCCCAACTTCCACACAGCTTTCCTGCCATGGTCCTCCACTGGCCAGAACCTGACCCCAGGCTTGAGTTTTATCTCCTGGAGACTCTTCTGAGGTTCCAGGGAGAGGGACATATGAGTAAATATGGGAAGAAAGGAGAAGCCTTACCTTGCTGCTGTCAACAGTGCTATGACAGGGATTATTTTAGTCCTAGTTCCATCCTCAGTACCTAGAACAGGGACGGACACATAGAAAGTGATCACAAGCTGTGAAAGAATGATTGAAATTGACTGCTTTCTAATGTTATGATTTCAGGTGCCCAGGAATGCTGTAGGTATATTGTATTTCTATGTATTTTCCATAAGGTTTTGATCCTTAGCACTTTTTACCACTGATGGCTCTAAAAGCTTCCATCACTCTGATCTTAAAACAGCTCCCCATCTTGCCACCACCTACAAGAAGACTTCCCTGACCCTGGGCAGGCAGCGTATGACCTCTGGCCACAAAGCCAGCCCAGTGTACTGGAAAGACCCAGCCTTTGGAGCCAACGTATCTGGTTAGCTGTGAGATTGTGACCAAGTTTCTTAAAACTTTTCAGAATCCTGGTTTCCTCATTTACAAAGCAGGGATTAATATGTGTTGTAGTGTCATGAGGATCAAATTAGACCAGGTATGTGAAATTTCTGGCATATGGCAGGTGTTTGTTGAATAAATAAATGTTTTATCTAAGGAGACATTTTGAAGAGCAGAGCTTATGAAATATCAAAACAGTGAACTGAACATCCTAGAAGGGAGGATAAAGTTAGTCATCTTCCTGTGAGTTCTCAGTATAATGAATCAAATTATTAACAACAAATTTGGGGAGAGAAATACATTTCTACAAAAAATAATAGCACCATAGCTGCGCATTCTTAGGAATCATGAACAGAAATCTAAAAAAGGCATTTATGATTATTCCTAAGTGATGCATAGCTGTGACCAGTATCCTGTAAATACTGATTTTTTTAATAAAATTATTTAGCTATATTAAATTGTACATGCTGAAAACACTAACAGAATTTGGGGACTTTGAATGGAATTTCCCAGACCTTGGGGAAAAAATGCCATAGTTGAGTATCATAACTGCCAGCTGTGGATTGATGCAGGGCCACTTTAAGCGGGCAGCTCTGGGGATAGCCTGTTGGTTTAAACACAGGTCTATGGGCTTGGAAACATGGTTTGAGAATAGTACCCCAAGTCCTGGCCAAATAGCTCACTTGGTTAGAGTGTTTTCCAGATACAACAAGGTTGTAGATCCCTGGTCAGGGACAAGAATCAACTAATGAATGCGTAACTAAATTGAACAACAAATCAATGTGGGGTTTTTGTAAGTATATTTTATTGATTATGCTATTACAGTTTTAGCATTTTTTTCCCATTATCCCCCCTGCCCTACACCCCCCAACCCTCCAGCATTCCCCCGACTTAGTTCATGTCCATGATTTGTACATATAAGTTCTTTGACTTCTCTATTTCCTATACCATTCTTGACCTCTCCCCATCTATATTATGCCTACCGATTATGCTTCTTATTCCCTGTAACTTCCCCCCCTCATTCTTCCCCCCTTCACCATTGAAAACCCTCCACGTGATGTCCATTTCTCTGATTCTGTTCCTGTTCTTGTTTGCTTAGCTTTTATTTTTGTTTTTTAGGTTCAGTTGTGGATAGTTATGAATTTGTTGTCATTTTATTGTTCATAGTTTTCGATCATCTTCTATTTCTTAGATAAGTCCCTTTAACATTTCATATAATAAAGGCTGAGTAATGATGAATTCCTTTAACTTGACCTTATCTGGGAAGCACTTTACATGCCCTTCCACTCTAAATTATATCTTTGCTGGATAGAGAGTAATCCTGGATGTAGGTCCTTGCCTTTCATGACTTTGAACACTTCTTCCCAGCCCCTTCTTGCTTACGAGGTTTCTTTTGAGAAATCATCTGACAGTCTAATGGACACTCCTTTGTAGGTAACTCTCCCCTTTCCTCTTGCTGCTTTTGAGATTGTCTCTTTATCACTGATGTTGTGTAACTTAACTATGATGTGCCTTGGTGGTTCCTCCTTGGGTCTAATATCTTTGGGACTCTCTGGGATCCTGGACTTCCTGGAAGTCTATTTCCTTTGCCAGATTAGGGAAGTTTTCCTTCATTATTTGTTCAAATACCTTTTCAACTTCTTGCTCTTCCTCCTCTCCTTCTGGCACCCCTATGATTCTGATGTTAGAGTGTTTAAAGTTAGATGTTAGATTCTGATATTAGAGTGTCCTAGAGGTTCCTAAGCTTCTCTTCATTTTTTTTGAATTCTTGTTTCTTCATTCTGTTCTGGTGACTGTTTATTTCTTCCTTCTGGTCCAAACCATTGATTTGAGTCTTGGTTTCCTTCCCTTCAGTGTTGGTTCCCTGTATATTTTGCTTTATTTCACTTTGGGTAGCCTTCATTTGTTCCTTCATTTTGCAACTGATCTCTGTCTGTTCTGTGAGCATCCTGATTACCAATGCTTTGAACTCTGCATCAGGTAGGTTGTCTATCTCCTCATTGCTTAGCTCTTTTTCTGGCGTTTTGATCTGTTCTTTCGTTTGGGTAATATTTCTTTGTCTCAGTGCACCTGTTATGTTATAAGGGGGCGGGGCCTTAGGTATTCACCCCAGCGAGGCAACCCTCTCTGCTGCATTGTGGCACTGTCTGTGGGGGAGGGGTCAGAGGGGAAATAAATGATGCTAGCTTGCTCTGCTTTAGTCCCACTTTCCAAGGAACTCACCTATGTGAGACTGGGAGACTGGGAGTTTCTCCTGCTGGGGCAACCCTCCCCCCCCCCAGTAGTTTACAGCTAGCTTTGAGTCTTTATTTTCCCATTTAGCCAGCACTGCCTCACTGGCCAGGTCCACAGCCTTACCACAAGTCCTCTCTGCTCAGCTGCCCATCTCAAACTGGTCTGGGTGAATGTTTCTTTAACTGCTTGGTTTCGGAGTTCCATGCAGTTTGCTTTTCTGGCACTTCTGATTATTTATTGTTTTTAGATTTGTTGTTATTCATCTTTTGGTTGTGCAAGAAAGCGATTCTAGCTACACCTCCATATTGGCTGGAACTCTCCAACGTCTCTCTCTCCCCACCCCACTCCTTTCCTCTCTCTCTCTAAGATCAATAAATAAAACTATAATTTCACCCACAAAATCTATAAGGCAAAGTTATAATTTTTATTTTATTCTAAAAAGAACTATATGTTTTTATTGAACTGCTAAGTCATTCTCATATGAAAAACAGAAAATTGGTTTGTGTGACTATGCACAGTTAATTGACATTTGGTTTGAAGATAATTTATTCTTAAAGTGGTAGTACTTGATAGTGACAAAAGGTGTAGACCAGTGGAATAGGAATTTTAAAACTTGGGTTCAACCATTTATGCTTGCCTTTACAGCTTTTCTTTAGTGAAAGTGGTCTAGCTAAGTGGTAGGTAAATTAATAAAATTTAACATTCTCAAGCAACCAAAATATACACTGCCAAAATATGAAAGACAGTGTACTAAGTCACAGATTTCTGTGAAGGTGACAGGGCATCCTTCTTAAAGGTTCTCAAACACAGACCTACAATTGGCAAAGCACCAGGGTGGTGGGAACTTGGAGGGGACCCTGGGCTAGGGTGACAGAAGCTCTGTTTATTTGTGATTCACAGACTGGAGCAGAAACCCTCCAATGGTGTTGTTTGTGGAAACAATCCAGGGAATTTATTTCATAAAGTACTTTCCTCAACTCCGCATCAAGAAGACAAAAATTTCAATTAAAAAATGGGCAAAGGACCTGAGCAACTTCTCCAAGGAGGACATACAGAGGGCCCAGAGACATATGAAAGGATGCTCAGCATCACTAGCCATCACAGAGATGCAAATTAAAACTATAATGAGATGTCACCTCACATTGGTCAGAATGGCCACCATAAACAAATCAACAAACAACAAGTGCTGGAGAGGTAGTGGAGAAATGGGAACCCTAGTACACTGTTGGTGGGAATGCAGACTGGTGCAGCCACTGTGGGAAACAGTATGGAATTTCCTCAAAAAACTAAAAATGGAACTGCCTTTTGACCCAGCAATTCCACTGCTTGGATTATACCCTGAGAATCCTGAAATACCAATTCAAAAGACCTATGCACCCCAATGTTCATAGCAGTGTTACTTACAAATAGCCAAGTGCTGGCAACAGCCTAAGTGCCCATCAGTATTAAAACTGTGGTACATTTACACAATGGAATACTATGCAGCAGAAAGAAGAAACCCTTTGGGACAGCATGGATGGAACCGGAGAGTATTACACCAAGTGAAATAAGCCAGGTGGTGAAAGACAAATACCATATCATCCCACCAATAAGTGGAACTTAATCAACAAAACAAACAAATGAGCAAAATAGAACCAGAGAAATGGAAATAAAGAACAAACTGACAGTGACCAGAGGGGAAGGGAGAGGGGGATAATGGGGGAAGAAGGGGAAGAATCAAGTCAAGGAACACATATAAAGGACCCATGGACAAGGACAATGCTAGGGAAGATTGAATGTGGGAGGTGGGGGTGGGCAGGGAAGAGTAATGGGGGGAAAATGGGGGCAATTGTAATTGAACAACAATAAAAAAATTAAAATTTTAAATAAATAAATTTAATTAAAAAGTCTATTCCTTACCCATAGATTCTGAGTCTTAAAGTCTATGATGGTTCCAGGCTCAATCATTTTGGTTCTATTATGAAAATTTTAAGATTTTATTTTTTTTAAATATTTTATTTATTTTTAGAGAGAGGGGAGGGAAGGAGAAAGAGAGGGATAGAAACATCACTGTGTGGTTGCCTCTCACGTGCCCCCACACTGGGGACCTGGCCTGCAACCAAGGCATGTGCCCTAGACTGGGAATCGAACCAGCAACCCTCTGATTCACAGGCCTGTGCTCAATCCACTGAGCTATGCCAGCCAGGGTGAAAATTTTAAGATTTTATTTATTTATTTATTTATTTATTTATTTGAGAGAGGAGAAGGGAGAGAGAAAGAGATGGAGAGAAACATCAATGTGTGATAGAAATATCAAGCAGTTGACTCTCACACACCCCCAACCAGGGACCTTGCCCACAATGCAAGCATGTGACCTTGACCAGGAATCAAACTGACAACCTTTTGGTTTGCAGACTGGCACTCAATCCACTGAGCTACACAAACCAGGGCCTATTATGTAAATTTTAAAACATTTACAAAAGTAAAGAGATTAGTATAATGAATCCCCATGTACCCATCACTCAGCTTCAGCTCATGGCCTATGTTGTCTTGTCTACACCCCTTGCCCTCCATGTCCATGTTATTCTGAAACAAATCCCAGACAGCATTCTTTTCTGTAAATATTTCTGTATTGAACTCCAAAAGATAAAGACATTTTTAAAAAATACCCTGGCTGGATGGCTCATCTGGTTGGAGCATTGTCCCATATACCAAAAAGTTGTGGCTTCAATCCCCAGTCAGGGCACATACCTAGGTTGTGGGTTCGATCCCTGGTCAGGGCATGTACAGAAGGCAACCAATTGATATGTCTCTTACATTGGTGTTTCTCTCTTTCTCTCTCCCTTCCTCTCACTAAAATCAATAATAAAATATCCTCAGGTGAGGATTAAAAAAAATAATTGGGGAAAGAAGGGGGAACCTGTACAAAGGACCCATGAACAAGGACAATGGGGGAGATTGTCTTTGGAAACAAGTTGGATGGGGCAGGGGAGAGCAACAGGGGAAAAATGGAGACAACTATAACCAAACAACAATTTTTTAAAAACTAATAAAACAATAAATGCATTAGATTAGAAAGGAAGAAGTAAAATCTCTATTTGTGGATGACATGACTTTATATGTAGAAGACTTTAAAAATATATACACACGCACACACAAAAGTATTAGGTCTAATAAATTTGTTAGCAAAGTAAAAGGATACAAGGGCAATATACAAAATTCAATTGTATTTTAAAAAATTTTTTAATTATATTTTATTGATTAGGCTATTTCAGTTGTCCTGATTTTTCCCCCTTTGCCCCTGTCCACCTAGCCCCTGCCCACTCCCTCAGGTAATGACATCACCATTGTTCATATCCATGGGTCATGTCTATAAGTTCTTTGGCTACTTCATTTCCTATACTATGCTTTACAGCCCCATGGCTATTCTGTAACTACCTATTTGTACTTCTTAATCCCCTCACCTCTTCACCTCTTATCCCCCTCCCCCTTCCCATATGGCAACCAACTTCTTTTCTCTTGCTGATTTTAAGAGTCTCTTTATCTTTAACCTTTGGCTTTTTAATTATGATGTATCTTGGAGTGGGCCTCTTTGCATCCATCATAATTGGGACTCTCTCTGCTTCCTGGACTTGCACATCTATTTTCTTCACCAAATGAGGGGAAATTTCTTTCACTATTTTTTTCAGACAGATTTCTGCTTTCTTGCTCTTTTTCTTCTCCTTTGGGCATCCCAGTGATGCAAATGTTGGACCTCTTGAAGTTGCCCCAGAGGCTGTTTATACTACCCTCACTTTTGGGGATTCTTTTTTCCTCTTGTTGTTCTGAGTGGTTGTTTTTTTCTTCCTTATATTTCAAATCATTGATTTGGTTCTTGACTTCATCCACTCTACTATGGTTTCCCTGTAAATTGTTCTTTATTTCAATTAGTGTATCCTTCATTTCTTTCTAAGTCTTTTTTATGCTGTTGAGGTCCTCACTAAGTTCCTTAAGCATCCTTATAACCAATGTTTTGAATTCTGTGTCTGATAGATTGCTTATCTCCATTTCATTTAGCTCTTTTCCTGGAGTTTTGATCTGTTCTTTCATTTGGGCCATGTTTCTTTGTTTCCTCATTTTGGCAGCCTCCCTGTGTTTGTTTCTATGTATTAGGCAGAGCTGCTACAATTCCCTGGTTTGGAAGAGTGACCTAATGTAGTAGATGTCCTGTAGAGTCCTGTGGCACAACCTCCCCTATCACCCAAGCTGGGTACTCAAGGTGTGCCATTCGTGTGGGCTGAGTAAACCCGCCTGTTGTAGTTTGAGCCTTGGTTGCTGTTGGCAGATCAATGGGAGGGATTCACCCAGGTCAATGAGCTGCAAGGACTGGCTATGACAACTGACCACCAACCTCCACCCTCCATGGAGGATCAGCTGTGCAGGGGCAGGGCGGTGGTGCTCCAGTGCGGTCTGTAGCTGTCCACTGGGTAGGCTGTTCCTTGGATTTCCTGGGTGGTACAGGCCAAGGTCGGCCCCCACCTGTGTTTTGCCTGGGGTATACTGCCTGAGATGTAAAGCAATCTGAGATGGCTACTACTCGTGCTGCGATTAGAGATGCCCAAGTGAAGCCAAACTGTGATTCTAATCTGGCTGCTGCAAGGGTTCACTGAGGCCAGTTGTTGCTTGTTTGACAGGATTTAGGAGCTACAACCACCCATTCTTATGGAAAAGCAGCTTGGATGGACACAGTAGTTGGGTGGGGTGGAGTCTCTGGGGGGTCTCTGAGGTGAGTCAGTATTAGCTAGGTTGATAGAATCTCAGATGTGGCACCAGTCTGCCGGCTCTGTGGGGGGAGGGCCTAGAAAAGGGACAATGTCTTGATGCCAGACACTTGGGCCTTCCCCTGCATGCCACCCATGCCCCTCAAGCTGCCACTGAATTGCTAGAGCCCAGAGGGAGTCTGAATGGGTGAGTCTCTGTGTGGGTTCTTTAAGAGCAACTGCTTGGGACTCTAGCAGCTTCTTCACTGATGCAATCCCTGCTGGTTTTGCAGTCAGAGGTTGTGGGGACTTATCTTCCTAGCAATGGAGCCCTGGGCTGGGGGGCCAGCTGGGGGGCCATGCTCCCAAGATACCCCTCCTGAATTTTTATCCACCACACGTGGATGTGGGATCAGCCCATTCCATGTCTGCGCCCCTCCTACTAGTCTGGATGGATGTGATTTCTTTAATTCCATAGTTGTCAGACTTCCATTTAGATCAATTCCTGACTTTCCTGAGTGATGATTGTTCTATATTTTAGTTGTAATTTTGATGTGGTTGTGCAAAGAGGCGAGCCATGTTTGCCTATGCCACCATCTTGACTGGAAGATCAATTGTATTTTTTATGCATTGGCTCAAATAACCCTTCTGCTGGTAGAAAGTGTAGGGAGGTATTTTGAAGCCAGATTCAGCCCTATTTACATCTCCTCAGCGTCGTCATAAGAAGGGAAGCCAGCACCTTGGTTTTCCTGAAAGATGATGACCTCCCCCACAAGACCGTTCCCGAGCGGAGGAACCCTGCAGTTCTTAAACTCCAGTATCATGATCATGATACTTACTTAGTGCATTCATTACAAAAGGCATTTTAGCCACTCAAACTTTTCTCTGAAAATAGCTAAAATGATTCAAGTGCCTTTACCATGTATGTATATATAGACACTCCATTCATGTTGCTGAATTAAATTTGGCCCATACTGAAATTAAATAAGAGAGGAAAGCAAGTACAGTGTGTGCAATCAATAAGGCAGAAAAGAAACCATTCCCTCTACAAAATTTTTTCCAAGAAAGAGTGAACACAGGCTAAAAGCTAGAGGACATTCTGAACTAAGATCATGTCTGGAGTCAGGACATATGGGCAAATTGGCAGCCAGCTGGCTCTGAGGGCTTAAGGAATCAGAAAATGAAGTAGGAATGTTTTTGAAATGGTAACTGCATTTTTATTTTTTGCTTACCTGCATTTTCTGATTTTTTTCTGTTGCCTTTGTTAATCAGAAAATATTAACAACAATAGCAATAAACTGTCATTTTGAGAAATTGGAAATGGACATAAGAAGGGAGTTGGAGGTTCAGGCTGCAAGGGCCGCATGGGTCCCGGTCCTGGCGGCTCTAGGCTCCAATTCATCCTCTGCCTTCTTAGTATGTTCACAGACTGCAGTGACAGAAAAGGGTTGGGGAACTGCAAAGTCACTTGAGTGGAACCCTTTGTGTTTAATGAGGTAAAAAAAATATGTAAATGGAGCCCCTTTAAAGTGGAGACAGAGCTGCCATCCCAGAGAAACTGCCCTGAATATCTTATGCCTCAACCTCACCTTTGGACTGGGCCCAGGGCAACTTTGTGTCTCAAAGAACTGTTTGCAAAGATAAGAAAGCAAATATTATGACTACTGGACTGGTGATTACTGACTGAAAATTAAAAACGTTGTTTAGAATTAGCATCACTGCCTTGGCTGGTGTCGCTCAGTTGGTTAGAGGATAGTGCTATAACCCAAAGGGTTGGGGCTTCAATTCCTGGTCAGGGCACATACCTAGGTTTTGGGTTCAATCCCCAGTTGGGGCATGTATGGGAGGCAACCGATCAATGTTTCTCACATTGATGTTTCTCTTTCTCTCTTCCTAATCAATAAACATATTTAATTTTTCTTGTAGAATTAGCATTACTATGTTAGCTTTTCTGCACCATAGCGATGCCTTGCTTCTATGGATGAAATTGTTCCCACCTTTGCCCCTGTGTCCTAATTAAACACTATTTGGGCTTCAGCTTGAATCAGTTGGTCCTAAATAGCTGATTTTTAAAAATTAGTTAATTAGTTTTTTTATCTTCACCTGAGGACATTTTTTTTTCAGTGCTTCTAAAGACAGAGAAAGGAAGAAAGAAATATCAAGGCAAAGGCTGTCAATGTAACAGAAAAAGTACTGGTGGATTCCCAGGCCCAGATGGGAGGACTTGGAACTGGAGGGAAGTGACAGAAAAGGCTGAGCAGATGCCTCCTCCTGTGTCAGCTTCCTCAGCAAGTGATCTGAGTTCACATTCAAGTCAGACTGGCCAGCCACCAGGAAGTGGGATTCCAAACCCTCCTAAGCTTCAGAAATAAGTTTCAGTGGAACATCTCTCAATCTTGCTAAGCAGGATTTTAAAATCATTTTCAAGCCATGAACCTCTTTAACAATCAGGAGACACCTGTGGATCTCTTCTCAGGATGTTTTCTAATGCAGAATAAAATGCATATGACTACAATGGAAACCAGTTTTATTAAAATACAGTTATGTTATTTTGAAAATCTGGTGCTATAGTAATATAGTATGTTTCTTTATTTGTGCATTAAGATCTAATGGCAGCCATGCCAGTTTCCTCAGTTGGTTGGAACATTGTCCCATGCACCTAAAGGTTGCTGGTTCCATCCCAGCAGGGCACATACCTAGGTTGTGGGTTCAATCCAGCATAGGGAGGCAACCAATGGGTGTTTCTCTTTCACATTGATGTTTCTCTCTCTCTCCCTCCCTCTCTCTCTCTCCCTCTCTCCTCCGCCCTACCCGGCCCCTCTCTCTCTAAAATCAATAAATATAACTTCAGGTGAGGATTTTTTAAAAAGATCTAATGGCAGAGCTAACAATTTCTGTAGTTTTGAAGTAGGGGCACCCATAAATTGTGTTTCAAGAATAACTGCAACAATTGTAGAGCAATATGAAAATATCTGTGAATTCTCTTGGAGACAGTGTCACAGGGACTGCTGCCTATATTTAAAATGAAAGGAAATATTAATTTCAGTTATAAGTTAGGGAAAGCGAAGAGGTACCTTTCCCCACCCAAGTTCACAAGCCCCTTGAGTTCTATCCACAGACTTGTGCACGGATCTCTGATCCTCAAGTGGCACACCCTGGACTAGTATTCCCTACCCTCGAGGGCAGCCTGGTCAAAGGCTTAGTACAGAATTCAATACATCACATCTTTAGCTTTCCTTCTCTATGGAATAAATTTTCTGGAGTAGTCAGCAAATGTCTTTCAGCCAGTACATATTTTCAAATTTGGGGAAAAAGAAATCTAGCTAACAAAAGAATGTTGTAAGGAGGCCTAACCAGAAATCAAAAAAAGTCCAAAAGCTATGCATTTCTTCACTACAATGAGTAATGAAGGGGAATTTCA
The DNA here is from genome assembly GCA_004027475.1 of Anoura caudifer. Lineage (NCBI taxonomy): Eukaryota > Metazoa > Chordata > Mammalia > Chiroptera > Phyllostomidae > Anoura > Anoura caudifer. The sequence continues at coordinate 297,822 of PVKU01001393.1, forward strand.
AAGTCCTGGTGGTGAACAGCTGGGCTTCTGGTGAGGTGACCTCATGAATCTTCCTGAACAAGTTGGGTACCTAACCCTCTGCCCTCTGTTGTATAAGAGACCTGAGTTAATTTGATCATGCACAGCTCTTCAGTTGGCTCTGGCAGGTCATGGTAGCTGCCACAGAATTTGGAACTGGTTAGGTTTAGCTACCTTCCCATATCTCACCACTGGGTTTTTAACGAAAGTGAGCCTTGCCCTGGTTGGTGTGGCTCAGTGGTTTGAGCACTGTCCTATGAACCAAAGGGTCACTGGTTTGATTCCCAGTCGGGGCACATGCCTAGGTTGCAGGCTGGGTCCCCAGTGGGGTGTGTGCAAGAGGCAACCACACATCGATGTTTCTCTCCCTCTTTCTTGTTCTCTTCCCCTCTCTCTAAAAATAAATAAATAACATCTTTTTTAAGAAAAGTACAAAGTATTTTTTTAAAAGAAAGTAAGCCTCAAACTGAATTCAAACACACACAAGCATTTATTAGACATTTATCACCAGAGCAAGCACAAAACAGTTCATACAACCTATTCTGGAAGTTCAGAGAAGTTCCACCTCTCTGCCCAGCCACCACAGATGCAACATTCCTGAGATGCTGAGGCTTGAAAGGGCAGAGGGGCCACCAAACTTCAGGCCCAACCTTAAGGTCACAGGCTAGAGTTCTCCAAATTCTTAAACGTTGAACTTGCAAGGGTGAAAAATGCCTAAATTGTTTTAACCAATCCATACTTGAGTACCTTTAATTTTACCAACAAGAGTCCATTTTGGGAATTTGTCATGCTAAATAACAAGACCCCATTTTTACCCATTTTCAACAGCCAGCATGAATTAGAAAAGCCTATGTTGCTGATAGAGACATGAATAGAAGGTCCAGCAATAAACATCCTGACAGAATGCCTGCTGACCACTCCTAGACTCTCCACTGCAACATTTTGTTATGAAAATGTTCAAACATACAGAACTTCAGAAAATTGTACAATGAACACTGAAATACCACCATCTCTATCAATGGTTCCAAATATCTGTGTGCATCAGAATCTCCTCCAAGGCTTGTTTAAACACACATGGATGGGCTTCACTCTCCTAATTTCTGATTCCAGGTGTCTGGCCTGAAAATTTGCATTTCTAACAAGTTTCTAGGTGGTACTGATTCTGCTGGTTTCTGCACATCTCTTTAAAACCACAGACCAACTTCCAGCCAAGATGGAGGTATAGGTAGACACCCTGTGCCTCCTCACACAACCAAAAAAAGGACAATGACAAACTTAAAAACAAAAAACAACCAGAACTGACAGAAAATTGAACTGTATGGAACCTGGAAACCAAGGAATTAAAGAAGAAATGTTCATCCACACTGGTAGGAGGGGTGGAGATGAGCAGCCAGGTGGAGAGGACTTGCATAAAGGCAGTGGCTGGAGGACTGTGCAGTCCCACATTCACGTGTAGATAAACCAGGAGGAACAACTAGGGAGCAAGACAGACCCTGCAACCCAGGATTCCAATGCCAGGAAATGAAGTCTCAAAGCCTCTGACTGAAAACACCTTTGGGGGTTGAGATGGCAGTGGGAGAAACTCCCAGCCCCACAGGAGAGTTCATTGGAGAGACCTATAGGGTCCTAGAATGTACACAAATCCACCCACCCAGGAATCAGCACCAGAAGGGGCCAATTTGATTATGGGTAGTGGGGGAAGTGATTGAAAACCAGTAGAGAGCAGAGCAAGCAGCACTGTTCCCTCTTGGACACCTCCCCTACATACAGCATCACAACGCAGTGACATGGGTTGCCTCACCCTGGTGAACACCTAAGGCTCCACCCATTACTATGTAACAGGTGCACAGAGGCAAAAAAGAAAAAAAAATGGCCCAATGAAAAAACAGATCAAACTCCGGAAAAAAATACAACTAGGTGATTAAGAGATAGCCAACCTATCAGAGGCACATTTCAAAACACTGGTAATTAGGATACTCACAGAATTGGTTGAATATGGTTGCAAATTAGGTGAAAAAAATGAAGGCTATGCTAAGTGAAATAAAGGAAAATGTACAGGAAACCAACAGTAAAGGGAAGGAAACCAGGACTCAAATCAAAGATTTTGACCAGAAGGAAGAAATAAGTAGTCAACCAAAACAGAATGAAGAAACAAGAACTCAAAAAAAATGAGGAAAGGCTTAGGAACCTCCAGGACATCTTGAAACATTCCAACATCTGGATTATACAGGTGCCAGAAGGAGAAGAACAAGGGCAAGAAATGGAAAACTGACTTCCAGCCAAGATGGAGGCATAGGTGGGCACACTGTGCCTCCTCCCACAATCAAAAGTAAGGACAACAAAGATTTAGAAACAAGAAACCAGAACTGATAGAAAATTGAACTGTACGGAAGTCCAACAACCATTCATCCAGATGGGTAAGAGGGGTGGAGTCACGGCAGGAAAAAGTGGAAGTTGGCATACCCAGGCATACAGGCAGTGGCTGGCAGATCCCAGGTGTGCAGGCGGTGGCTAGCGGACCCTGGGCACAGGATGGTAATGGTGCAGACCCAGTGAGGCCGCGCAAGGCATCTGGCTGACTGGGTGGTCCCACATTCAGGCGCAGATAAGCCAGGTGAAGGGGAAGTGGCAGAAGGGATTGGAATCCCAGAGAGAGTAGAGCAAGCGCCATTGTTCCCTCTTGGACCCCGCCCCGCATACAGCGTCACTACCCAGCAACTGGGCTGCTACACCTGGGGAACACCTAAGGCTCTGCCCCTCACTACATAACAGCCTCAACCAGACCAAAAAAAAAAAAAAAAAAAAAAAAAAAAAAAAAAAAAAAAAAAAAAAAAAACCAAAAAAACAAAAACCCCAAAAATGGCCCAAATGGGAGAGCAAATCAAAGCCCCAGAGCCAATTCATCTAAGCCACCAAGAGATAGCCAACCTATCAGATGCACAGTTCAAAGCCCTGGTGATCAGGATGCTCACAGAATTGGTTGATTTTGGTCACAATTTACAGGAACAAATGAAGGCTACAATAAGTGGAATGAAGGAAAACGCACAGGGAACCAATAGAGATGGGGGAAAACTGGGACTCACATCAATGGAGTGGACCAGAAGGAAGAAAGAAACAACCAAACAGAAAAGAAGGAAGAAACAAGAATTCAAAAAAATGAGGAGAGGTTTAGGAACCTCCAGGTCATCTTGAAATGTCCCAATATCCAAATTATACGGGTACCAGCAGGGGAAGAAGAAGAGCAACACGTGGAAAATTTTTTTTGAACAAATAATAAAGGAGAACTTCCCCAATCTGGCAAAGGAAATAGACTTCCAGGAAGTCCAGGAAGCTCAGAGAGTCCCAAAGAATGTGGACCCAAGGAGGAACACACCAAGGCACATCATAATCACATTAGCCAAGATTAAAATGAAGGAGAGAATTCCAGAAGCAGCAAGGGAGAAGGGGACAGTCACCTACCAAGAAGTTCCCATCATACTGTCAGCTGATTTCTCAAAAAAGACCTTCCAGGCAAGAAGGGGTGAGAAAGAAGTATTTGAAGTCTTGAAAGGCAAGGACCTACATCCAAGATTGCTGTATCCAGCAAGGCTTTCATTTAGAATGGAAGGGAAGATAAAGTGCTTCTCAGATAAGGTCAAGTTAAAGGAGTTCGTCATCACCCAGACCTTATTATATGAAACATTAAAAGGACTTACCTAAGAAAAAGAAGATAAAAAACTATGAACCATAAAATGACAACAAACTCACAGTTATTAACAACCAAACCTTAAAAAAAAAAACAAACAAGCAAAAACAAACTAAGCAGACAATAGAACAGAACAGAATCACAGAAATGGAGATCACATGGAGGTTTATCAGCAGGGAAGTGGGTGGAGGAGAGAGGGGGAAAAGGTATGGAGAATAAGTAGCATAAATGGTCGGTAGAAAATAGACAAGGGGTGTTTAAGAATAGTATAGGAAATGTAGAAGCCAAAGAACTTATATGTATGACCCATGGACATGAACTAAAGGGGTGAATGGGGGTGGAGGGGGTATGCAGGGCGGAGGGGAATAAAGGGGGAAAATGGGACAACTGTAATAGTATAACCAATAAAATATATTTTTTAAAAAAGAGAAAAACAGTAAAACCACAGACCTTGGTTCTACCATTAATATTTTCCTACATTCATTTTATCACATATCCATCCATCCATCCATCCATTCATCCATTCATCCATGTATGTGGCCAGTGGCTACTGTGTTGGATATTATAGGTATAGAAGTAACCATTAACTAGGACCCTATGGCTGAGAAGGGAAAGGGTCAAGCTGTTGATGTTGATGTTCACGTTGATTAGAGCAGGTTTTGGTGTGCAAAGGTTTTTGCAGATGTCATCTCATATGGTCCTATATCAGCACTATGAGATAATTATTTTCATTATCATAACTTTTATATGAGAAAATGAAGTCTCTTTGAAGTAACGTGGCTTCCCCAGCAATACTCAGTGAGTATGTGACAGTGCGTGGTCTTTCTCCCCTAAGATGACTTATCCCCACAGGACCTCCCAGGAAGCAGAAATCCTAAAATCTCAGTGTCACTGAGGACCATGAAAGCAAGCAGGGTTACTTCCTTACTCATTCCTAACAATGAATCCCCAGGAGAGAAGGTTAAAATGATAAAAGGGCTACAACTCCCATAAAAACTTCCGGGAGTGTATTATTTAAAATGAAGGTAAAAGACCAGGTACTCACTTGGTTAGAGCATCGTCCTCATACACCAAGGTAGTAGGTTCAGTCCCTGGTCAGGGCACACACAACAAGCAACCAATAAATGCATAAATAAGTGGAACAATAAATTAATGTCTGTCTGTCTGTCCCTCCCTCCCTCCCTCTCTCCCTTCTTCTCTTACTCTAAAAATTAATACATTAAAAAAAAAGATACCTGGCCCCCAAATCCTGACACTCTCATTCGGGACAACTGAGGTTGGAACTCGAACTCAAGCATTTTTATCAAGAGTCCCGGGATGCTGATATAGGTGATCCTATGGCCTAGGAGTTTCCATAGATGGCTTAGAAGAATGTGCAGGACCTTGAAATAAGTGTCCCACTTAGAAACTGAAATTCATGTGAAAGTTGTCTGAGCTCAGGCAATCACAGAGCAAAATGGTATACTGAAAAAATATGAATCATTATGACATAGAAGACAATGTTATGTTAGGATGTTTGTCATATAGTGCATGAAAAAGGAGGTTACTAGATTTGTGCATTTTTCTGTAGTATGTTATACTTGTTGAAAAGTTTTCAGAAAGGAGATTACCAAACAAATGTTACAGTGTTATTCCATCTCTCTCTCTCTCTCTCTTTCTCTCTCTCTCTCTCTATATATATATATATGTGTGTGTGTGTGCGCGCGTGCGCACGCGCGCGCACATGTGTGTGTATACACACATCTATATATATAGATGTATATACACAGATATTTACATATAAAGTGAATGAAAAACACCCAAATAGTGATGGTGGTAATCAGTGCCAGACAGGGTTATAGATCATTTAAATTTTTTCTCTTCTCACTCTAATGTTTTCTCTGATTTTTCTTTTCTTTTTTTTTTTAAGATTTTATTTATTTTATTTTCAGAGAGGGGAAGGGAAGGAGAAAGAAAGGGAGAGAAACATCAATGTGTAGTTGCCTCTCATGTGCCCCCTAGTAGGGATCTGGCCCACAACCCCAGCATGTGCCCTGACTGGGAATCATACTGGTGACGCTTTGATTTGTATGCTGGCACTCAGCCCACTGAGTTATACCAGCCTGGGCTTTTTTTCTGAGTTTTCTACAATTAATATGTGCTAGTTTAATAAGAAATAAGAACAAAATTAAAGAAACACTTATAAAGATAGGGCTTAAAAAATAAGTCCAACTAGTAACTATGCTATACATGAGGTCTTAGGAAAATATGACATTTGGTATTTTTTTAAAAATTCATGTTTTCTCACTTGAGGTATAAATTAATGCCATTTGCGCTCAGTACACAAGCATAATCACTGTAAATGGGAAAGTTATATTTGTCAGGTCCTCTTCCAGGCTGGATGCTCCTTTAAGGATCCTCTGTCTATTGGGCACTGACTAGATGCCAGGCAGTTTGCATCATGATGCCATAACCTGTGAGGGAGGCTCTGAGGCTTCAGGGACCAGAGGTGAGGGAATAAGTGGCTACCTCCAGTTTACCTGACATCGAAACCCAAGGATGCCTAGACCATCCTGTGGCTCTAAGCAGATTTAAAACCTAAGAGGTGACTAACGTGTGGATCTGTGCCAGACCCCAGTTTTCTCTGTTTAAGATGGACAGTGTTAATGTTCAGGCATGGGCAATTTCAAGGAAGACATCTGTGTGTGTGTGTGCGCGCGCGCACGCGCACAGAATTGGCTCTAAATGGTTCTATCCTGTTTGACAAGATACTGAGTTGTTTTTCAGAGACAACAGACCAAAGCCACAAGTCATGCAGCAGAAGCATGTTCATTGGAAAGAATTTTGACCTCCAGCTGTACCTGGAACCAAAGCCTCACCCCACCCCCCACAGACCCAAAGAACCAAACATGGCTGGAACTTGAACACGAGAACTCTTTCGGAAGCCAAGGATCTGTTGGCCAGAAAGATCTGCTGCTCCTGCCACTTTACCACCAGCGCTTCTGCCCACGTGTTTCCCTAACCCCTTATAAACCCTTGGCCTGGACCAGAGAGCAAAATGGGTTTGAGGCCCATTAGTTCTCCCATCTTATTGGTCCGCACCTTCTCAATCATAAACCCTTCCTTACTGCAAACTCTGTCACTTTAAGTGCTGGCTTTTCAAAGCATTGGGAACATGAACCAGAGTTCAGTAACACATACAGTATATTTTCTAGAAAGTGAAAGAATCTTTTAAAGGCATAAGAAAAAAAGTGTGTTTCAGGGCAGCCCAGGGGCTTTGGTTAGTGCTTGATACACGCACCTTTAGGTGAGCAAGACTTCTCTTGCTGAGATTTCTCCTGAAGCCTGTCCTGGGGAGCCCTGATGCCTGGGGAGAAGCCGCATCAGGGCTAGATGGGAGCCCGACTCGGGTCATCTGGCAAGCTGCTGAGCCCAGCTTGCCTGGTAAAGTGTTTGCAAGGGTTCCAAGAGGAGCTGTGTCCTGGACACACTGCCAGGCCCTGCTCTCTGCACTGTGCCCCAGGGAGGAGTGCAGTGAGCTTCCAATCCTAAAAAAACAGTGGCATGTACTTAGTAAGGTTTTTGTGAGCCTTCCATGAAATAACCCATGTAACATTCTGAGTATGACACCTGGCTTCAAGAAAACTCACTGTTGTGGGAATGGTGCAGCTGCTGTAGAAAAACTGACTGTTATCCATGAATAAACGAATAAAATTGAGATGTTTGGACAAAGGACTCTGCCAGGATGGGGAGGGGAAAGTACGTGAGCAGGTAGCCCACATCTCCCATTTGGTTCCCTGGAATATCCCACCTACACCTCCTCTGAGTCTCCCCCAGAAAACCTCACTTATTCTACCAATCTCACCAGCAGGCTCTGGCTCCCACCCTAAGTTTAGCTTTTCTCCCCTTTTGTTCTAATTTCTGTCCCGCTCCCACCCCCACACACACCTCCGGGGAAGGACTTGCCTGTAGATTAGAGTCAAAGATGATGGGCAGAGGGCTCAGATGGCTACAGGCAGCATCCAGGCCTGTCTGGCAGGCAGTGTGGACAAGTGGGGTGTGCGCATGCCAGCAGCGCTGCGTGCACAGGACAAGGCACTCCCACTCTCCTGCCGCAGGGCGAGACCTGGCAGAGCCCACGGTGCATCTCACAAAAGCCAAGTCCCGGAATTAGCATAGCACAAGCAAGCACAAAAAGCACAAGAGAAAATGATGTGAAGGAGAGCAGGCCAAAATTCTAGCTTTTCTGATACCCCCCCCCCCCATAAACTATTCCTTCCATCCTTCACGGGGGATGGGGGTGCATTTCATTTAACAACAGGATACAAAAATAAACTTTAAAGAAGAAAAAAGACACCCCAGAAGTAATAATGAGGCTGAGAACACTTCCAAAGGAAGCCCCTCCTCCTGCAGTGCTAGGAGCAGTGGCTGAGGTAGATTCTGTTTGTGGGACACCAAGGCATCATCACAGGAGAGGAGGTAAAAAATTCCACGTGTTTCTGACATTATATTTCAGAAATTCATCATTTTTTTCTTTAAGAAAATATTTTGTTATGGGTTACTTGTCTCCCCAAAAAGATCTGTTGGAAACCTAACCCCCAGGACCTCAGAACATGACTAAATAAGAAAACAGGGTTGTTGGGAACCACCCTGTCTGGTTTCAGAAGCTGTAATTCCCCATGGCTAAGGCTGAGTAAAGGACTTTGGGACCTTAAGCCACTTAGGAGACAAAGCTTATCTTCCTTGCAGGGTCACCTCCTCTGCCTCCTTTCTCTTCACCCTGCTTGGCCCTGGGCAGATGACTGGTTAGCCAATGAGGGGTAAGATTACTCAAAAGAGGGATGACCTAAGATGGGCATGGTCATGAAGGGGCCCTCAGGGAAGGACTTGGGGGGCTATAGAAAAAGGGGGTGATGGACCCTCTCCTCTTGGCTTTGACATAGCCTGAGTCTTCATTCTGTCTGCAAGAAGTGTCCTAATCTCTTGGCTGCCTTACTTCTCCTGCCTGACTTAAGCCTGAAACAATGCCTTAAGCCTAAAACAATGCCAGAGGTGGGTGCAGCCCTGTGCTAGAAAGGGTGGTTCCCTAGGGCGATCAGGCCTAAGAATGAATGCATAAAATCCTATGAAACCTGCTTTGCTAATACCCTCAATTTAAACGATAAGGGTCCAAGCATGAAATGAGTTTGTTCTCCCAAGTTTTATGGCCCTTTAACTATCTGACCCTGACTCAGAATAAGCCTTCAAAGTTCTTTGAATGTTATCCATTGTTTAATCATTTTTGCTGGAAAATGATTGATGAGCTTTATGTATACACCCTGTATTCCTGTGCAAATTGAACTGTATAAAAGCTTGTCAAGTCAAGGGTCAAGGTGCTCTCCTCTTGAGAGAGTGGCCCAGGCACTCCTAGACGCTTTCCCCTACAGAGAGTGGCCGTGCCGTTCCCTTTTCTCCACAGGACTTCAGTGGTCTGTGTGAATTTGTCTCGTCTCATCCATAACGCGGTGGACACTGCAGTCCAGTGTCTGCATCACTGGGTCTTTACAGAGTGGGTGCAGTTACAATGAAGTCAGTAGGGTGGGCCCTAATCCAAGATGGCTGACACTCCTTATAAAAGGGGAAATTTGGACACAGACATGCACTCATGGAGAATGTTGTGTGAATATGAAGACAGAGATTGGGGTGATGTTGCTACAAGCCAAGAAACATCAAAGATTGCTGAAAACAACCAGACACTTGGGGAGAGGCTGGAACAGATTCTCCTCATAGCCTCAGAAGGAACCAACCTGTGGACACCTTCATCTCAGACTTCCAGCCTTTGGGACCATAAGAAGATAAACTCCTGCTGTTTACTCAGGCTGTGATGGTGCTACTTTGTTACTGCAGCCTTAGGAAACTAATACAAACTTTGTTTAATTTTCTTGTTGTGATGGTATTATATGTCCATTGTAAAACATGTCAGAAAATGTAAAAAAGCAAAGGGAGAAAAATTAATGTTACCCGTGAGCCTGTAACCAGAGATTTTTTTCCCATCTTCTTACATTTATTCATTCAGGACATCATCACTGATACAGCAGGTGCTGTGCTGAACCCAGGGGAAGGGCGCAGAGCAGACAGACAAAGCCTTGGCCATTTTTAATAGGCAAGCAGTAAAAACTCAGGAAGAGGTAAAGACTGGGAAGCAGGTGAGGGAACATGTGTCTGGATAAGAGCAGTAGGGTTTAGGAAAGTTGGGAAGGATTTCTCTGAGGAGATAATACTTGAAGGGAGAAACCTGAAGGAAAGGAGAGGATGAGCCATGTGAACATTTGTGAGAAAAACATCTGCCTGGTATGTTCAAGGAACAGCAAGAGGCTCTTGCCCCAGGAATAACAGAAG